>JZKD02S2103318.1:383728-396868 GCA_000966675.3 Picea glauca | reverse complement strand
CCCCTCTCTCTCCATATCATCTCCACCTCTCTCTCTCTCTCTCTCCATATTATTACAACATTTATTATGCTCAATATTACTCATTCAACAACCAACTACCAACAGAATCCCTCTAAGAAATTCATTATAACGACTAGGGACCTGAGAGAGAGAGAGAGAGAGAGAGAGAGAGAGAGAGAGAGAGAGAGAGAGAGTAACACACCTGACCCCCTAAACATGCTTATGTTGGTGGAACTTCAAATTTTCCTATTACTCTCATGTTAACGACTTGGGTCCAATTCTCTTAGATCCATGTTCATCATGATAGCACATGAGAACTTCTCTTATCACACCATTTATTATGCTAAATATTTCTCATTCAACCATCAACTACCAACAAAATCCCTCTAAGGAATTTTTTGGAGGTAGGCCAAAGAGGAAAAGCAAGGCAATTTTGGGAAAGAAAGCATGCACGAGGAAAACGACAACTGGAAGGAGGAGCAACATGCGCACATGCATGGAAGACCTAACGATGGTAGGGTCAGGGTTTTGGTAATGTATTGTAATGGCTGAAGAGCGAGAAAAATATAAATATAGATACTTAGGTATCATAAGGGGTTCATATTTATGCTTAGGTATCGTTAGGTTGGGAGGATTATCGAGGTTAACTAGTTATCTATGAGTTGATGCGATATGTGATATTTTGCTGTATGATATATTTTTGTAAGCTGTTGAGCTAGAGAGGGCGAAGGAGGGTAGATATTGAGGGTTATATCGCAGGTTGAGGAGGCTGTGCTATCTAGTCTGCCTCATATAGATCTTACACAACTAAGAAGTATTGTAATGTGCGCAACACTGTAGATGCAAAAATACTATAATAAAAGAGCCAAGAGCCAGATCTTTGTGGACATAGGCCAGGAGGGGGTGAACCACGGTAATATCTGTGTTATGTGACAAATGCATGCATATCTCTATTGACTTCAATAGTTATGGTTATGTTTAATGAATGGGTTTCTATATTTCTTGCTTATTCGTAAATGATAGTATATTGTGTTTACAAGTTATAATAATGGTTCAATATACAATTATCATAACTCACACTCAATCCTAGGATGTAAACACATGAGTATTACAACCACCCATTAAAGCTATCTCGGATGAGACTACGCAGCGCATTCTATGTGCTGTGTTGCCTTCTGGTTTACCAGGAGGGTCGATAGTTTTAGAGGTTTTGTTGGAAACCCGAAAAGACATGAACCTTGGGTCAATACGAACTCAGACATAATAGAAGAAGTAAACAACAAATGGTTTCGTTGCCGCTGGTAGGAACATAGGAGGATTGAGTAGATGAGATAGGTTAAACAAGAGAAGAGTAAAGAAAAGAAGAAATAAATGAGTTACTAGAAGGGGATGTTGAGATTGTGGAATCCCACAAAATCAGAGATCGAAACTTGGCTAAGAACCAAAGAGCTAGGGTTTGCATAGAAATATAACATAAACCCTAGAGTAACACCCCACAAATATCTTGAGAAATATGTGTTTACTGATTTGCATGAAGTCTTTTTTCTGTGATTTTCCACACTTGTTGCAGGAGTGGATACTAAGGTTGAAGGATAACCACGCAACAAACTGGATTCAACAGTTAGATTGGACCCCAATATAGATTGAGCAGTTACAGCAGGTGAACAACAAATTCACCCGTGCAATAGATTTTTGGCTTGACAATATTGTGACAGGTTTTATAACAGAGTTTGCAGTAGATAGAGCGAAGTCGTACATTGTAGCGGAGCAAGAGTTTCTATGCAGACCTCAAGGAAGGTACATTCAATTGCTATATACTTCTATTAAGATACTTCTATATAATAAAGGTGTAATTAAAATGGATTTGGACAACCAAACTTCCCTACGTGCATGGGGGAAGGGGGGAAGCACTAACAAAAAGAGGAGAAATGGAAGGAGGAAAGGATAAGGGAAGGGAGGAGGAACCATTGGACATGATCATGATGGATGACAACCAAATCAAGCAGATCATGGTGACAACTGGAAAGACGCATAGAGGAGTAACCTACAAATACAAGGTGAATACCAAGAAGAGAGCCGTAGCCATGAGGGAAGGCTTGGAAAGTGACAAGGAAGAGGTAGAGGATCTCCGGGCTGTGGAGTAGACTGAGGAAATCCCATGCGCAAAATATGAGAGGAAGACGAGAGTTCCAAGAACGGGAAGAGAAGGAAACAATCCTATCCATATTAATATCAGTGTGGAACCCATAAACCCATGTGAGACTAATACACCAAAGAGAACACCACTGTTTAGACAACCGAAGTTCAGAAGCAGTCAGACAACAAGAAGTACATCCACACAAGGAACAACAATTGGAGGAGCCTGTTTAGGCAAAACTAGTTATGTATATACACCACACGAAGGTAGTAGTTCAACATTTAGAATGGCAGGACATGATCCGACCATCAAGTTACCATAATTTCAAGGAGAAGCAACAAAAGAACCTGAGAAACACTTGTTCATTTATGCAAAGATCTGGGAAGAAAAAAAATCATTGATGAAGATACTAAACTTGCGCAGTTAGCTATTACGCTAAGAGATCGCGCATTAGACTGGTACATGAGTCTAGATGAAAACATTGCACCTAGGACGACAAGGACGCTGACAGACATTAAGAAGTTACTAATTAATGAGTTCCAGAAGCCGAGCTCAGAGGATCAATACATGAATGAGATGATAGAAATTAGACAGAAACCGCGAGAGTCCGTATGGGAGATTGACCAGAGATTCAAGAGATTGAAGGGAAAGTTGAAATATCTCATGACCGATATGCAACATCGACACCTGTTTGTCAAATCACTGATCCCACACTTAAAATACCCATTGTGACAACAAAATTTTCGGACACAGGCAGAGGCTTTGTTGGTAGCCCTGCAATTGGAAGAAAACCAATATCAACAGATGGACCCAACTATCAAAGAACTAAAGGAGGATTTGAATAACTTAATGTTCCAACTAAACTAGAATAAGAGTAAGGACAAATGATAATCTTTTTGGTGTACCACATGCAGGACAAAAGGACACCACAAGAACAAATGCCCAACATTCGCGCAGTATATGGAAACAAGAATGACAAATTTGTTATTGATAGGAGGACTATGGTGTGAAATCTGCAAGAAAATGGGTCACGATCCTTATCACTGTACGATGATGTATAAATACC
Organism: Picea glauca; assembly: GCA_000966675.3. Taxonomy (NCBI): domain Eukaryota; kingdom Viridiplantae; phylum Streptophyta; class Pinopsida; order Pinales; family Pinaceae; genus Picea; species Picea glauca. The sequence continues at coordinate 393,665 of JZKD02S2103318.1, read as the reverse complement.
AGACAATCCCAAAGAGTTCATATTGCACCTTTTGCAAGTCAGTGGGCCACGATGACAAAGATTGTGGAACCATGGAGTTGATGCGATAAAGGACATTAGATGCATATAGAGTGAAAATAGAAATGATGACTAGGCAAGCCACACCACAGTTTAATCAAGTTCCAGCTCCATACAACACTGCGCAAAAACAGTATAATATTGCACAACAACCATATAATAACACGCAACTGCATTACAAAACACCACAACCTCAGTACAATACCACACAGTATAATTAGGCGCCTCAGTATAATGTGTCGATAGGAGATCGAGCATGCTACAGAGGTGGAGGACGAGCGAGAGGAGGTTTTGGATGAGGTAGAGGACCAATGGTATGTTACAATTGTCGACAATCAAGAAATTATGCAAGAGAATGTTCGCTTCCACCAACGACTTGTATGTATTGTCACGCATGAGATCACGACACAGAAGAATGCCCGACACTATTAGTAAATATCCATGAAAAGAGGAACCAGAACAACCATAATGTTTAGTGGATCTCAGCCGAAGCAAGGGATGAAGGAAGAAACATCAATATAGTTACCCATGGAGGAGAAAAACCAGGAAACGAGCCAACACAAAACCAGTGGGTGAAGAAGAACACCGAACCAAGGAAGTAGTTCGACGCACAGAAGGAGAAGGAGGTATTTAAGCAAACAAGACAAGAATTTCAGAAAGAAGACATGGCGTCAAATTTAACCGCGCAACAAAATAAGGAAGCACCAGAGTACGAGATGCCTCCATTATTGGATCATACCAACGAAATGCAACCCATGGGACAAGTAAGTACAATCAAAGGCTTTTTGCAGTCTTGTGTAAAAGTATTGAGTGATCCATAATTTGTCAAAATATTGCAAAACATATTAGAAAAATGTAGTATAGAGACTGAAGGCAAACTAGAACAAAAAACAGTCAATCACCTACATACAAGAAGAATAACCAGTGGGGAGTTTAGACTGAATGCCAACATCAGGGATTTCAACATGGGTGACATCATACTGGATCTAGGATTTGAAGTTATCGTATTACCAAAGAAGACATGGAAATGCATGCGAGAGACCACATTAGGATATTCACCTGTGCAACTGAAACTAACAAACCAACAAAAAGTCCTACCAATTAGTAGATTGAAAGGAGTAACAATAGACCTAGATGGAATGCGTACTAAAGCAGACTTTGAAGTCATTGAAATAGTGGATGACACAACACCTTATCCAACGTTGCTTGGTCTGGATTGGGAATTTGATAATCAGGCCATAATCAACTTGAAGACCAGGAAAATGACATTTGAGTCAGGATAATACAGAGTCATCATGCCATTAGATCCATTAGAAGGGGAGAGGCTTGTAGAACCTACTTGCCTAGACTTAGAGGAAATTAGTCAATTGTATAGAACAACTACGTGCGACGAGGATTATGTAAACCCAACTGCAGATGGGATACTCAGTTGGTGGAGCATTAATTCATGTGAAACAGACTCAGATACCGGTTTGGAGAACTGGCAACAAAGACTACATGAAGTTTCCATGAGAAGATGTGAAAGAATAGACCACACATTAAGATGGGTAGGCACAAAAGTAAGGGAACCACCTAGTTTCCACGGAGTAAACGAATTGGAAACATTCTTGGCACAGTATGAAGATGAAGTCTTGGAGAATCAGAGACTGTTAGCGCTTGAAATAACACTCAAGGCCACACCTGCAAGATGGTGGGGCACACAAAAAGAGACAATCATAGATTGGTACCAATGTAAATGGTTACTGCGCATAAGGTTCGACGTGGATCAGAAAGACAACAAGAAATAGAGGTATGATGGACAGGGGGCACCAACGAAACACTTGGAGGAGTGCAGAATGTTGTGGAAAATGACACCCCCAAAGGAATGGCCTCATCATTTCATACACACTCTAGAGGGCATACCAACGAACTGGTACACAGACCAGGAACTGCATAGAGAAACTGCGACTTGGATGACATTGCAATGGAATCTTACAATCACTTTCTCATTCAAACATGAGAACCCAAACATAGATGCAGCTCTGAAACATATAAGAGGTGTGATATTCATTAAGGAACTAGAAGTCAAGCTCATAACAAAAGAACAACAATGGAATAAACAGACAGACAAGGAACTGTTGTCATGTTACCATGTGCAAGAGGAAGCACCACATGAAGACGATCCACATGATATTCAGATTGAAGAAGCATAAGGTGAAAGAGAAGTGGAGGGTCCATCGATAGAATTAGAAGTTATTGTCACGCTGATCAAGGTAAAGAAAGTTAACATTGGGACAATTGAGAACCCCAAAATGGCCAGCATTGGAAACTACTGGGATGAAGAGACAGTAGAAATCATAACAAAGTTGTTGCATGAGTAAAATGACCTATTTCCCACAACATTTACAGAGATGAACGGTATAGCAAGAGATCTAGGAGAAATGAAGATACCACTCAGACTTGAAGCGAGACCGTTCAGACAATGACCATACAGATTGAACCCAGTATATAAGCAAAAAGTCAAAGCTGAGATCGACAGGATGCTCAAAGCCAGAATCATAGAACCGGTCGAAGAATCAGAATGGATAAGCTCGATGGTAGTTCAGGACACAAAACAAGGAGGGATAAGGATATGCATTGACTTGAGGAAGTTGAACGATGCATGCCTACATGACCTGTTCCCTACACCTTTCACGGATGAAGTGTTAGAAAACGGAGGAGGACATGAAGCTTACTCATTTACTGATGGATTCTCAGGCTACCATCAGATCAAGATAACATAGGAGGACATATACAAGACCATGTTTGTGACATAATGGGGATCCTACCAGTACATAGTCATGCCATTTGGACTAATGAATGCATCAACAATATTTTCCAGAGTAGTCATTGTCGCGTTTAAGGAATTCATCCACCAGTTTCTAGAGGTATACCTGGACGATTGGACAATCTACAATTTGTTGAAAGACCATGAAGAATTATTACAACTGATGTTAGAGAGATGTAGGTAGTGCCAGATATCATTGAACATAAAGAAATGCATATTCAGAACACCGTTTGGGATACTATTGGGCCATATAGTATGCAAACAAGGTTTATTAGTAGATCTTACAAAGATTGTAGTAATTGTTAACTTGCCACCACCGAAAAAATCCGTCATCTAAGAGCGACGTTGGGACACACATGATACTACAGGAAATTCATCAAAGGATATGCACAGATTACCATGCCAATGGAAAAATGTTAAGAAAAGATACAAAGTTTCAGTGGAATGACGATTGTCAACACGGTCCGGATACCCTTAAGGAAAAGATGGTCACCGTGCCAATATTAGTATTTCCAGACTGGGAGAAGACATTCCACGTGCATTTAGATGCATCAACCATAGCCCTTGGAGCTATCTTGGCACAACCATGAAAGGGGGATTTGGATCATCCCATAGCCTTTCCAAGCAGAAAAATATCAGAATCAGAGCAAAACTATAACACTACAGAGAGAGAAGGCCTAGCTATGGTCTACGCACTGCAAAAGTTCAAACATTACTTATTGGGGAAACACTTTAAGATGTTCACAGATCACTCAGCCCTGAAATACCTAGTCAACAAGCCAGTGTTGGGGGGGAGAATCTGTCGTTGGTTACTACTATTTCAAGAATTTGACTTTGAAGTAATAGTTAAGCTAGGAAAATTGAATGCAGGACCTGACCACCTATCAAGAGTAAAAAATGGAGAAGAACCGACTGATTTAGAAGACAACTTCTCGGATGCACAGTTATTCTCAATCCAGATTGTCGATGAATACTTCACAGATATCATTCAGAACTTGATCACAGGTACTGCACTACAAGAATATAACACCACACAAAAGAAAAACCTGGTAGTCCACGCCACAAACTATCAACTGATAACATGACACTTATATAAAATGGGTGTAGATAGCATCTTGTGAAGATATGTGTTAGAACATGAAAGACCAAGAGTTTTAGCAGAATCCCATGAGGGAATAGTAGGAGGGCATTATGTAGGAAAATCTACCGCGCATAAGGTATTGCATGTAGGACTATGGTGGCCGACGATTCACAAAGAATCAAAGGAATACTGTCAAAGATGCGATGTCTGTCAAAGGGTAGGTAAACCCAACAGAAGGGAAGATATGCCATTACGACCACAAGTAACATTGCAGACATTCAAAAAGTGGGCAATAGACTTTGTGGGACCATTCAACCTACCAACAAAAAGAACATGAGCTAGGTACATTATCACCGTGAAGGAGTACCTAAGAAAATGGGTGGAAGCCACACCACTGAAGGATTGCAACGTAGAAACAACACCACACATTTTATTTGAATAAGTGATCACTAGATTTGGATGCCCAAGAGGTTTGATGAGCGACCAAGGAACACACTTCATAAACAACACCATCAATGCTATAACTGAAGAGTTTGAAGTCCATCATCAGAAGAGATCACCATATCATCCATAGGAAAATGGCATAGTGGAAGCATTTAACAAAATCCTTGAGAATGCACTGACAAAGATCTGAAACATCGACAGGGACGATTGGGACCTCAAAATACCAACAATATTATGGGCCTACAAGACTACGTGCAAACATTTGACAGGGCACACTCCATTTAAACTTGTCTATGGCCAAGAAGCAATGGTGCCACTAGAATTTTTAGTACCAAGATTGCGGGTAGAAACGATCACACAGATGACAGAATGAGGCGTAATACAAGAGTGATTAAATCAGTTAATAGCCATGGAGGAAGATCAAATCTTGGCAGGGTTCCACCAACATGTTCAGAAATCAAGAGACAAATCTTGGCATGATAGACACATCAAGAAGAAAACTTTGAAGGAAGGAGATCTAGTATTGATGTATGACAACAAATCATTTCAGCACCCTATAAATCTAAGAATGCATTGGCTAGGGCCGTATGAAGTAAAATATGTCACAGATGGAGGAGATGTACAATTGAGAGACTTATCAAGTGAAAAACTCAGAGGGATGATCAATGGGAGCTGACTGAAGATGTACAAGGACAATCGACCACCCACCGCTCAGTAGAAAAAAACAAAAAAAAACAAAAAAAACATAGTATATCAAAAAGAACCAACAAAGGAACAATGCTCTGGAGGTAGAACATGCACACATACTTAGAAGCACAAACTCGTCCAGGAGAAGGACAACGACCATGTCAAAAGGGGAAACAAGAGGGAAACACAAAGACGTCAAAAGCAGTACAAAATGACAGAGTTAGTTGGAATTGAATGATGGAAAGGACCGATGGGACACCACATTAATCGCACGAACTGGACTTGACAAGGCAAAGTAATGGCAAGTATGAAAGAGTCGTAGGTGCATTGAACCCATAATTAAGGAAGCATCCTCGACGAGCCTCATGCAAAGCCCATACACCACACATACACGAGAGCAAAGAGTCCATTTGCGAAAGGATAACAGACAGAGAGCGATAGAGGCTAAGGATCATAGAGCATAGTTTACAGAGGTCACATAGACCATTCAAACTCAGCAAACATTCGACATTCACCACCATGGCACCACCATGGAACCACCAAAGCAAGAAGAAGCAAGCCAGAGGGCTAGAAAAACCAGAGTCAGAACCAGGTCATGGGTACAGTTGGAAGAAGGTGAACAACAACCATCGAAGATCGTTAATGTCGATGAAATCCCATCCCTAGACACAACATCGGCGAACCCCACACCTGTAGTGGAAGAAACCCAACAACCAACAACATAGGCCATGAATGTAGATATGCTAGCAGAGGCACAAGAGAAACAAAACCAGGACACAAAAACCCTGAAGGAGGCGCAACCAGAGAACACCGAAGAAACTCCAAGAGTCAATGGAACAACACCGAATCTTGAAGCAGTAGTTGAGCCAGATGAGTCTCAAACCACTATCTCAGACCACCCACCAGAAGGAACAATAGAACATGTCACAGGTTGTCCGGAATGGTATTATGAAGAAAAACCGATAGCCGCTGGAACCTCGAGCCAACCACCACCGAAGAAAGATAAGCAACATGTATCTAGGTCACCTCACAAGCAACCTATCACAACCCTCATTCTACCACATATACCAGATGGGGTACGAGTGGAATCAGGATTGCTAGGGAAGATTGACAAGCTTAAATAATCAGACCACAATGTAGCAGACCCAGACAAGTTTTCATAATTTGTAAAGAGAGTATACTTAGAGACCATGCGCGTAAATCCGGTTGGGGAATTGATGGATCAACCACTCTGATGGGCAATGGGTTTGGAGAAAACATGAATTTTAGGTCTGTTGGATATACCACATTTTGGCAATGGTCAGTATGCAAGCATGTGTGTCAAACACCTGTTAGCAGTCACACATGGCGAGGACATATGGTTGGACAAGCTCGTCTCAATAGACATAGAGCTTATTGCGAACATAACAGGGTTGCCATCTTGGGGCATGGATCCCACACAGTTTCTTGACGACAAATGAAACAAAGAATAAGTATGGTACCGATAGGGGAACATGAGGGATCATTATCAAGAGGATTAATGATGTATCAACACAAATGAGCACAAAAATCTTAGTTTGTAAGCTGCTAAGAAAATGACGCAGGGTTGAAGTTCTGGCTGGGGTTGTCTCAGTTGCAACTCAATGTGTCAAGGGAACCATAATGAGATGGGCACCATATCTCTTGAAATTATTCCTGGATGACTGCGAGGATGTGCATGATATAGGCACAAAGTTTCACTATTCATAGATGATCATGTTAATAACCTTTATGGGATGGAGGGAACCAAGATATGTAACTTTTTGTACCAAGCCCAAACCTAACCAGGGAGAAAGACACTTATTTCTGAAATCTACGTCGGATGCTAGGCACAAAAGGATGAACATGTACATATTTGAAGGATACCTACGCGACCTATAGGAGGCCATCAACAACATGTGGAGAATCACACCACAGGTCGTCACGCAGTTTCGGGACATCGCCAACTTCAAGGCCACATGACATACGATGTGGATACAAACGTGAAAGGATCCCGATAAGCAGTGGCTAGATATGCGCTATTGTATCATAGAGGGAGACATTGACATGGTGATCAAATACTAGGAAGATGAATGGAATATTCCGGTTCTTACCCAAGACTTGCCAGAAAGAACAACGGAAGAAGAGGCAGGGCAGGGAGAAACACAGCCTCAGGAAGTCCAAGTGCCCAAGAAATGGAGAACGGGCCAGACAAAAACAACAGAGACAAATGAAGGGGGAATGAAGATGGGGACCCAGAAGGGGAAGAAGGAGAATACACAACCAACCAAAGAGCAATAGAAACGGGATGAGGCCTTGCAAGGGACTACACCAAGTCCCAATCCACAGGAACCAAGTGGGAATAAGAGGCCAACCACATAGATAGGAGGAGTGCGCAAGAAAATGAAGGCGCAAAGAACGCCTCTAGAATATACGATCACGAAGAATGATGGAGAGATGATAGATCGAATGGTTCAAGATTATATATCCAAGGATTTCAACAATGTTGTGCACCACAGGGATAGAATCCAAGAGGAGCTGGCATAAATGCGACAGTTCCTCAAGAAATTTGGGGAAGCACAGGAAGCAAAAAACGACATGGGAACATGGCCATCATCACTGTAGACAGAGGAATTATTGGATGAAGGAGAGAAATATCCAATCCATATGATACTGCATCTGAACACAACATTTCACATTTCACCCAGTATGCTATGCATGGATGAGATCATGGGGCAGGAACCCCTCAAAGACTTAAGCCAAATCCAATTGGTATTGCCGCAGATACCATCTAGGGCTCTACACAAGTTGCAGGTTAGCTTAAACCATGAGGTACAGTCTTGTGCACATCGTTTAGACTTATCCGAGTTGCAGCAAGCAACAGAGAAGTGAGACACATTGGAAATATTATGTGAGCAGGCTAAGTACGAGACCTACGAAGAAAGGAAGCGCAGTAATGGATTGGAGTAGAAAGTCGTGGGAACATACGAGAAGATTCCAAACACACGCAGATGGATGAAATCATAGCATCATAAAATATTGATCAGATTGTGCAGGAAATCGATCAATATCAGAAGGAGATCGAGAATCTCTGAGAGCAACTCTCATCCACCACTCCAACCGCAGTAAAGGAACAAAGGAAGCAGGAAGTAGTAGATCAACTATAGGAGATAGAGCGACAGGTTAGTACAACAAATGAATTGTTCGAGAATGAAACACAACTTTGGACAAATTTAGAGGAGGATCAACAAGTCCAAAGGTGGGACAAGGAAGAATAAAGGATCAACGCAACTATCCAATATCTCAAGCAGAGGCAGAAGACAATGTCCATCACGAAGCGCGTCAAAGGGGCACATGACATGAAGAAACTGTAGGCATAACTCACCATTGCGCAAACACAGAAACATGAGCATCATGATCTAATGGAACTACTTCATGAGTGGGTAGTAGAAGTCCTGGCACAAGCAGGGGAAGCTAAAACATAGATAACACAAAACCAGGTATAATGTGTAGGATTGATCATTGACGAAGTCACAGTCCACGCAGTAGACACAATCAAGGAGAAGACCACACAGGTGCAGACACAAGAAACAAAGCTCAAAGAGAAGTTCCAGGCGATCACCAAGGAGATCGTAGAAGAACACAAAGGTTAGGTGGCTCGGGATGAGCCGCATGTCAATGTTGGGGGCCTGTTGGAGGCAGGCCAAAGCGAAAAAGCAGGGTGATTTTGGGAAAGAAATCATGCACGAGGAAAGTGACAACTGGAAGGAGGAGAAACATGCGTGCATGCATGGAAGACCTAACGATGGTAGGGTTAGATTTTTGGTAATGTATTGTAATGGCTGAAGAACCAAAAATGTATAAATATATATACTTAGGTATCATAAGGGGTTCATATTTATACTTAGGTATTGTTAGGTTGGGATGATTATCGAGGTTAACTAGTTATCTATGAGTTGATGCGATATGTAATATTTTGCTGTATGATCTATTTTTGTAAGCTGTTGAGATATAGAGGGAGAATGAAGGTAGATCTTGAGGGTTATATCGCAGGCTGAGGATCCTGGTGTGATCTACTCTGCCTCATATAGATCTTACCCAACTGAGAAGAATTGTAACGTGCGAGACGCTGTAGATGTGGAAATACTATAATAAAAGAGACAAGAGACAGATATTTGTGGACGTATCCCAGGAGTGGGTGAACCATGGTAATATCTGTGTTATGTGATGAATTCATGCATATCTCTTTTGTATTCAATATTTATGGTTATGTTTAATGAATGAGTTGCTATATTTCTTGCTTATTCGTAAATGACAGTATATTGCATTTACAAGTTATAATAATGGTTCAATATACAATTATCATATCTCACACTCAATCCTAGGCTGTAAACACATGAGTATTACAATCACCCATTAAATCTATCTTGGGTGAGACTGCGCAACACATTCTGTGCACTGTGTTTCCTTCTGGTTTACCAGGAGGGCTGATAGTTTTAGAGGCTTTGTTGGAAACCCAAAAAGACATGAACCCTGGGTCAATACAAACTCAGACATAATAGAAGAAGTAACCAACATAATTAATTATAATAAATAGGTACCTGGACATTTTCATTTAGATGGCTAGAATCATTCCTCACCACTAGATCAACAATTGGCAATGATTCAGACTCTTTCCCATCAAAACAATTGATCACAAGGCATGAGTCTCCATTCTGATGACTCCTCTTCGATGGGTCATTATGATAGATCCAATGTTAAGAACCAAACATCAATATAGCATAGAAAAACCTCAGGAAAAGTACTCAACGCCTTGAAAAAGAGATAATTTCAGATAATAAGCCTCTTCGAGGGGGAAACCTCCT
>JZKD02S2103318.1:345449-365973 GCA_000966675.3 Picea glauca | reverse complement strand
TAACTGGTTATAAATGACAACAATGGGTAATGAATAAATGTTGAATGCTAATTGATGAGTTTTTGTGCAAGAGGGCAGTTTTGGGAAAAGAGCCCCACACTCATTCACCCCCCCCTCTAAGTGTGGTAGGTGTGTTCAACAATTTTCATATTTGGTTCTTAACAAATTATAAAAACACCAGAACAAACATAAAATACAAGTGCATCAAAGTTGCATAAAACAAAATGCGATTCCAGGGCATATTAACTATAACCATCCTAGTGCATTTATTTCATATGTAAGCACAGGGTCGTCATGTAATGGAGAATTAGTGCGTTTTCGTCTTATGTACGAACCAATAAATTTTCATGTAACAGTGTTTGGTGCGGTTATCTTTTATGTACGCATAGATAATTTCTGTAATGGCACACTGATGCTTTTTTGGTTTTATGGAAGTTTTGCGGCATTTTATGTAAGGTTGTTCCGGTGCATTTTATTTTTTGGTACACCTTGTGGAATTTTGTTTAATGACGCACATGTGCGTTTTGACAATAAAATCACTAACACAAAAAAATAAAGAAAAAATATTTTCTACAAGCTCCACCTGCCCAATTTTTTTTATTTGTATGGAACATTCGTTGAAACCTCTGCAACCAATAGAGGATGTTGTAGCAGAGGGTTTTTTGAATTTTTTTCCAAATTTTGTAACACTAAAAACCTCTGCTAGAAGGTGTTCTCCTTGTAGTGCATCTTTTTCATTTTTCATTAATTACAAGGCCTCTTTTCATTATTCCTTATCATTATAATTAATTTTACATTTCACTTTCCCATTTTCAACAAGATCAGTAACAATATACGAAATATTTCAGTTTAAGTAATGTGAAAAACAAACAAAAGGGGAATTTTATGTTATTCATCCATGTTTTCCTTGATTCCTCTCATTTTCCCTTGGCGTGCTTGATTCACTGGTTGATTTATAGCCATTATTAAATTATGTTTAAGGAAAAATAGTATTTGATGATTAACACACTGTGACCTATCTCACTAATGGGTGTCCAAAATGGCATCCTTTTTACACCTCCCTATAACCTTTTTGATCACATGTTTCCCACTTTCACACCTTTACATCACTTACCTTGTTCACTGACATGCAATTTTTGACCAAGGTATAACTATGTCATTTCAATGATCATTCTTACATATTTAGGACATAATCTAATTCTTTTTCATGCTAACTAGTGAAATGTATAGATAACACTTTACACAGGATTATATGTACTCTTGAGGCATTGAGATTAGTTGTTGTAACACCGCCTGGACATATGATGCAAGACTTTGTGTTGCTGCAACACCTTCTATGTTTCTCCAACACATCTTGCATGAGTGCTATAACACATTATGTGTTGCTACAACACATGTTGTGCATGGACTGTAAAACTTCATGTTGCTGCAACACATTTTACGTTTCAGCAACAACTCTTGTGCAAGTGCTACAACACCTGTGTTGCTGCAACACCTCTAGCATGCGATCAAGGAATGGCCATAATGCAACAATTGGATAGCTTGGAAGTCTTCAAACTTCATGACAACAACTGGATCGACTGAGTAGGATGGAAAAACGATCGACATACTTGACAACAACAATAAAGGGATCAAGCCATTGACCAACAAAGAAGGATAAAGATAAAGAACAACCAAAAATTAGTTTCTTGTTTAGTTAGTTGAGTCAGTCGTATATATTCTAGATTTTTTGTTGTAACAAATTGAGGAACAACCAATATTCTCAAGGCCATTCCTTGATCTGATGAAAAAAATAAGGAATGAAATAGATGTATAATTTGTCCTCCATTAGAGGAGGAAGATATATAGAGAACGAAGAATAGAAAATAAAAGTCTCGTACTTTATTTTTTGAAATTTAATATAAATTTCATGTTCTTGTTCAAGTGTGGAATGCATTAATTTGAGTATTTAAGCATCCTACTGCACTCTTATACCAATACCCCGTCTAAGGATGTAGCCCCCCCTCCTTAGTTTGGTAATGTTTGTATCTTTTATACTTTGTAGAAGTAGTTGTAGAATTATTTATATCTTTAATTTTATTTATTTCCAACTATTCCTATTTAACATCTTGCTATAACTCAATACTAACATTGCAGAGTGTTGTCTTCTAGTTTGTGAGTGAATAACTATAGCGTCTTTTCCATATTTTCATTTATTTCCAACAATTCCTCTATTTAACTTTGCTGTAATTCTAATATTCCCCTTGCAGAGATTTGGGTTGCTGTAACCCTTGTTGCTACAACTCCTATTGCTGCAATTGTGCATCACAACCTCTAGATTTGTATTTAACCATTGTGTGGTTTATATATTGAAATGGTTTATTCCTTTTTTTTCACAGGCACAATGTGATTTGATTTCTATAGTTTGAAGTTTTCTGCATCTCAACACATAAGTTGTAATACCTTTGTCACACTAATCAAGATAATCTTAATCATCCAAACTATCTATCACCTACAATAAGTTTTCTTGCCAAGAAGACAACTAATACCTCCACTCAAGAATATGAAACTATACAAGGTTCTATGCACACAGAGGTTCCTCCTTTAGAGGAGCTGATCGATGAACACAAACACTATGAAGAGTTCATATTTACTAAATAAAAATTAAAAACAGAGGAAAACCCTCATAAGGAGATGACACACAAAAATATCAAAGAAAATACCTCTACCTTCAGATTCCCAATTAGAGGATCCAATGAAGAGACCAAAATGAAGAATATCCCTCATTCAACCTTACTAAATTTTCATGGTCTATCCAAATAAGACCCCAATACCTTTTTCTTTGAATTCAACGTAATTTGCAGAAGTTATGATTATGTGTCAGATGCCCATAAATTAAACCTTTTCCCTACCACACTCAAGAATGTTGCATTACATTGGTTCATGGGCCTTGGTAGGCACAACATTCGCACATGGGACCAATTGACACATAAATTCTTAGAAAATTACCAATATTATTGTAAAGATAAATAAAGGAGGGAGGGAGTCTTCAAAATGACACAACATAAATATGAGATCCTTGAGGATTACGTCAAAATATTCAACTATAATTTGCAGAGGGAAATACCAAGAGATTTGGCCCCCAAAACATGACGTGTCTTATTCCTGAGATGGATCCAAGATGATTGCATTGAAATTCTCAACTTGATGGGTGGACGAGATGTCTCCCAACTATATTATGATGTCATCTTAGAACTTTGTCGCAAATATTCTAGAGTTACTTCAAAAACATGAAAATGACCAAGAGACATATTGACAAGGGTTGGTAATACTGTTGGATGTAGAGTCACAAGAGTAGAGATTGAGAACATGTTATTGGACTTCAAAACTGATATACTTAGTTCCTTGAGCTCCTAGTTGGATACACTACAAATGAAGAAGAAGAAGAAGGAAAAGATAGAATGAGATTTGGCTATCTTTTTCCCAAAATGTAGAACAAAACACCCATGGAAGGAGTGCCCATTAGACCAAATTGAGGTTTGTGGAATATGTAGTGAAGACCATTCCACTTGAAACTTTCCATCTGATCCAGGTGGATATTGGTTCCCACCCACCTATTCCAACTGGCTCCTCTTGATAGTTTTTAGATCAACACGTTCTTCTGTACTTCTTTGTAATTGTGGGTTCTACACTTCCGGGGCTGTCTGAAGCCCTACACATATTCCTGGTGGATACTGGTGGCCTCCCACCTAATCCAACTGGCTTATTTTTTATGTTTTCATGTCAACACATCTTGCTGTACTTCCAGGGCCGTTTTAGGTCCCTAAGCATTCTTTTTTTGGCTTGCCATAGTCAAACTGTAGACAAAGTCAGATTTTGAAGACATAATGTGTAGTTATCTGAAAGACCTTTCCAATAGGCTATCACGCGCCTAAAATGAAGGTCGTATGCAAAAGTTACAACCCTTGGAAGTTGAGGTGCCAACTTACCCATAGGAGCCCACATACCTTATGGCGTTTCATATCCTAGGGTTAGGTTTTTTGATGTCTAGGGTTTTGGCATTCATGAGTAATATGACAAAGGCCTCTGGATCCTCATTGTAATCATTCTGCTTAGACGGATGTGCGTAGCAACCAAATATCTTCTTAGAGATAGCTACCACCATTCGAGCAAGTGTTTCAGTTCTGCAGTTTTACAGTTTCAGCCTATTTCATTTATTCAATAGAAGATATTGTTTATTGGATATCTGTGTTGTTATTCATATCTCTATGTTTATTGTATTTAGTCTGTTAATTAGTTTTTTCCACTCCTAAATCAGGATCAGTGGTATCAAAGTGGTCTGCTCTTCATTTATTTTTCTTCGTGCATGTCCTCGACAAGATCTGGGTACAAGAAGTTGGGACTCGAACCAATCGATCCGTTGCAATATCGACTGCATTGAGCTCGACAACAACCCATGGGGGATGAAAAGAAGTATGATGGAGCATGAGATCCTTTTAAAATGTTTCTCGAGGAATCCATCACACGAAAAATGAATGAAATGATGGACAACTTTGCGCAAATCCTTCGATGACTTCCCACAGGAGAAGCATCATCGTCAAGTGGCCATGCAACCCCCTTCAAGGTACATGCAAATTTTTATATTCCGTTATTTGAAGGAATGACATATGCATATGTTGTAGATAAATGGTTGAATCTACTTGAAGGGTATTTTTTGGTCCACAATTTTTTGGATAGGGAAAATATTACTTTTTCACTCCTCAAGGTCATCCCCCATGTTAATGACTGGTGGGATACTTACTCTGAGAAAAGGGCCATAGAGGAATCTGCAATATTTGTGGTTTCCCCCACATGGGATTCCTTCTAGGATGCCATTAAAGAAAAATACTACCCCATTGGAAGCTATGAGGACCAATACACTTGATGGACCACCCTGCATCAATAAAGGGACCAGACAGTACCAGATTTCACCAATATTTTTCATACCCTGCGCACCAAATTGGGTATCAAAGACTTTGAGAGAAATCTGGTGCTCAAATACCATTGCTATTTTCATAGATACATTCAAACATAAATGAAGTTTCTAGACATCACCTCATTGGGTACGACTTATAGATATGCCATCAAGATCGAGCGGAAATTTAAGTAGAAGAGGCGAGAGTTTGGATCTGCAAAACCCTCATAGCAGAAGCAGGGAAAAGGTGGCTCCAACCTAAACTAAAAGGGACAGAGAAAATCTGGCCACTCTTAGGACAACCAGTCTAAGCTGCAACATAAGAAAGGAAATGAAAAGACGAAGAAACAAACAGGAAAATGGTGTGAATACCATAAAAACCCTTTGCACAACATCGAAGAATGCCCCTCCAAGCAGTTACTTGTGTTCGAGCTGAAGGCGTCAGAGTCTGAGGCCGATTCTGACTCCGAATCAAATTCATAAGGAGGGAATATTATCAATGCTAAACCCAGTGCCACTATCGCTACCACCAAAGTCCATCCAAGCGAACTAGAAGAATCTGAGGAAGGGGAGCACCCTTTTCACTCACAGTTGTGGGTAAAGGGGGCTCGACTTCATTTCATTGTCGATAGCGAGGGTCAGAAGAAATATATCTCAACAGAGGTCATCAAGCAATTGGACCTGCCGACGACACCACACCTGCAACCCTACACCATCGGTTGGCATCGCCAAGGAAGAGATCTCCGTGTCAGCCAACAATGTCGTCTGCCCTACAACATAAATACTTTCAAAGACAAGGTATTGCATGCTATTTATCCCCTTAAAGTTTGTGATGTTATTTTAGGACAAACATATTTGTGGAAGTGTCATGCTATGTATGAGTCTAGACCCCACAATGTTATTATTACTTTGGGTAGTGTTGACGGGCGAAATTGACCGTTCGTCAACTGAGAGAGTGGAACCGGTCCGGGGTTGTCTAATAATCCAAGCCGTTTGGAATGAACCACCCTGACGGGTTTAACGGATCCGTTAGACGATCTAAGGTCTTAGGAAAACCAAAGAGAAAACTAATCTAAACTAACTAAAACTAAATAAAACAAACAAACAAACTAACAATAAATAAAACGAACTAATCTAACTAATCTAATTAAAACTAACTATTAAACAAACAAACTAATATACTATCTATATATACAAACTACTAACTAATACTATACTAACTACTACCTGAAATATAACTTATTTACAAAATATACAATATCTACAAAATACAGATTTAAATAAAACCTGGAAAACTCATTTGCTTTCTGCCCTAAGACAGAGAAAGATATTTTTGTTGATTTTATGATTTTATGAACAAGAAATAAAACTTACTAAAATTAAACAATCTAATATACTAACTATACATATATCTAACTAAAATACTAACAAATATACTAAACAAATAACAAAAAACAGACCTGGAAACGCTCCAGATTTGTCCTGTGTATGATGACTTCGAAGCTGATCGGAGGAAGGAAACTCGCACCGAATAATCCAGAAGCTTATCATAAACGATAACTGCAATGCTCTTTGAGTTTATTTATAGGACAAACAAGACATAAAAAAGCATAACAATTATATGATTTATAAATCTCTGCAATTAGGTAAACCTGTTATGCAAAAAACTTATACTTAATAATTCAATTGATGAAGAAGAGAAATCTGTCATTCACAAACTGAATCAAGTAATTGCTATGTTTTTTAAGTACTGGAAGAAATCAGATATGGATTATATTGATTAAATCATATCATTTGCAAAAAGACTAAGATAGCTAAAGTAGTCATTAACCAAATGCAAATTGATACACATAAACATGAAACAAAATATTGATATTATGAAAAGCTAAAGTTGTAGCAGAACATCAATTTCTGTCTCAGTCTGTATTAAAATTCCATATCCTTGTTCTCCCATGAATGATGATCATACTTATTACAAAAATAATAAGTATTTATAAGTTTTCCACAGGGTAAAACCTCCCTATGGAAGTTATAAAACGGTTTACATAAATCTGGGAATATATCCCATGTTTAACTAAACTAAGAAACTAAAATAAAAGTAAAACATTCAAATATCCTTTAAACTGTCCATCAAGTTCCATGCAATTCAAATTTACCTGAAACATGTCAGAAATAGACAAGTTAGAAGGGTCCTTTATTAACAAAATGATAAAAATTAAATTCTATAGACTAGCTATAGAATCCTCTGATTCTGTAGCTGGTCTAAAATAACACATAGAATCAAAAATAAAATTAATTGAAAATCTTTTAAAGAATCTAAATTCAATTACCATCCAATCACTATTTGAAAACGAATAATTAAATTTGAACTTGTTATAGCATTGAAAATCAAACAAGATCAGAATCATTCAACCGAATACAGAGATAAGAATACTATGTTTCTTGTTACCAAAAATCGGGTTAACAAAATCATAATCGAACAACAATGCAATCGTCTCATATCCAATCGAAATCAACATAATCGAAACAAATAGCAAACACTCATTAAGCTGCTTATCATCAAGAGATATGATCGAATCAAACAAGATTATTTTTAAATCGTTATAAATGTAATGTCAAAGCAAACGATTCATACCACGAGCGTATCAATTCAAACCAGCGCGAAAATCAAATCAAATGAAATCATAACATGATCGATTAACCGGTGACAGAGTTCATAATAGATATTCGGTCGTTTGTTTTAACCAAATGGGCAGACAAGATCGACTTACCCAGATCAAAATCGTTTTAATCAAACGAATTCTAACCGGGTTTGACCATTTCATTTTACAAATTTAAAATCGAACAGAGCAACAATTATACTCGGAATACAACTCATACAACAATTTTGCCAACTCAGAATAAGAGTGAATCAAACAGTTAAGGTTTTAATACAGTTATGGCGAATCAAAACCATTCACGATTCGGGCATGAATGTTATTCGCACAAACTTAAATGAGCGTAGATCAAATATAGCACATTATATGACACAACATCGCAACAACCAAATCGTTTGCTAATCACAGTATTTAAATCATAACGAGATCATAATCGTATTCTAAATTGAGTATGAAGAAACTTCCTGTTCAAATCAGATACAAATCAATTCAGTCGAAAACAAACCATCAAACGATCGAATCAAATCCAAACTGAAACCAATCAAAATATCTATGAGAAAATCATACATCAAATCGAAATTTTGTTTATTTTTAGCAAAGCAAAACAATATACATGATGAACACGAATGACAGAGCCATTTTGAATGCGAGACAGAGCTATTTGAAATATAAACAGAGCTATTCGAATATCAAAATCCATACCTGTATAGCGATGAGACGGCTTGACAGGTGAGAGGGAGTTCTAAAGAACAGATCTGAAGAAATGCATATAGACCCAAAACGCATGTTCCAGCCATTGAAAATTGACATGTAAAACAAGATCTAGATCTCTTTAGTAACTCACTTTCCGAGGAAATCGCCCTCATTGAAGGTGAAGGAGCTAAAAACGGTTCTGGGTTTTCAACGGTTTGATCTAATTCAAAACTGTTTGCCCAGAATCGCTCACGCAAAAAAGTGACTCTGGGGAAATTATGGGGGTAGGCTTAAGTAGTCTTCTCTGGAAAAAATGGAACCAAAACCGACTGTGAACACCATGGGGGTTCAATTCTCCCTTCAAGATCCAAGAGAGAACATACAATGGACAGGGGTTTGGGTAGGGTTTGGACAAGGTATACGTAGGACTCAAAACTCTGAGATTTGCCCAAGAATCAATAGGGGTAACCTGGTAAGGTGGCAGGCATTAATGCCAAAGTGTGCAATGGTAGTGGAGTTATCTCTGCCATGCATAATAGTTATGCCAAAGTACAACCACCGGTTATCATAGCTGTTCAACCCACTATAGCATAGTTCGAAAATCATGCTGCTTGGCTAACCAGTGAAACAATGGCAAGTGTATAAACAACATGTGCAATCAAAACATTATGCCATAGTTTCAAACCATCAAATATTCAACTAGAAACCAAAACCAAAATAATTAACCATGCGCCAATGTACTGTAATCTCTTATATCAAAAGTTTGACCAACGTGCCAATAGTTTTGTAAACACAAACATAGGTATCATATCAAAGATATATGTGAAAGATTTAACCATAACACCTATGCATTGTTGTGAAACCAATGGTTAAGTAGGCCAAATAAAAACATGTAAATCCAAATCATCACAAACCTAATGAAACCAAGTCACATAATCAATCAAAAAATGTCCAATGAGTACAGTTCGAAAGTTTTGACAGCTGCAAAATGATAAGTGAAATGTAAGCGCAAAGGGCATATCAATCAGAAGGATGATGACAGTTCAAACAATGATTCTAATGTGACTTTGAAGGAATAATTTTTCACGTTTACAGTCATGAAAACAAAACGTAGATAGGCGTGTGAAAAGGCACAAAGAATAAAAGCATCGTTCATTTGAAAATTGCGATGAAAAATCGATGTTTGCGAAACATTGGTGTAGGCAGCTTATAAGACAATGAAAAATGTGAATTGGTTGCCAACAGGTAGACAATTGTACATGATAGTATAGGTGGTGCTATTTCTTTAATTTCTGCTAAGAAATGTAGTAAGGTCATTTCATAGACTCAAAAGTTCATCTTCTTTGTGATCCGTGCTCATAGTAAGCAGAAGGTCACTGCCACATCCTTGGCCTCTACACAGAGCCTCTCTTTACATTAGAAGCAAGTGGACGAGATCGTGGAAGAGTAAATAGACATCTTCTACTCACCCACTGGGGTACCGACACACTTCCAAGTCAAGCATCCAATTGACCTGACCCCCGATGCACCTCTGCCTCATGGAACAATCTATCGTCATTCGCTGATGGAAAATGACAAAATCAGGTGTCAGATCCAACAACTTCTTCAAAAGGGGCACATTAGACCCAAATCCTCCCCTCACGAAAGCCTGATTTTACTGGTGCAGAAGAAGGATGGGACCTGACAAATTTGCATTGATTACAGAGAATTAAACAAAACCACCGTTAGGAACCGATACCTAATTCCCAAGATTTATGAACTTCTTGAACAACACAAGGGGGTGAAGTTCTTCAACAATATTGAACTAAAGTATGGCTACCACTAGGTTTCCATCGAACCAACTAATGTATGGAAGACAACTTTCAAATCTAAATAATGTATCTTCGAATGGTTGGTCATGCCCCTTGGATTAAAAAATGCACCAACCAATTTCATGAGGTTGATGGATGATGTATTGAGATCCTTCACCAAATCTTTTGTGGTGGTATATTTGGATGACATCCTCATCTTCAAAAAAAATTGGGAGGAGCACATGCGACATATTCAACAGGTTTTGAGCACTCTGCGACAACACAAGCTATATGCCAACTTGGAAAAATGCTCCTTTGGAATGAACATGGTCCAATACTTGGGATAAATTGTTGATGAGCATGGGGTACATGTTGATCCAGATAAGATCCAAGTCATCTGTGACTGACCAACCCCGACCACAACCGAGCTTCATAGCTTCTTGGGACTGGCCAACTTCTACAGAAAATTCGTGTTGGGATTCTCCCTTATTGCATGGTCCCTCAATCAAGTGACCAAAGGAGGTGGCATGGAAAATTTCATGTGGGGGAAGGAAAAAATCATAGATGATTTTAGGGGATAAATTTCCCAAATGGGCTAATTGTCCATGTTTTAAAAAAAAAAAAGATTCACCAATTTCCATTTTTCTAAAAATGATTTGCCCAAATTCTATAGAATAAAATTATTTTACCTTAAAATTGCCAAAATTTTGTAGAAACTATATTAAATCCTTAGAAATTTGAATATTTTTACAAAAGTATCGCCAAAGATTTTACATTTTTCATATTAAGGACTAGTAAGATTAGTCCAAGTTTCTACATTCTAATATAAATTTCCATCCTTAAAATTATCCCTGAAAAAAAATGATCATTTAATAATCTGAAGCATCGCTTGTGCTCAACTCCAGTACTCTTCTTTCCCGATATGCAACAACCATTCGATATTGAGACTGATGCATATGACTATGATGTAGGCACAATTCTCACTCAGCATGGTCATTCGATGGCATACCATAGTGATACATTCTCAGATACTATTTGGCAATAACCCACCTTTGATAAGGAAATGTATTCCATTTTACAAGCCTGTCGTCAATGGAAACATTACATTCTAGGAAAGGAGACAATCATCCACACTGATCACAAGCCTCTACAGTTCATACAGACACAAGGGAAATTGCAAAACGACCACCATCAGAAGTGGTCCACCTACCTGCAACAGTTCCATCTCAACATCAAGTATAAGACAAGGAGATCAAATCGTGTCGCTAACTACCTCAGTTGACCTCCCGTGGCTGCACTCACCACTATGCTCCATTCCTGTGGACATGAGGCATCTGATTGACCCCAACTTTATCAGCAAGATACAGACTTCACCACCACCTATCATCTCTTGGGTACAGGCACAAATGTCACCGATTTTCACATTCATGATGGACTGCTATTCCATCTGGGCCATCTTTGTGTTCCTACAAGTGAGAGTGCAAATTTTATTTTGGAATCCCACTACAGTCAGATGGCCATACATTTTGGCGTGGAGAAAACTGCGGTCATTCTATAGAAACATTTTTATTGGCCAAAACTTTGACAGGACGTCAAAAAGTATATCAGATCTTTCACTGCTTGTTCCATTGCAAAGCCAACCATTGATAAGCAAGGCTTATACACCCCTCTTCATACTCCCGAGAATCCTTGGGAATCTATCTCAATGGATTATGTGTCTGGCCTTCTGTCCAACAAAAAAGGAAATGATTGTGTATTTGTGGTCACTGATTGGTTTTCGAGGATGGCCATCCTCACAACCTGCAAGAAGAATATCACAACGACATATACTGCCAAGATCTTCTTCGAACGAGTGTGGGTCCATTTTGGGATACCACACAACATCATCTCTGACCGGGACAATAAGTTCCTCAACACATTTTGGTTGAGTATTTAGTCACTCTTGGAAACCAAGCTCACTAAATCCACTGCTTTCCACCCCCAAACAGATGGCCAAACAGAGGTTGTCAATCACATGATTGCAAAAATCCTTTGCAGGTACAACTCTAGGCATTCGCGTACATGGGATGAGAGTCTCTCCTATGTTCAACACAGTTACAATAGGGCTCTCCATAGCTCCACCAACCATAGCCGATTTAAGGTGGGGCTGGGATTCCAAACCTTGGGTTCCATTGATGTTGCATTACCTCTTTCCACCACATATATAGACTCTTCCCATGTTCATTATGAGACCGAAAAAGGTACCAGATTCATTGAGCAGATTCATCACATCCGCCAACAGGTCCATGAGATTTTGCAGAAAGCCAATGCTAAGTACAAGAAATGCCATGATCAACACAAGGTACCAAACCAGTTTCAGGTTGGAGACAAAGTCTGGTTACATTTGTAGAAGGATATTCTTACAGGGACCCATCGAAAGCTCCACCCACTTCGCTATGGGCGTTAGACTATCACCAAGGATGTGGGTAGCAATAATTTTGAGCTCAACATTCCACCCTTCCTTGGCTTGAACCCAGTGTTCAGTGTGGACCTCCTTCGACCATATTTTACACCATTATTGGACACCTCGGAGATCGTCGAACAATTGACACCAACATAGATCAACCTTAATTGCATGACACGAGCATCCACTGATCAGATAGTGGACACACAGGTCAAGGGCACTCACCATTAGAGGATCCCACTTTATTGGGTTGTCAAGGAAGGGAAGCTCCTACAACAAGTAAAGTGCCTCACTCGGGGTGAAATTCAGTGGAAGTTTCATCACCTGATGGGGGAACTCAATGCAATGGAGACCATTTCTTCCTAAGGGGGGAGGATTGATCCATGTGGATATTGCTGGCCACCCATCTATTCCAACTGGCTCCTCTTGACAATTTTTAGTTCAACACATTCTTTTGTACTTCTTTGTAATTATGGGTTCTACACTTTTGGGGCTGTCTGAAGCCCTACACATATTCCAGGTGGATACTGGTGGCCTCACACCTAATCCAACTAGCTTATTTTGTATGTATTCATGTCAACACATGTTGTTGTACTTCCAGGGCCATTTTTGGGACCTAAAATTGTTTTATTGGCTTGCCAAATTCAAACTGTAGACGAAGTCAAATTTTGATGGTGTCATGTGTAGCTCTCTAAAATACCTTTCCAACGGGCTATCACGCACCTAAAACGGAGGTCGTATGCAAAATTTACGACCCCAAGAAGTTGAGGTACCAACTTACCCATAGGGACCCACATAACGTTTGGCATTTCATCTCCTAGGGTTAGGTTTTTGGATGTCTAGGGTTTTTGCATTCATGAGTAATATCAAAAAGGCCTCTGGAGCCTCATTGTAATCATTATTCTCAGACAAATGTGCATAACAGCCACATCTCTTCTTAGAGATAACTACCACCATTCAAGCAAGTCTTTCAGTTCTGCAATTTTATAGTTTCAGTCTATTTCATTTATTCAATAGAAGCTATTGTTCGTTGGATATCTATGTTGTTATTCATATCTCTATGTTTATTTTATTCAATCTATTAATCAGTTCATTCTACTCCTAAATCCGGATCACCATCCCAACCAATATTAAGAGCTATTTATCATAAAGTTGAGGAACTGGAGTAGTTATGCTTTTTCTCTCAGAAGCAACCATGGAAACTCATACCTCAAGGTATGGTTCAAGATTGATCTTTGTAATTTATTTTATATTAGACTAACCTTTCGATGCAGTATGCTTCTCAACCATTTTTCATGCAAACACAACAATGTGTGGCTCCTCCTCCAAACTAGTTATGGAAATAAGGGTGGAGGAACCCCACTTTAGGAGGCTCTCAACATGCCATGACACAACCAAGAATGCAACTTCTTCCCCCTCCACCGATGCAAGCTTCCACATTATCCCCTCCTCGACCACAATTACCTACACAACCCATCCCTAACCCTAATAATGGGAGGCCATCCCAACCAACAAAATCTACCAGAATTTCCACCTACCCTACCTATTCAATCTCTTCCTTGGACTTCCATGATATCCATCTACGATTTTGGAAGATACTAACCAAGGACCAACCTCCTATTCATATTGAAGACTTAAATGAGGATGTTATAAATAAACAATAAGAACAAGAACATTCTCATGAACCTTTGAAATCCGATCATGCCCACCCTAAAATTCAAAACCCACCCTATCTAGAAGAATTAAACCTATAAAAACCTCTTACTCACCCTGAGTTCGACTTCTTAGGGGAACTCAAGAACGTGTGTGTTAAAATACCACTATTCCAATCCATCAAAGATGTGCATATCTACTTGAAAGTGGTACAAGAACTTTGTTTAAGAAAATCCATTAGAAAAAGAAAGGATCCCCAAACTGTCCATGTTATGGGTAAATTGTCAGAGTTAATGATGGGGGGAGTTCTCACAACCAAATTCTCTAATCTTGGCAGCCTGGTATTTAATGTGCATATTAATAATACACTCATTAGAAACACATTAATCAACCTTGGTGCTGCCATTAATGTTATGATGCATGGAACCATGCAAGCCTTAGGACTCACGTGCCTTAGGGAAACCCCAACTATAATCCAATTTGATGACATATCAACTATTTAATTAGAGGGAATCTTAGAAGACATATTGATCTCCATAGATTCATGGGAATAACCCACTAAATTTATGAACCTATAACCCAAAACCTATCTAGCAGGGTGTCCTTTAATATTGGGAAGGCCTTGGCTGGCCACTGCTGATGCTTACATTGGTTGTAGGTCAGGAAACATGACCATTTCCCATGGTAACTATACAAAACAATTAACCCTATATCCTCCCGTGAAACTTAACATAGATTTTGAAACACCACTCCGGGACAATGGAGAATATAATGATGAGGAAGGAGAAGCTCACCAAATCCTCTCTATAGATAAGTACTTAGCTATCAGAGAGATAACAGAGGATGATGAAATCAATGATTTCATAGCCTCTTCTTCTTCCTCAACTAAATTACAAGTTCTTGAGCATCTCATGCACCCATAAATATATGTTTCTCTTTCCTCAACTAGCATCTCACCTGTATAACATGATCCCCCACCTGAAAAATATCAAGGGTGCACCATAAAAACTATAGAAATCAACCTTGGGAAAACCTTGAACATCAATCAAGGACTGATGCCTTCAATGAGGATTACTTTGACATGCCTTCACCTAGGATTACTTTGACATGAAGGGAATCCATCCTGACTTATGCACACACCATATATACATTAAATAAGGATTTAGAACCATATTCCAGCCCCAACGTTGGATACATACATAACTAAATGAAATAGTTAAGGAAGAGCTATAGAAATTTCTCACAACCAACTTTATCTATCCAATTTCTGACAATCAATGGGTCTCCCCTCTATTCATGGTACCAAACAGGAATGGTAAATGGATGATTTGTGTGGATTATCAAGAACTAAACAGAGCAACACACAAAGACCATTTTCCACTCCCATTCATTTTTGTAATATACCTTGTGTATATTACAATGCCATTGATTATTAATTAAATAATCAATGTAATAATTATTAATTTTAATATAAATTCACGCGTTTTTAGACAAAAATACGTGACTCTATTCATGGACATATATTTATACACGTTGTACATTTGAAGAAGAATCAAATAGTAAATTATATATATATATATATATATATATATATATATATATATATATATATCCTTTTCCTTGTATCCTCAAAACCCATGACCTCCATTTTCCCCTCTCCCACTCCCACACACTACCTCTCCCACACATCCACCATTCTTCATCATGTATTAATAAATATTTAATATGTATCCTTATTTCAACAACCTCAACATGAGCAACACGAGGAGAAAGCCCATAGATGGAGAGAAAAATACATAGGACAACACTCCCTCCATGCTGGAGCTAAGTGAAGGCCTCAAAGAGTTCTTTGCATGCCTTATAAATCAAGTAAATACTTGATTGGATGCCAAAATTGGAAAATTAAACGAATAACTAGCGGAGTGCAGCAAAAATTACCACAACATGAGAGTAGAGCTCGAATCAATTGCAAACAAGAGTAGAAGTCCAAGTAACTCAACTTCGCAGTGGGGGTCTCACTAATCACATTAATTGCCTAACATAGGGACATCTAATAATGGCATGCCCAAGGTGAAGATTATTGTTCCAAAATTTGATGGATTAGATTAAAGAGAAGAAACAATATGGGTAAATAAAATCGAACAATATTTCAGGTATTACCATATTTATGATGATGAAGAAAAAATTAATGTCACATCTATACATCAGGACAAGGTTGAAAGTAGCAAAATCCATACCGATGAAAATCACCACCAGAAAAAAACACCGAATCTCCGTAATAGAGGCGAACAACCTATAATCCACCCATCCAATGGGACATCTCTCATGTTTAAAGATCGTTCCCACTCCTGGGACACTTGCTAATGTTAATGTCATCAAATGACGGGAACAGACAAAAAATGAGCCAATGTCGAGTTTGAATAAGATAACGATATTAAACTCGTTTCACAAAACTCCATGGGAACATTGTCGGACCAATATGACGATGATGAAAGAGAGGGTGATATCTATACCATTCGATGGTTAAAGAAACATGTTTGGAATGTTGAAGAAGATAACCATTTGGTGTCAACTGTGAGTGTTAATACAAATTTTTTTTTTTCTCCAGTACCAACCTCATAAAGTAAAGAGTTTATCAGAGAATATCGATATATGTGAATTAAATGATCGATAGCATGGGGAGAACATTGACCGTTTTAGATTCAATACTCAAATCGAAGACTATCTCACAACATTTAGATTTCTAGACAATATTATTGTTGTTTGATGTATACAACATTATCACTAATGCAACCAAGGAGTCAATTATTCCAATCAAATTATATGGAATTCCAGTTTCACATGGTGTCAGATCAATCAACATTTAGAGGACTGTATGTGGAACGCCAATTTCAGATATGAAGCGATCAATATTGGCGTGAACAATTTTGGAGGGGAAATAGTAATTAGTAGTCATGTGGAGGAATAAGAGACACCCAATAGTCTTTGTGTAGTAGTTAATGAGCTTCCAATAGTTATGTTTTGCAAATAAAGTGAAAAATATGGAGTGACGTGCCCAATGTGTCAAGAAACGTTTTCCATTGAACACCATGCAAAATAGTTGCCGTGAAAACACCTCTATCATTCAAAGTACACTCTCAAATGGTTTTGTCATAGAAATTCATGTCCAATGTGAATATCTGAGAAAAAGTACTTTGTTAGCCCCATTGGAATCCTCACCATCCATCCAATGAAAATACATGACATGCTATAATTATTGATGCAATTTCTACTCCAATTGTTCAAACATTTACAACACTTTCAAAAATACTGCAGAATTGATTTCATTCTAGGATGGTAGACACATAAGTTATGAATATGGAAGTTATGCAAACCGTACCACACAGGTTGCTCAGGAAAGAAATCAATACGTGCTTTTGCATAATGTTTTGGGAGGGATGACTTGTAATATACCTCGTTTATATTACAATTCCATTAATTATTAATTAAATCATCAATGTAATAATTATTACTTTTAATGTAAAGTCACGTCGTTTTAGACAAAAAGACATGACTATGCTCATGTACATGTATTTATACACGTTGTTGTGCATTTGAGGAAGTAGAAAATAATAAATTTATTATATATATATACAATTTTCCAGGTCCTGGATACGTTAGCAGGGAAGAAATAATTTTATTTTCTCAACGGATTCAACGGGTATAACCATATCCAGATCACGCACAAAGATCAATATAAAACAACATTTACCTGTCTATGGGGGACATTTTCCTATCATATTCTACCATTCGGGTTATGTAACACCCATGCCACCTTTCAAAGAGCTATAATTGGTGTATTCTCTAATCTAATTCATGATTGTGTGGAAATATATATGGATGACTTCATGACATATGGTGATGAATTTGATGACACGTTGAAAAATTTAGAGAAAACATTGATAAGGTGTAAAGAATCAAACATTACCCCAAACAATGAAAAATGCATTGATGTTAACCAATGGCATCGTATTAGGTCACCACATCTCATCTAAAGGCATTCAAGTGGATCCGACGAAAATCAAGGTAATATTAAACTTCTTGACTCCGTGCTCGAAAAAAGAGGTACAAAGTTTCTTGGGAAATGATAGTTATTATCATCACTTTATTGAAAATTTCTCATGAATAGCTCATCTATTGTTTGCTTTGCTTAACAAATATTCTGAGTTTTTGTGGACAGAAAGCTACCAACATGCACTTGAAGAACTGAAAACTAAGGTGTTTGAGGCTCCTATTTTAATAGGGCCCGACTGGTCCTTCCCATTTCATATTTATATGGATGCATCAGACACCTCCATTGGAGTTGTTCTAGGACAACTAGAAGGAAATGATCCATACATAATCTACTATGTAAGCAAAAATTTTGCACCTATAGAACTAAATTATATGGTAATAGAGAAAGAGTTTCTTGCAATAATACATGCAATTAATAAATTTTGGCATTACATCATAGGATATCCAATTATATTACACACTGACCATGCCGCCATAAAATATTTAATGAAGAAATATATCACCAATGGCAGAGTAACTAGGCGGTTACTGTTACTACAGGAAAATGATATAACCATCTTGAATAAACTAGGAAAGGATAATGTAGTAGCTGATTTTCTTTCAAGACTTACATCTAATGAAAATGAGCCACCTGTAGAAGATTCTTTTCCCAATTAGATCCAATTTGTGGTTTCTACTAACTCTCCTTGGTTCATAGATATCGCTAATTACTTGGATGCATAAGGACTTTGACATAATTTATCTCCAAAGTAGCGACATAAGATAATCAAACAATGTTGGGGGTTCTCGTGGATCGATGGATGTCTCTTCTACACTAGATTAGACCTCATCATTTGGAGATGTGTACAAGAAGATGATATCTATGAGATATTGAAATCTCACCACGATGGTCCATGTGGGGGCCAATTTGTAGACAAAAGGACTAGGTACAAGGTACTTGATCAATCGTACTGTTGGCCCACTATCTTCAAATATGCCAAGGAATATGTAAAAAGGTGCGATAGTTGCCAACACATGGGAATATCAGTGCAATTAGACAATATACCATTACAACCACAAATGGAATTGGAACCCTTTGATAAATGGGCCTTGGATTTTGTAGGACCAATCAATCCCCCTTCTGGCCATAAATCCTACATCTTAGTATGAGAAAATTTTGTCACAAAATTGATAGAATATAAGGCACTCTTGACCGTGAAAGAAAAAACAATAGTAGGATTTCTTCATGATGAAATTTTCACCAGATTCAGGATACCTCGAGAAATATTTACTCGTGGAGGAACTAAATTCACTTCAAGACTCATTAGAGACTTGATGGAAAAATATAAAATCAAACTTAGGGTTACCACACTATATCACTCGTAGGAAAATGGACATGTAGAAGGGACAATCAAAATTTTTGAGGCCATCATTACCAATACTCTCAGACTACACCTTAAGGACTGGTTCGACAGACTACATGAAGCTCTATGGGCCTACTAGACGACATGGAGGACTACTACTGGCTACACTCCATATGAATTGGTGTATGGAAAGAGAGTACCATTTCTGATTGAAACAAAAATCTAGACACTTAGAACAACTGTACAAATTGGAATGGACTTGAATGAAGCTTATAAGCCGAGATTACTCTAGACAATGAAATGGATTAACTTTTCCAAACCGCCTTGAGCCACACAACAATAATACAACATCAAAGAGCTTGGTGGCATGACAAGTTCATTAAGAAAAATAAATTCAAAGTTCGATATTGGGCCTTATTATTTGAATCCAGGTTCAAAGATTTCAGAGGGAAGTTCCGCACTCGATGGCTCGAGCCTTATGAGATCGATGTTGTATATGAAAATGGAGCTATAAAACTTCACACCATTGATGAAGAAAGAAATCCTCTGATTGAAAATGGAAATAGGCTTCGATTATATCATAGACCCCTATCCAAAAAGTTATTTCTAACTAGGATAACTAATGGATGTCTCAATAATGATATGAAAACTATTAACAAAGGGGGAACCCCTACTGAATGATTCATTCCTGTTAAAAAAAGGAATAAGCTCATGTATGAAAAACCAAAGGGGAATGCTTGGGGGAATTTTTTGTGAAAATTATCCTATTCTGATGCATACCATGTTTAAAAAAAATAAGAAGAATGGAACTTCACAATTTTGTGATGGTTATATCAGGATAATTCTGTTGTTGGGAAAAATACCCTACGGACTAGCAAACTAGGGTCAGACTTGCATGTAGATTTTGACCGTAAAGAAATGAATTTTTAACCTACCACCCAAAACTTAAACCCCTCTTT
>JZKD02S2103318.1:296485-341273 GCA_000966675.3 Picea glauca | reverse complement strand
TCCGGAAGATAACAACTGACCCTGTGGTGTAAAGATTACCCAAGCTGCGGAGGCAAGCCTCCGCATGTGTCGACTAGCACCGTCCGCATACCCAACGAACACCTCAGACTCACTTAACATCTGCCATATTGATGAAAGATAACATCAATGACACGTCCATAACACTTTTTAAAAGAAATGTAAAAAAATAATAGTACAAAGACTATACATATGTTACAAAAAGGTACCCACAGTGACCTTTCTATGAGTAATACTTCTTGAGGTAGAGCCCATTTCTAGGCTCCGCCAAAGCATTCCCTTCAAAATCGACCAAACAATAAGTGCCCTTTTTTAAAACCTCCTTAATAATGAAGGGTCCGAACCACATGGGTTTAAAATTTCCTACCCCCAGGGGGTCCTTATCTTGGTCATAGACCAGGACAAGGTCGCCCTCAGAAAAAACCCGAGGATGAACGGACCTATCATATTGACACTTGACCTTATGTTTATGAGCCTCGTTGGTCAGGGCTGCATCGCGACATTGTTCATCAAGCTTCTTAAGGTGTACTAACCGTTCTTCAAGTGGAGAAGTGTCTGGCAATAAATGTATTGCCAATTTCAGAGATAGGATTTGACATTCGATGGGCAAGACTGCCTCCAACCCGTAAATGAGTTGGAAAGGTGAGAAACCAGTGTCATTCTTAACTGACGTTCGGTAAGCCCATAATGCCGAGTATAACATCAATTGCCAGTTTGACTTGGCTGAGTTGATAGTTCACTGTAGAATCATCTTAAGAGTTTTGTTTATAGCTTCCACCTACCCATTGGCTTGGGGGTAGTAAGGTGATGAATGTTCCTGCCGTAACCCAAGCTTTGATGTTAATTTAGACATCATTTGATTCTGAAAGTGATTTCCATGGTCACTGAAAATCTCTCTCGAGACTCCAAACCATGCTATAATCTAGTTGAATAAGAAGAGAGCTATAGTCTCTCTGTCATCTTTAAATGTTGGCATAGCTTCGACCCACTTAGTGAAGTAGTCGACAACTACGATGATATAGCGGTGCCCCCTTGCTGACAGGGGGTTGCATGTAGTGTAATCAATCCCCCACTTAGTGAAGGGACCAACTGTGATGACAGGAAACATAGGAGCTGGATGTGCCCTCATCTTCCGAGAGAAGATTTGGCACGGATGGCACTTCTTGACCGACTCGATACAATCTTTGATAAGTGTGGGCCAGAAGTAACCTGCTCGGAAAATATTTTGGGCTGTTGCCAACCCAGATAAGTGACCGCCACAAGCTCTTGTATGACAATCGTTGAGCACTTTGACGGCCTCCTCATGAGTGAGACATCAACGCAAGATGCAGTATACACCTCTCCGATACAACGTATCATTGAGTATGAGATAATTCTTAGCCTGATGGCGTATTCGTCGACGCTCGTCACGAGAAGCAGAGGTGGGGCACTTCAAAGTTTGGAGATAGATCAATATATCTCCGTACCAGGGGTCTGAATATTCAATCAAAAACATATCTCCCCGGATAGGCGATTCCTCAGGCACAACGTCACCTGACTCAACCAGAAGCTCCGAAATAAGTTCTGTGAAGACCAATGACTTCTTGGACTTTGCTGAAACGAAGTCTAAGTCAAATTCTTGGAGGATGACCATCCATATACTGATTTTTCTGCCGATAACTCGTCGTGTCAACATGTACTGGAATGGATGCACGACAACAATGACGGTGGTCTTGCGAAACAAAACATAGTGACGAAACCATTGAACAACATGAACTGCTGCCAACACAGTTTTTCGAGATGGGAATAATTACATTCCGGTCCTATGAGGCCTCGGCTCAGGTAATAGATCACGTATTCTGAAAACAAATCATCTTCCTGAACTAAAACCATGCCTATAGTTGACTGTGCGGAAACCAGATATAATAAGAAATCTTTGTTATAATTAGGTGGCCGTAGCAGAGATGCGGTTGGGAGGGCGTGTTTTAATGCATCGAAAGAGCGTTGAGCGGCTTCATCCAAGAAAAAGGGAACATCTTTCTTCAGCAAACGCATAAAGCCCTTGGTGATTTCGACATAGTTGGCGATGAAGCGTCGTAAGAAGTTCGCCTTGCCTTGAAGACTTTGAAGTTGTAAGATTGTGCATGGGGGAGACAACTGGATTATTGCCTCCACCTTAAGAGGATCCACCATGATCCCTATGGTTGATATGCTGAAAATTAACAAACATCCTGACGTGACGCAAAAGTTGCAATTCTTGGGATTCAAGCGAATCCTGAAGTAGCGACAACGTTCGAAGATTAGTCTGAGGTGTGTAGGATGATCCTTTCTCTTGCGAGAGCATGATGCTAAATCATCTAAATAGGCCTCGACGATATGTTTGAGGTCATGAAATGCAAAAGACATGGCCCGTTGGAAAGTGGCTCTAGCATTCTTAAGGCCAAAAGGCATCTTACGATAGGCAAATGTACCCCACGGACAAATAAATTTCATTTTGTGTTGGTCTTTCAGTTTGATTTGAATTTGATTATATCCGAAAAAACCATCCATGAACGAAAAGGCTTCACAACCGGCACATTCATCAATGATCTGGTCAATGAATGGGGTTGGAAAATTATCTTTTGGACATGCCTTGTTCAAATCACGGAAATCGGTACATACACGAATCATGCCTTGTTTTTTATCGACCGACACAGGGTTTGACACCCATTGAGTCAAATGAATAAGATAAATGAAACCTGCCTTGAGCAATTTCTCAACCTCAAGCTTAATGGCTGCTGCTTTCTTAGGATTAACTGGATGAATTTTTTGTCGAATAGGCTTGGCATCAGGATACATTGTGATTTCATGTTCAACTATTTTCGGATCGATACCTGGCATTTCCTCATAAGACCAGGCAAAAACGTCGCAGAATTCTTTGAAAAGATCTGTGTAAATTTGAACCTCTTCGGGGGAGCAATCCGCTCTGACGAAGACATTCTCCATGATGCCAGGGTTTTGGGAGATGTTAATAGGTATGGTTTCAACGATAGTCACCATATTCCCCTCAACATAAATTTCTTGTGTAGATAAGAGGTTAATAGGACACGATTGATCTCTCGTCATGGTGATAGTGAATTCTCCTGCCTCGATTCGGTGTAACGCTGGGAGGAAACATGATCTGTGATGAAGATCTTCCCAAGGTTTGTCCGGACTAGTCATTTCTTCGATTACTGCTTCATCAGAAGGCAAGATTAAGTCTAACAAATTGGTGGTAGAAAGAGAACCCTGAGCCTAGATAGGCTCTAGAAGCGGATCCAACTCTTGTGCAGGAGTCAGATCAGGGTTAGCTAAAGCTTGCTGGACTAAAGAGTACGCTACTTCAGCGGTCGACAAGGGCATGGACATGCCAGAGTGCCCTGTCTCATCAATTGTGGCTGATGGGGAAGGAAGAATCCACGGATCCTCAAAGTAAGTCATGTGGAACGACGAAACTTGAAAAATCTCAGCCTTGTTGTGATTAGATATAAACTTGACATCGTCATGAGGAGGTGGTTAATCGAAGGTACCCATCAAGGATGGGCACAAACCAACTCCTACGTTAACAACATCGGCTTGAGGATTATCAATCATGGGAACCATGGATGCCCCCAAAGCTGGGTTAGGTCTAGAGAAGGACAATTGATCGATGGTCACTATCTGACCCTCATGCAGAAACAATAAGACTTGGAAAACTGTAGCAACCATAGCTTGCATAGAATAAGTCCAACTCCGACCTAACAATAGATTATAGTCAAGGGGGGCATCGAGTACTTCTATTTCAATGGACACGGTCTTCCCTCCTAACTGCATAGGGAAAAAAGGGACGATGCCATGTGGTCATAAAGAATGACCGTCGAACGCAGTGAGGAGAGTAGGTGACAGAGACAAAGCAGGCTGGCCAATTGCCTTCCAACATGCTAATGACATAACGCATGTCGATGCGCCTTCGTCGACCACCGTGAGAAAGATATTGCGTGTAAAAGTTTTCGTGGGATGAGCCACTACTATCTGAAACGCTATGTGGTAAGGCAGATGAGGTTTTAAGTCGGTTGTATCTAGCACAATGGTACCCGAGTTACAAGTCTCAGTAGAGCCTAAAGCAGTTAACAAGGCTTTCCTCTGAGCAGGGAAGCTTTGGAGGACCTCCAAAGCAGACATCACACAAGGGGTTTGTGAAAAATCTTCCACCACAGAGTAATTCTGGGCGGCCCGTGCGTTTGGGTTGTGAGAAGCTTTCTTAAATGCACCCTTTGGAATGCGTGTCATTGTTTCGCCCAACGTCTTCTTGATCTGTAGAGGAAGAGATGGGATCTCAACTTCTTTGCCCTTATCAAAGGCACTTGGTTTACTATAGTCGTGCGCTCTGTTCGTTATTAAAGCATCACCCCTAACCATGTATACGTTCGCGGATGAGGAATTGTTTGGGGGAGGGAAGGTTTCTTGGCTGCTCCCTTCGGTACTTGTGGAGGCTTGAGTTAAATATTGCCCATGCTGAAAGGGATTAGTCAACACAGCTTGCTGCTGCTATGTGACAAACTTTTGGGCCTCTGCAAGTGGAGGACAAAGATGAGTCGGGTGGTCTTCCGCACATAAGTTGCATGGATACCTCGTCTTCCATTTTTCCGTGGTGCCCTCACCAGCATTATCAGTGGGTTTTTTCTCCCCCTTACCCTTCTTTCGTTGTTTTTTCTTCCCTTTAGGCTGCTGGGTGGCCTTTGGGTTAGTCGTCTGTACTGAGTGTACTTCCGACGTTTGGGTAGGAGGAGCAGCCAAAGCAGTAGTCTGGCTGGCTGCTGAGTGTTGTATAGATAACTGTTGTAATTTCTTTGTCAATTGCTCAACGGGCTTGGTTTGTGCTGAACCAACGATACCATCGGCATGTGGTCCAACTCTCTGTCTAGTTTTATCTAGTATCGATCATGGTGCATCCGATAGGATGTTGTATAATAAACCAGACCAAGAATAGATGAGCTCAAACTGTTGAGCCCTCATGATGGCATTTTCTTCGGAGAAAACTCCTGAAGTTGCGACGTCTTTGGATAATTGCGGGACTAAAGACTTAAGGAACCACTCAAGTAGGAATGCTGGTGAGACTGGTACTTTTATTAGACTCTTTCAGCATCTCCACTCGCGGATATGATCAGAGATATGGTCCGCTGTTGTCTATTCAAAATTGGAAAGAAGCTTTGTGCTAGCGTCGTATCTCATAGGTAACTGGAAATGGTTAAGGAAGGCCATCGCCAGTTCGCCAAAAGAACAATATATTAAGCGATCAAGCTCGATGTACCATTTTGTGGCACTCCCGATAAGAGTGCGTTGAAACAATCGCAACTGGATGCAGTCATCTTTCAATGAGTTAGATGAACACCAAAGATGGAAAGTAGTCACGTGATCACTTGGATCTTTGTTAGGCTTGGCCTTGAACTTTGGAATGTCCGAAGGCAACTTCGTTGGCATAGGAGGCCAACGTGGATCGTGAAAAATAGGATCATTTAACAACCTTGTCAAATCTAGCAAGTGTAATGTCACTAGGAATGGTAGTTTGGGTTGCTGCTGATAGCCTGGGAGAAAGGGTTCTGGGGTTTGAATGGCACCAGGCTGCCAGGAAAAGTTTGGCTACTGGCCCAAGTTCTGGTAGAAACCACGGGCCTGACCAGCGTAAGGATTTTACATCTGTGGAGACATCATTGGCTGATTCCCCATAAAGGACATAGGATGTTGGGCATTCATTGTGTTTGACAGACTTTGGGAAGGATTACCCCATGCCGGTCCTGCTGGGAGAGGCATAGAAGTCTTTTCGGGGTTCCATTGATTGTGGAAAGAATTACCCCAGAATGGCATTCCAGAGGAGGGAATGGTTCCTTGTCCTGAGTTCCAAGGTCCTGCTATATGTGCCCCTGACGCAGGAATAGTACCCTGTGCCGGAGTAGACTGTACAAAAATGGGAGTACCCCTAGATGGGAAAGCAGTGGATGCGAAAGTGTTGTTACCAAACGTCCCGTTCCAAAAAAATGGTGACGAACCTACCATCATAGTGTGCGCAGGTGTTCCTTGACTCCTGGCTCCAAATGAACTCATGTGTGCAGGCTGCC
The DNA here is from genome assembly GCA_000966675.3 of Picea glauca. NCBI lineage: Eukaryota > Viridiplantae > Streptophyta > Pinopsida > Pinales > Pinaceae > Picea > Picea glauca. Next base: position 335,163 of record JZKD02S2103318.1, on the reverse strand, counting down.
CAGCGGACTGTTGATGCAGACCACCAAGCGAAGGGGACAAATGAGAGATATGACCTCCAGCGTAAGGAAAAACGTTAAAAGGGACAGGAATGCCCCCAAGTTGACCTTGCAGAGGAGCGTTAGAGCTCCCTGCCCCCAAACCCAAAGTCTGTAAAGTGGAGTAAGTGAGTGGAAGACTTGTACCTGAAATAGGCATCCCGTATGAAAACGGAGAGCCTGTCGCACTAGGTGTGAAGGGAGTTGTGGCCGCCGTGATAGATGGGGTCGGTCCACTGTGCGACGTAGTTTCTATCGAGACCATGGTGGCCTGAACTGACGACGACAATTAGGAGATGCTTCTCCTGTGGTATCAATGGTGGTGGGAATGGAAGAATTCCCAGAGAAAGTAACAATGTTTGTTTCCATAGATGTGTGAGGCACTGATAGGCGTTCGTAAAATTGGATTGGTACACTGACCGATGGCCAAGTATCAGTAGTTGGGATTTCAACCGAACCAATATTGGCAGTTGATTCCTCCGGGAGTTGTTTGGGCATAATGGTTTGTAACCCGGTTGCTTCGAAAGACCCTTGTTGGTCTAGCTTCCACGTCAATGGTGGTGGGGGTGGCTTCAGTATAACCGGCGGCAGGTCCAGGAGCCTTCGTGACCGATGGAGCTTGGGATCCTCCACTGTGTGAGAAGATCCAAGACATGCTAAGGTATTCTACATGTTCAAACAGTAACACACACTAAAAAAAAAGGCCCTAAGAGATAAGACAAGCAGTCACTAACTATTTTGAAGAACAATTACAACAACCAACACTAGAGCAACTTACCAGTGCAAGTGCAACTTGAAAATGGAAGCACCCTCTGGGTATACTCTGCAAAGCGTGTCCCAATGTCTGTCCTAGGTACCGCAGTATACCCCCGCATTCACCTGTGTATCTCCCTAAAAAATATTGGCAACTAGTTTTCTAGCACGCGAACAATCACTAGGCGGGTATAGTCAATAGTCGGGTAGACCACAATGAGTAGGGTATCAAGCTCGAAACCTGTCAAGGGTATTGAGAGAAAATGTTCTGGAAGACAACTAAGGACCTTGAACAGATTCGAGACCCATGAAGCCCCGTGGTAAATGAAAATGACGGAATCCCGCAACAAATCCTCGATATGTGTTCTCCACTACGCTTGGTCCGGCTTTGGAGGGGTTATCTCCGCTACCTTTCCTCACACGACCTCGTGTTTATCCCCTGTGTTAGAGGGGGGTCCCAGATAACTTCCACAAAACTGGACTTCTACACTCCCTATCACAGACTCCAATGTTTGGTTTTGAGTGGCCTTGGAGAGTTTCCTCTCCAACCTAATCCAAGGCCCTAGTCCTGAACTAGTGTATGAACGCTACAAACAAAAAGTCTAATAGATTTTAAATTAGCATTGCTTTTATGGGATTTTTTACGTCACGGGATATGAAGGTGAAATTGATGATGTGTAAAGACTCAAAGCAAAAAACGAATGAAAAAATGCTGGAAACAAAAGACTTTTACTAAATGCAAAAATCAACAACTTTTCACAAAGAAAGACTTCTTTTTCTTTTTCAAATTTTCTAAGATTTCATGCAGCAAACATAAAGGAATTTCATTCGACTATGAGCTACTTATGCTCTAAATGCACTACAAAAAATTATGAACAAAAAGACTTCTTCTTAGCTATTGATGCAGAAACACAATCTTCAAACAAAGAAGAAAATGAAAAGAATTTTTATTTTATTTTATTTAAGTGCTAAATGAAGCAACAAAGGGAAAATGCCGACAAGCACAAAACCAAGAAAACAAAACAAAATTCTGGCTTAAAGCGTAGATCGCAAAGAATCAGAGCAAAGACACCCAATGGCAATCAAGAAAGCACAAACTCTTACGCTTGTCTAAAAACCATAAAACAATTTTTTTTTTCTTTTTTATCTTTTCTATCAACTATCAACTAAGAAAAAACAGGCTAAGGGTAAGAGGCCCTAACCTACTGACTGTTCAACCCTGGGCTCAAACACCTGAGAGGAACACTTCTCACCACAGGAGGGGATGACTGCCCCACTCTGATTGAAAAGAAGCCTATCAAACATGCCTCTGTCACTGAAACAACATGCGTGCTGAGCTACAAGAGAGCGCGTGTACATGCGGGCTGACCTTCTACGGGCCGCGTGTATGTATAAACTCTAAGGAAAAAATAAATACAGGAAAACCAGACCAGGAAGAGGCCTCTGGTATTGATAACCAGGGTCGCTTAAAGGCTTGGATGCTTCTTCTTAACATAAAACAAAAATAATTGCAAAGAATAAAAAAACACAATAAAGCAAACTGAGACAAGACTGTGAACCAACAAGACTCAGATAGGATCCAGAAAGCCCCCTGAGAATGTATAATTCTGACAGGGAAGAGGAGGACTTCCTCTCAATCTCTCTCACTCCTACACGCTACTGAAACCTCTACAGCTAGTGTTCACACGCGGGCTGTAAGAGATTAGGGTGCGGGTACATGCGTGCAAGCCTTCTGCAGGCCGCGTGTACCTCTGTGTGTCTCAAAAATTGTCGTCAAGCAACAGTCAACGAAAATTGGTATAAAGAACCAGGGTCCCTGCTAGCTTAGGCCTCACGGAAAAAGACAGGCAAAGAAACAAAAAATCTAATCTCTTAAACTACACAAAAACTCAACTAAATCTGGAAACCCTAAAGAGTATCTTCCCCAGTATGGTTGCCAATTCTGTTGTTGGGAAAAATACCCTATGGACTAGCAAACTAGGGTCAAACTTGCATGCAGATTTTGACCGTAAAGAAATGACTTTTTAACCTACCACCCAAAACTTAAACCCCTCTTTCACGATACATGCATGGAAAGGGACTACTAACCTTTTTACTGATGTTTGGTGTAGATCCTCCATTGCGCTTTGCCCTCTTACTTGCACTGCTCCTTCCAAAGTTAACCTACAATCAAGACAAAACACTATGCATGCATGCTACTTTTCTACTTGAGGGTTAGAAATTAAGCATAAATTACACAAATCATAGATAAATCATGCATTGGGACGGGAAAAGTATTCTTTTATTATTTTCAAAATGAATCAACTTACAATCAAAGTCAAGACTGGCCACCGCTCCTTCATCCTGATCCTGGGCTCCTCCTCTTGTTTTGTCCTCCAACTACTTTGCATTAATTCTCCTTAGGCTTGAGGAAAGGATAAAGGGTTGGGACAATGGACTCAACAAATGGGCAGAGTTTCTTTGCTATAATTTTCCTCCTCCAAATGGTACCCCTACCCCTTCTTTTATAGGCTAGAAGGAGCTAGGGTTTTGGATGAACTCTCGACCATGCATGGCCGGGAGTTTCAATTAACTGACCCATAGATTTTTGTCTTGTCGTCAACTTTCCTATTTTTGTGTTTTGTTAGGTAAATGCGGGCTGTAGTAGGCCTTCCAGCGTTCACACACATGCAATAGTGGGTTAGGGTGCGTGTACCTTGACCCAAGAGGATTTTCAAGAGTTTGTTCAGCATAGTTTTGGAAAGGAAGGGATATGAGTTGGCCTGATGCCAGGTATGCATGTGTGGTGCAATTTAGGGTTATAACACATTCTCATTAAGTTTTCAATAAAGTAATGCTTTTAATAATGTATTTTTCATCATATGCACAAGAGAAGAATCCAATTATTACTACTCTAGTCATTGTGTTGTTCCAACTCTTGTTGCTACGACTCTGCAAATTTTGATTATGACAAGGATCCTAGATATTGTGTGAGTCTAACAAGACAACATGACGAGGGCCCAAGAAATCTCGACAACACATAGGGAGGAATCAACTATGATACAATGTTACAACACCCAGTTTCTGCAAAACCTTGTGCTGGACCACCCTGTGCTGCAACACCCTTGTGCTGCAACATCCAGTGCTACAACACCCCGCTCTGTGATTGCATCACCTAGATGCCGAAAAAACTCATGCTGAAACACCCAATGGATGCAACACCTCGTGCTGCAACACCTGTTGTTGCACCACCCCATGCTGCAACACCTCGTGCTGTAACACCCAATGCTGCAACACCCCCCTCTGCTGTTGCACCACCCTTGTGCTACAACACCTCATGTTGCAACACATCCCATCACAACACTAATTTTGATGCCAGAACCGTCGCACATGGTTCTTCCCTCTCCAACTGAAACATATGCCACACATGGTTCCAACAACTACATCATGATAGGATGTGACACACTTTGCTACCATCTTGGAAAAGACCGCCAAATCACGATAAGCAGGGAAAAAGGTATGATTTTTCCTGATGTAATGAGTGACATTAAATTGACTTGGTTAAATTTCCTTTGGACAAGACTTGCATGCATTAATTTCCATAGATTCCATTGTCACCACACCCTATGCATGATCTGTACCATCTTCTCATAACACCTTTCCATAATTGGAAACCATTATCATCCCTGGCCAAATTGTCCAACGAAAAATGACTTGTAATCCACTTGAGTTTGAAGCTAGCACCATGGGAGGTCGCTGAGTTGAAGGGAATCCTCTAAACCTCTCTTACTATAGGATTACGATCATATATGGGCCATATTTCAGGCTACATGATGGATGATGCATGAAAAAAATTTGCAAGGATATGATGATTACGTTGCCCTGGAATTTGATTTAAATTTGCAAGGTCACAGGTTGACAGTGAGGGGAATTCCGATCCTGGTGACCAAAGAAACTATATCATGGCTGTAATAGGTGGGGGAAATGTGGTACTACAGAAAGAAATCTTGCAAAGAGATAATTGAAGAATTATTAGAAGCAAGGGAAACACCAGTAAAGAAAGGGAGTGGTTTTGACAATAAATCCTTTCCATAACCCTTGGCAGATGTAGCAGTCTTTGTCGAGAAATATTTCATTGTGAGGGTCGCCATGGGGTTATCTTCTGGAACCATTTAAAGATACTGTACCACATGAGACATCAAAGACACATCAACATATGTTTCTTTCCGTGGAACACATTGCAATATATGACCAAAAATATCTAGAAGGCCTCCAGACCCAGGGAATCATTATCACATAATTGCCTCATCAAGCTATTAGTGCTGCATGCACTCCAACAAGAGGGTCAAACCTGAGATGAATTGGTGGAATCACGTGAATCACATAGTACTTAGGAACAATCTTCCTCACTAGAGGAAGAGAAGGCTGCATCACCAAGAGAAGCCACTACTACTCCTAAGCACCTGTATTACCCCTAGGCGTAACCCCAATTTTAATTATACATATAGGATGGTGAGCCAAGATATTTTAGGCTAGAGAGACTTTGTATATATGTTTTTAGGATAGAGTGTCTGTGTGGTTATTAGGCTGGAGAGACTGGATGCTAAAAGGCCAATGAGCCTATCTTTGTAATATGTAATCACACTTAGATTATAAATAAAAATACATCACTGTTGCAGACCAACTAGACAAAAAGAGTATGAGGGGATAGAAATCCACTAGAAGGGAAAGGGGGGGCTAAGAGTCTAGGAAGAGGGGCTAAGACAAGGGGTTTAATCCCTAAAGAATATTATATTAATATTTCCTAAAGTCTAATTATATGATATTTTTATCCAAAGTTCCTAAGGATGAGGAGCATATCACCAAGTGGGGGAAAGTAGGGACAAGGTAGTTCCCAACATGACAAGTGTCAAGTTGGGAACATGCAAATAAAAAGAGGTAACTTAGTGTAATTTTCCATTATTCTTCCATCATTCTCTCATTATTTTATCATCCACTCTTTCCATACATATGCTTTGCCATCCATCAACCATACTTGTACTTGGGAAGCTTTGGAGATATTTGTAACTAGTAAACTTTGGTAATTTGAGACGAAGAAGTGGGTTGTTAGGCCCATGGGCATTTTGAATAAGCAGGTTGTTAGGCTCATGAACATTCTCTCTAGGTGGGAGAATTTCTAGGAATTGTTTCTTTGTGTGTTAGACTACAACTACAGGGCTCCAAGACTTCCTGTTTGACCTGTTGTTGAATCCCCAGAAGGGAAGTGGGACAACCAAAGGACTGTTGAACAGAGAAGGGGTACACTTCCCAGGGTGGGACATGCTATGGGGAATGAAAGGATGTAGGTTGATTGATGGAGTTGAAACTTTAGTTTGAGATTTTTTTCTATTGATAGACCTTAGACTGAATTAAGATTCCTTTTCCTTGGTGGAGTTTTAGCTCCAACTCATTGGTGAACTACTGCTGAGAGTTTATGAGAAGCAGAGTCTACAGATGGGAGGAAAGTATGAGGTATGCACATAGTTGGTTATTTATTTACAAAAGATAAGTGTCTATTATGTGTTTGTATGGAATTCTATGTGATTACTTATGTTATTATTGTTATTGTTTTTATGAGTTTTTACTATTTTAATTATGCTTAAGTTTATACACTATTAGGACTACATAGGATTGCATAATATCATAGCTCTAGTTTTTAAATTGAGATTGCATGGGCTAGGTAACCGAGTGAAAAATTAAAATTCACAGAGTATGCATGCAAACTGTTCAACAAAATGTTGGAGAGGGATGTTTGCAACATGTTTGTAGAAATTACTGTAGTGAAAGTGGGGAAATTTAATGAATAATTGAGGAATTCAGCCATGGATTAGAAATCCCCCAAATTTTAATGTAAATATGAACAAATTCAGACCTATAGATGGCCGAATTCCAAATTTATAGTGCAACCATGGAGGAATTGAGGCAAATCTCCCAATTCACAAATAAAATTGGGAGAAATCCGTGCCCATAATTGTAAACCAGTCATGCGTGAATGTAATGGGTTTCCTACAGGGCTAAATTGGCTACAATAAATTTAATTATAGAGTTTTCAATGGTGCATGAAGAAAGAAATTATGAATTGGGAGAAATTGGGTGAAAATGGGAAAATGCCTAATTTCTACAATGCAATCCATGGAGAATTCAACGTGGATGAGTCAAATTTTGGATGCAGAGACCGAATTGACACTTACAGGGATGAAATTGGCCACACTGAAGGTAATTATAGAGCTTCAATGGAAGCTCAAGGAAAAAATTACAAAATTGGGCATAACTGGAAATCTGGAAGAATTTCAAAAATTGGAAAAATTGGGAAAATTGCCAATTTTCCCCTATGATGATGTCAGCGTGACGTGGAAGCCACGTGCCAGTTGACATGGCAAGATGATGATGTGAAATTCCATGGTGGTAGGTACATGGTGGAATATGTGGCAGGGGAAGGTGACGTGGAGCTGTGGTGGCAGAGTGCCTTCCTGACCTGCATAACCCTAATTTCAAAGGGGGCCCCTAGTGGTTTTGGAAACCACCAAGGGGGGACGTAAAATGCACCATATATTGCCACATCACAAATTTAAAATTGAATGGTTTCCATTTTAGACCCCCCACCCATTTTTTAATGGTTGGAAGGTCAGGGGGGGAGGGGGTGAGGAGGCAATGCGATTGTGACGATTGATCGCCATCGACCCCCTCTGATCCTCCATCGTTAAATTGGACCGATGTTGAAGTTTTCACATGGGTGGAAAGTGGGTGTGGGATGGGGATTTCCCATCCTGATGAAAAATGAAAAAGGCACCACATGGAAACATGGTTGCGGGGTCGAACAAAAAAAGTAAGATGTATGCCCGAGGTAGAAGAACGATAAGGTAGAAGGTGGTGGAGGTCAATGAAGCAAGGCCAAATTGGTAGAGAGATAACGTGGCACCATCTCTAGGTACTAGGTGGAATCAAGATTCCATGTCAACATCCCAGTCAATATAATTCAACTATAATTTTAAAAAAATAATGAAAATTACGAGGAAAATTTGAAGTTTTTATAGGTCCTTAACTTGCAGGACATTTTCGAAGGACTAAACAACATTTTTAGAAGTCCAATTTTTTATGAAATTGTATGTCCTTCTAGGAAATACAAATTCTACTTCTAAAATGATTGAGGTCATAGAGATCTTTCTAACGAGAAAAAATGTTCATCAAATAGAGCATATATGTGGAAGTTACAGGCTAAACAATGCAAGGTAAAATTGAGACCCAACTAACTTCCAAAGACCATGACTTCCTGTTTAGGGATTGGATTGGGAAACTTGAGTAGTTTACAAAAATATATTGAGCCATAGAAGACAATTATGGAGTTAGATTCGTAATGTAGGTACTTAAAAGTACACAAAAGAAGGTACAAGGAACCTATGGAATTCATGGCTAAAAAGATAAATTGGCCTAAAACTTCAGTAGGTTGTATCTAGCAGCCTAGAGTTTGGATGAAGGTGAAACTTGGTCAAGTTGTCCAAAACATGGTCATGAAGGAACCCGATTGATTTTCTATCAAAACTTCAAAGATGCAAGGGCATATATAAAATTTGCACCTAGATGAAGGGTGTGCAGAAGGAGAAAATAAGTAATGATTAAATGGCCATAATTTTTTTCTCAAGACTTAGAATTGAGCAAGAAAAAAGTCATTTTAGAGGTGTTGGACAAGAGAGTCCAGATACTCATCCATAAATGTGAATTGAGCTGTAGAATTCAAAAGAAAATAGAAAGACAATTTCCGGTGTATTTAAGAGGCATAATGGTGCATAAATTGATAGATTTGTTAAATTATTATAGTTTAACAAATCCTATTGCTTGGACATTTTGTAGAGTTATGGGAAACTATATTATAAAAAGATCAGAAAAGAGACTAAAGACATGGAAAATGCACAAATGACTTACAACCATGAGGATGAAGTTAGTGGGTTGTGTGTCAGCATGGGTAATGTAGGGACATAACCCAATGGGTATGGCGAAGGCAAGGATGAGAGCATGAATTTGGTAGAGACTATCAAGAGTATGAACATATATGTTGACAACTATAAGGATGATCATTAGAGGCTTATGAAATGAAAATTGCATAAAGATGGAATCCACATTATATTGTTGCAAAGATTGGACAAAATAATGAAGAAAGTGGATAAGGGAATAGACTCGATCAAGTCAAAGAGCCACATATCTCATGATAAAATAAGAAAATATAGAAGCGTGGATATGCATCATCATCACTCACCAAGGCACTGAGATAAGGGGGAAGAGAGTAGTCCAAGTTTCTATCATGTCAAGAAGCACAAGAGAAGGTATGGAGTGGACAAGTTGAAAGGACAAATGAATAGTATCAAACCTCCTACCTTTGTTGGTGAGCACAAGAAATATGATAATGAAAAGAATTGGTTATTGGGGATGAGGAAATATTTTCAGTTGCACAATTATTCCTCACAGGCAGAAGGAAGAATTTCCATTTACCATCTAAAGGGAAAATAATCAATGTGGTGGGAGAATATTGTGCAAGTACAACAGATTGATGAGAAGAAACTCAGTTGGAGGTAGTTCAAAAACCATTTTCAAAATAAATACTTGACCAAGCATTACTATGATAGCAATGTGAAGGAGTTATTTGAACTCAATCTTGGGTGGACGAGTATGAAAAGCAATTTTTAGAGTTGATGAAGTATGTTGATTTCATCGAGGATGAGAAGGTCAAGATTCAAAGGTTCATGAGTGGGATGCCATCAATATTAAGTGACACGATACAATGTGATGATACCGAGACATTGGATGAAGCAATAAGGAGAGATAAATGTCTCTATGATCAACATATAGGAAGACCAACCTTCCAAAAGGATTGGGAAGACAAGAAGAAATGTAATATGGAGTAGAGGAAGAAGGGGAATAAGCCACTATTCTTCAAAAATAATTCTTAGGGACAACCAGCTCCAAATAAGCCCAAAATGATAGAAGTTTTAGGTAAAAGAACAAGATAGAAGCCTATGGAATGTTAGGGTTGTGAGGGAGATCACATGTACAAAGATTGTACTCATAGAGGTTAAAAGGTGAGGACTATTCACAATGTACAACATGCTGATATAGTTGAGGACATGGGAAAAATCATGCCAAGGATATATGTAACCCTGGACAACAAGAGAGTTGAGTTTCAATCCCATATGATTGAAGTGGAAGGTAAGATTAATGACCAAACTATTGCTATTTTGATTGATTCAAGAGCTAGTCATAGTTATAGAGATCCTAAGTTAGTGTAAATATTTTATTTTCCAAAAAGAAAACTTGAGAAATCTTGGTTGGTTCAATTAGCCATATGAGCTAAAAGGAGAGTTAATGAGCTGGTTAAGGAATGCCCAATGGACATGAATGTACTAATCACAAAGGAATATTTGAATATCATACCTTTGGGGTCTTATTATTTCCTAATTGGTATGGATTGGTTGGACAAGAATCATCCTGTCCTAGACTATTATAACAAGGCATTTACTTGGTTGGACGTAGAAGGGAACTTGAGAACAGTTCAAGGTATTCCAAGGGCTATGAATATAAAAGAAATTTCAGCCTTGCAATTGAAAATAAGCTTCAATAAAGGATGGAAAATATTTGTAGCACATATGGAAGAGACACCTAAGGATAAAGTTCCAAGCACTAAAGATTATGTTGTCCTAAAATAATTTGAGAATGTATTCAAAGAGATACCATGGTTTCCACCAAAGAGAGACATTTATTTCTCTATTAATTTGATGCTTGGAGTAGACCCAATGTCCAAGACTCCTTGTAGGATGAGTACACCAAGATTTGAAGGAATTAGAAATGTAGCTTGAGGAAATTTTGAAGAAGGGGCATATACACTCCAGTGTGTCACCTTGAGGTGCCCCAGTATTATTTGTGAAAAATAAGGATGGAACCATGAGGGTTTGCATTGCCTTCAAGTAGTTGAATAAGGTGATTGTGAAGAATAAGTATAAACTGTCAAGGATAGATTATCTTTTTGATCAACTAAATGATGAAAATATATTCTCCAAGATTTACCTCAAATCATGCCATCATTAGGTGAGAATTAAAGAAGAAGACATCAACAAGACAACCTTCGGAACAAGGTATGGCCATTATGAGTGTACAATGGTGCCATTTGGGTTTTCAAATGCACCAGATGTCTTCATGTGTTTAATGAATGGTATTTTAAGAAATCACTTAGATAAGTTTGTCATTGTCTTCCTGGATGACATACTTATCTACTCTAAATTTTAAGAAGAGCACGAACAACACTTGAGGATGGTTCTACAAGTATTAAGGGAACAACAATTGTATGAAAAGTTGAGAAAGTTCTCATTCTTTTAGAGACAAATACATTATTTGGGTCGTATCATATCAAAGGAAGGGTTACAAATGGATTCTAGGAAGATAAGAACCATTGAGGAATGACTAGTACCAAGGAATGTTTCAGAGGTGAGGTCATTCATGGGACTAGCAGGTTATTATAAAAGATTTATTGAAGGTTTCTTGAAGATTGCACACCCAATCACTTCCTTGCAAAAGAAGGGTGTGAAGTTTGAATGGACCTATGATTGTGAAAGGATTTTTCAACGCTTGAAGAACTTGTTGACAAGTGCACCAATTTTGAGGATTGCTGATCCAAATAAGGATTCCGTTGTATGCACTGATGCATGAAAGGAAGGGATTGGAGGAGTCCTTAGTCAAAATGGACACGTGATATGCTATAAATAAAGGAATTTAAGAGAACATGAGAGACATTATGCCACTCATTATTTAGAATTGGAAGCTATAGTGCATGCCTTGAAGATGTGGAGACACTATCTCATGGGAAGAATATTTTAGCTGAGAAAAGACTATAGTGTTTTGAAATATTTGTTTGGACAACCAACTTTGAATGCCAGAAACAATAGATGGCTAGAATTCCTCAGTGAGTATGACTTTGAGATAAAGCATATAAAAGGAAAGGAGAACAATGTGGTTGATGCACTCAGTAGGAGGGTACATGAGATGCATACTACAACCATTATCATGTACAAATATTATTTGAAATACAAAATTTTGGAGGTTTTAAAATCATATTAAAATTATATGGAGACAGGAAAAATGATCGCAAGGTGGTTTGCAACAAAAAATTCCAGATTATGAGCTAAGGGAGGATGGAATCCTCATGTACATGGGTAGATTTTATGTGCCTAATTATCAAGAGATAAAAAATATGGTGCTAATGGAAATGAATAATGTGCCTTATGCTAAGTGATTGCATTTGTCAAGAGCCAATATTTTTGGCTAGATATGAAGAAGGAGGTGGATGAGTACATTTCTAGATGTCTTGAATTTCAAAAGGTAAAGGATGAGCACAAAAATCTAGTTTTTTTGCTACATCCAATTCCCATTCATGAGTGGAAAGGGAAGTGGTAACAATTGACTTCATCACGAAGCTGCACAAAAAAATGAAGCAACATGATGCCATCATGGTGGTGGTGGATAAGCTCACTAAATATGATCATTTTATTCTAGTTAAGCTAATTCACAAGGAAACTAAAATTGCATATATTTATATGAGGGAAGTTTCCAGGATGCATGGTGTGCCTAAGGCAATTGTTCCTGACAAAGATCCCAAGTTGACATCAAAATTTTGGAAGGGGTTATTTAAGGGAGTTGGGACATATATGAACTTTAGCACAACATATCATCTAGAGTTAGATGGGTAAACAAAGAGGGTTAATTAGGTGATTGAGGATATAATGAGGATATATGTGATGGATAAACCATAAAAATGGGAATATTATATACACTTAGTTGAGTTTTCTTATAATAATGGGTATCAAGAATATTTAAAGATGATCCCATTTGAAGCATTATATGGAAGAAAGTGCAACATGCTAGTGAGATGGAACAACCTAGAAGACAAAGCAGTGGTTGGGCAGAGTTGCTCAAGGAAATGGAGGAACAAATGGTGAAAATAAAACATAATTTAGAGGTTGCACAAGACAGACAAAAAATCTATGCAGATAAGGGCAGAATTCACAAAGAGTTTAAAGTGGGTGACCATGTATTTTTAAAAGTGAAGGCCAAGAGAAATTCCCTGAAGTTGGGAAATTGTTCAAAGATATAAGTGGTATATTGTGGACCCTTTGAAATCCTGCAGGGGAATGGTCCTATTGCATACATGCTTGCACTAACTGTATCCATGTGCATTCATAATGTATTCCATGTGTCTTTTCTTAAAAGGTATGTTCCCAATGCTAATCATATACTTGATTGGAATGTGGATCAGATGGAGCAAGAAAGAGACTTATGATTTTAGACAATGTGCATATTGGATTAGAAAGTCAAGCTACTTCCGAATTGAGCAATAGTGTTGGTGAAGGTCTAGTGGACCTGTTATGGTCTTGAAAATGCAACCTAGGAGCATGACTATTCCATGTAGGAAAAGTACTCGCATATTTTTGAAGATTTTGGATTGTACATCTATATATAAATGCACTGAGGACAATGCATAATAAGGAGGAGGGGAATGTAATAAATCTAGGACAAACCGCAATTATAGTTGTACATATAGGTTGGTAAAATAGGATATTTTATGCCAGAGAGCCTTTGTATATATGTTTTGAGGTCAAAGTGTGTGTGTGGTTATTAGGATGGAGAGCATGGATGCTAAAAGACTAGTTAACCTATGTTTATAATATGTAATCACACTCAGATTATTAATAAAAATACATCATTGTTGTAGACCAATCAGACAAAAAGAGTATGGCAGAGTAGAGCTCGACTAGAAGGGAAAGGGGGGGATAAGAGTCTAGGAAAAGGGGCTAAGCCAAGGGGACTAAGCCCAAGGGAATAATATATTAATATTTCCTAAAGTCTAATTAAATGATATTTTTATCCTAAGCTCCTAAGGATGAGGAATGTATCCCCAAGTGGGGAAAGTGGGGACAAGGTAGTTCCCAACATGACAAGTGTCAAGTTGGGAACATGCATATAAAAATGGAAAATTAGTGTAATTTCCCATTATTCTTCCATCATTCTCTCATTATTATATCATCCACTCTTTCCACATGTACACTCTGCCATACATCAACCATACTTGTAGTTGGGAAGATTTGGAGTTGTTTGTAACCAGTAAACTAGGGTAATTTGAGCTGAAGAAGCAAGTTGTCAGGCCCATGTGCATTTTGAAGAAGCGGATTGTTAGGACTTTGTGAATTTTCTCCAGGTGAGAGAACCATTGGGAATTGTTTCCATATGTTCTAGGATGTAGCTACAAGGATACGAGACTTCACATTTTTCCTGTTGCTAAAGCCATGGAAGAAAAGTGGGATAGCCGAAGGACAATTAAGCAGAGAAGGGGTACACTTCCTGGGGTAGGACATGTTGTGGGGAATGAGAGGATGTAGGTTGATTGTTGGAGTTGGCGCCTTAGTCTGAGCATTTCTGTTGTTGATATACCTTATCCTGGATTAGGATTCCTTTTCCCTCGTGGAGTTTTTTCCCTAGCTTGGGGGTGACCTGCTATTGAGAGTTTATGAGTAGCACAGTCTAAGGCCGAGAGAAAAGTCCGAGGTATGCACGCAGTTGATGATTTATTTACAAAAGATAAGTGTCTATTATGTGTTTGTATGGAATTCTATGTGATTAATTATGTTATTATTGTTATGTTTTTTATTTTTATTTTTTTTCACTCTTTTAATTATGCTTAAGTTTATATATTGTTAGGACTGCATAATAGTAATCATATGCACGACATATTCTAAATTTAATGGTATTAGAGACTAAATTTTAATGTGGCATGAAACAAATTGGGGCTGGGGATGCGACACCACCTGCACTTGAAATTCCAACAAATGACACCAGTCAGAAGCATAAGACTGAAAAATCCATGACAATGACCTTGAGATCACTGAGAGCCTACCTTTGACCTGAAGGTTGAGGTGAACAACCAAAAGACCCTTGATGGAACTTGTACCTAAGAAGAAGAGGACAAATCATTTGAAAGGAAATGGATCCCAACACATAACAACACCAATGGAAGAATAAATCCCCACTATCACACAAGAACTAGTAGGAGAGACAAAAGAAATCCCTCTTATCACACAAGAACCAATAGGAGAGAAAAAATAAATCCCTCCTGTTACACAAGAACCTGTAAGAGAGACATAAAAATACCTCGCTGCCACACAAGAACCAACAGGATAAAAAGAGGAAAAAGAAGAAGAAACCCATGTTGACACATAAGAACCAACATGAATGTTGAATAATAATGAAACACTTGCTGACAGACAAGAACCAACATGGTCAAAAGATAAAGTCTCTACTACAATTGAAGAAGACCAATAGAGGAAGATAAAAGAAGAAAAAATCACATCGACATGACAGACTAAGGCTACTAGACAATATTTGAAGGTAGTTCACCAGTCCCCCATAAAGCACAAGTCTGTAGGTACATACTCTTTTGCACCCCTGTACTCATTTCTCATTCCAAAAAATAAAATATTAGAAAGGAGAAATAAGGGTTTGAAACATAGAATCAATATTATTAAGGACAAATTTCCATGCCCATCTGGGAGATTAGTTTTCCTATTATAGAAAACATAAATCCTCAGTGTCCCAAGGGCAGAGGATTTAGAAATTAGAAAAGAAACTTCCTAGCCAAAATTTGTTGGCCCTCAATTGCAATAGGTAGCCACCTAGATATAATTGATTGACCCTAAATTGTAGGAGGTAGCCACCTAGACAAAAGTGTTTTAGATTTCCCCACCTAATCTCTAGGAGATTACCACCTAGACATAATTGGTTGGCCCTAAATTGTAGGAGGAAGACACCCAAACATAAGTGTCTGAGACTATCTTACCTGAGCTCCAGGTGAAAACCACCAAAACAGACTGGGGTGAGCTATAACTACATGAAGTAGCTGACCAAACATACCCCAAGGTAACTAAAAATATAAAGTGTCCAGGCAGACACTAGAGATATATGGGAGAAGGCCAAAGAGGATAAATTGAAAGTAATGACAAAGGCATATGAATAGGGGATGATCCCAGTAAAATAACACCAACATATTGTTAAACTCTTGAGGGGAAAATGGACAATACACTTACATGACCATAAGGATAAAAGGGATCAATGGAAAAAGGAAACAAAAAATATCCTCAAGATGGAAAAACATGTAGACCCCTCGAACACAGAAAATATCAAGCTTGTCCTGTTGATGGAGTATGCACTCAGATGCATGGAACCTTCCCCTGTTTACAACCTGTTTATGTAAGAAAGGTACTTTATGTTTTAGAGGAAAGAATTAATCACTAGTAAACCCTATGAAATCACCTTTCCAAAGAATTTTTTGGAAGCCTATTTCTACAGGGAAAATCCCCCTAAACTAGGTCTAAGGCTTAGGCATAGCGATAACTCCCTTAAAAGACTGACTTATCTCTAATCTACCCCCAAAAAATCTAAACTAAGTGATAAGAGAGAGGTAAGAGAAGGTTAAGAAGAGAACCTTGAATCCTTTTGGTTGATGTAGACCTCTTCCACTTGTTGTTGCCTCTTAGATAACAAATCTTTGCCCAAATTTAACCTATAAAAGACCAAGAATACAACACAACAACATATACAATCTCTAGTAATAACTTAAAATCCTAAATATAGATGTAAATGATCAAATTAGATAAGAACATGTATGAATAAAGTTTTGGTACAAAAATAATCTCTTTTATTCATTGTCAAGATGAAAGGATACAACCTTTGCTTGCTGACACCACTCCACGAACCAAGTCTGGGCTCCTCCGTCGTTACTCCAAGTGCACCAATCCCACCTAGGATTCTCACAACCAACATGCCAACATAGGGGGGAAGGAAGGGTTGTATAGGGAGAATGGATGGAAGGGAAAGATGAGGATATATCTTAGAGAAAGATGCAAAACTTGCAATATGAGAGGGAAGGGATTTTGGTGGAGTTTTCTTGCCTCCTTGTTCATATGTCTAAATGACTCCCCTAGACCCATTTTTATATGAGAAAAATATTGTTATTCGGTTTGGGGAAGGGATACATGAGGTAAAATGGTTAGGAAACCCTTCATAGCTAGTAAACTCCACCGAAATACGCATAATTTTATATTTTTTCATTTTTTGGGAGTAAACATGGGCTTACTAGCATGCAACACACGTATATATGTGGGAGGATTAACATGAATCACACGTATGCACGCTGTCTGATAGTGCAAGATGGAACATATATGATCCAAAACATTTTTTTTGAAGGAAATCTCAACAATATGATTTAGGAGAAGATGCAAATGGATGGGCCAATGTCTTGGATGCATAGATGTGGAATTTTTGGACTATAACATATGTCCCCTATTGTGTCAGGTCATAAGAGAAACTTATGGTCGAAATACCTTACATCATCGTTATACGGTAGGAAGGCACGAAGTTGAGTGAGCCCAAGACGAGTATTCACGAGCGCGTCATCTGCAAAATAATGATAATCTCTCTGAGGTAGGCATACCCATGCTCGGGATAAACTAAGAATGGCTGCCAATCAAGTACACTGCAGATCCATGTCATATATAGTAATCATGTATACTAGAAAAATATGTGTGTCTATAAATATTGTAGACATGAAAAATACACAACGGAGCTACATCTCAAAATCATTTGAAGAGAAATAAATACAATGTGATATGCATCCTCACGAAGCATCAATGCATGTAGCTAGAGATGGTAGCTTCATAACTCGAGAAATATATTCAAAGTCTTCAAAAATCAGGTAGGATTATATTAGGAGTGTAAGACTCACTACCCCAAGGTCTTCAATAAACTATCGTGGAAATACTAGAAGAACTTGAACAACATGTACCGAACTTCATTGATTCCAAATATGAACTTGACTGGATTCTCAGGATGACAGACTCATGAAAGTCAAGAGACTAATTGTAGAATGGATGACTCTGATTAGAATAATTCCCTTGGAAAAAAGCATGACAAATTATGAGACTCATGCAACATATTATTGACATAATTATGTGGCACATGAGGCACCATAAACTCGCCATATGTTTGAAAGAGTAACCAAATGGAGGAGGACACAACTCTATGTAATGATAAAATCTTCCTATGGCCATACTAGATCCCAATGCCTGTAGAGAAAATGAAAGGATGTGCCTTGTCCAAGGGCGATGATCTTGTTGCCGATAAAAGAGAATGTGTTTCTCGTCCCCTCTTTTTGGAATATTTGATTTTTTTGTCTTTTTCAAATATTTTACGAGCTTGAAAAATAATAAAAGAATGCTACGTTACAAAGGAGGAAAGAGTATTGTAGGAAAGAAAACTGGTTCCAAGTGCATGAAACATAGTAATGTTTAGTGCAAGGAGACATGTGCAGGATAAGGACACTCGGGAAAATTTCTCCATGGGTATAGGTGTTAGATCGCAAGGGAAAAAATGCTACAAGGATTTCTCCTAAGGAATGCTCTAAAGGTTCAATAATAGAAACATGAAGCCCACATTAGACCAAGGACACAAGGATGAGATATGTGATGCGATTACATAATGAAACAACAACAATTCTTCCATATAAAACTTTTACGAGCCCAGAGAAGGTAATCTTGATGGTTTTTCACTTTTAAAGAGTTTGAAAAACACTAAAAGAAAACTCCAGAGTGATCTTTTTCGTAAGGTTAGTCTCCAGGGCCCGAAGAAGAATAAAATCATACCAAGGAGAAATATTTGGGTCACTAGGGATAGATTATTCCTTTTTTGTACATAGTCCAGCCAGTCCGGAAAAGGATTATACTTATATTGAAAGGACATCTCTTCAAAACAATTTTAACGATTATGATAGAGACAAGGTCACTAGACTATATTTTCAATTTTAAGGAGTCTGAAAATAGATTAACTATGGAATCAACTCCTTTTTCATAAATTGAGTCCCCTAAGCCCGAAAAAGTATAAAACTTAACTTAGGAGAATTCTCCTAGCGAGACATGTCTCTTGAGGCATACCTTTTTCCTAGATAATCTATTAGCCAAACAAAGGGTTAAACTTATGCCAAATAGATATTCTTTATGGACCAATTAACGAGTGTTGAAGGAACAATGTCACTCAATGATATTTTCTTATTTAGGGAGTTTGAAAATGGATTAAAGAAGACTCAAGGGGGTTTGCTTTTTTTTGTAAATAATCTCCAAGGCCCAAAAAAGAGATAAACTAAAACCAAGGAGAATGGCCCTTTTTTGTAACTTTAGTTCCTTAGGCCCAAAAAGGGGGTAAAGTTATACCTGAGAAAACTCTCCTATCGAATCGTAGCTCCTAGGGCATACCTTTTTTGTAAAATTGTCCATCTGGACCGAAGAAGGGGTAAAATATTGCAAGACATATGTGCCTTCAAATTTTAGTTTGATGAGCGTAAAGGGAAACAATATCACTCGACAATATTTTCAATTTTAGAGAGTCTAAAAAGGGATTAAAGAAGACTCCAAGGGGGATCCTTTTCATATGTAATATATGCGAGGCCAAAAAGGAAAAATAATCTCTTGCCAGATATCGCTTTCATAGTTTAAAAATGAGCTTGAAGGCAGAAAAAATATTCTCTAGGGGAGTCCCATAGGAAGGGCCAAGAATGATGACTCAAAAGAAGACCGAGGCTTCAACACAAAGTCATGGTGAGACTAAAAGGACTCCCGTGCCTATGAAGTACTTTGACATGGGTACCAAAAGGAAAACAAGGCTCTAACTAGGATGCCCATGAAAGGAAGGCTTTACCACATAAAGTAAGACACACTTATCATCAAGGAAGGTTAGTGTTTCAATTAAGCGGGGTTGATCCTAAGGCCAAATGGACTAGGAAATGGAATATGAAAAAATGAAAGTAGTAAAAAATCTAACCTATATGCTAGTTTGAGGTCAACACCTGCTAGAATTGATCGATATGATGGACAAATGTCAAAGAAAAAACGTCTCTAAGATCCTACATATAAGGCCAATACCACTCATCGAGAAGTTAATAAATCCAATATAGATAGAATTTTGGAAAAATAAAAGGTGTTACTGAATAAAAAACTTGAAAAAAACAAACCTGGACTATACAATATGGTATAAGTCACCGCACGTCTTTACATCTATGCATAGTACTAGTTCAAGTAGATCCCACTTCTACGTTCTGACCAAGATTCTCTTCGATAGTCAACCTGGAAAGTCTCCCAATAGGGAAGAAAACACAAACCATGGTGTAATTCTTCCCACAATATACAATCCATAATCATGGCTTCAAGGATATCTTCATCGAAAGGTAATTCAATATTAAACATATCACGCGAATGAGGAGGGTTGGCAATTCCAAAGGGTGAAGCAAACTGACCATATTCCATATGATGATGGAGGTTCTAGTTAGGGTTGGTGGAGTATTTCAATGAAGAATCACAAACAAGAATGATTGAGGATCTACAAACAACGAGATCAGACTCAAAAGGAAACTCAATATCACTTGGACCAAGAGGGGGAAGCAAGGGCTCCCATGCCCCCATTGGATAAACCAATGGATTAATTGCTAAGACCAAGTCTCAAGAAGGAAAACATGAGTGAACAAGTTCCTTCTCAAGATAAATTTAACACCCAAGATAAGAAACAACATAATTTGTCTACATAGACACTAGGAACATATAAAGGGGCAGCCTAAACTAATGTCGAATTATGATGGTGATTATCAGATGCCAACTGGTCGATAGTGACAATGATTCCATTGTGGGGAAAATGAATCATCCAGAAGAGCGTAGAAACCATAACGTTCATATCATATACATAATCAACCAAGAAGCATATTAAAATCTAATAGGCCTTGCACCACTATAACATCGACAAGGACAATCTTCCCACCTAATGAGATATGTAACCGAGGAAGAATCCCCAAATATTCACTAGGAAATCTATCAAAAGACAAAAAATCATGGGATGCAGACACAAGCTCGGGACAACCCAAAGCTTACCAAGCCGAGGAGGATAAAATACTTGCGGAGGCTCCTTCATCTACAATACATTGGTAAATTTGTTTTGAATTAAATTCAACCTTTATTTGAAAGGGTGCAAAAGAAGGAAGATGAAGATGAACAAGTTCATTCCAATCAAAGGAAACCATCCTAGGAATTGGAGGGGGTGTTCTCGAAGTGAGCATAATGATCCCTTGTTCTGAAAGTATTGAACTATAAATGCTAAAAACATAGTTGGTAGACACATCACTCCCCATTAGAAGAGTGGGATCAACAAAGTATTGCATCAACGTGACCACTTTGGTATAATCAACATTCTCCAAGAGAAGAGTGGGATCAACTGAATATTGCATCGACATGACCACTTTGGTAGAATCGACACTCTACAATAGAGGAGTGGGATCAACAGAATATTTCATTGGCATGACCACTTTGGTAGACTCGACACTCT
The DNA here is from genome assembly GCA_000966675.3 of Picea glauca. Taxonomy (NCBI): domain Eukaryota; kingdom Viridiplantae; phylum Streptophyta; class Pinopsida; order Pinales; family Pinaceae; genus Picea; species Picea glauca. Next base: position 313,908 of record JZKD02S2103318.1, on the reverse strand, counting down.
CCAAGAGAAGAGTGGGATCGATGGAATATTGCATGGGAATGACCACTTCCTCAACCACTGGATGAATAGGCAGCTAGAGAACATGGTATGAAGGTGCATCACCCCCCAAAAGAGGAGTGGGATCGACCAAAGATCGCATCAACACGACCACATCATCAACCAATAACTAAATATATTGTAGGGAAATTGGAGAACAATCAGAATCAAAAGAGCTTGCAAACATGGACCACGATCTTCATGCCTCTGGAATTGCAGGGCACATATGAGTAAGGTGATCTCCCTTGCATAAATTACAAGGGAACTTAGGCTTACATCCTATCTGTATGGGTTTCTCAACAAAATCAATGCCCCCAATGTGAGTAGAAATGGCTAGTTTCACATCTCCAACATGATTTGCAAAGGTTGGTGATTGGTCGATAACATGACTCATAGAGGCTACATACCTATCACCAATATGAATAGAAGTGTGTGGAATTTCCCCCCTAGCATGACTTACAGAGGCTAGGTGCTAGTATTCAACATGACTTGCAGAGGTTGACGACCTATCTCCAACATGATTCACAGAGGTTGGTGATTTCTTGTTCCTATTATTTGTGTTTCTATTTCATTTAGACTTCCGGTTGCTAGTAGTTATACTTTCACCAGAGAAGGCAGAATGAGGAGGAGAAGGATTTGCTGATGAAGGAACATCAACATGATGGCCATGACATAATGTGATTAAATCATAAGTGTCAAGAGAATTCAGGATGTTTGGAATGGTATCCAACCAAACCAGTAGTCCCACATTCATCCTAGGAATGTTCAAAATGCCCATCAAAGGGACACCACCGTTTCCAAAGAAAGGAAAAGAAAAAGAATCCCCTTGCAAAGGGATTCCTTGGTTGGTATCATTAGTAACTTTGGCCATGAAGATACACTGCACAGGTTCTTCCCTTGCAAGATCGTTCAAAGTCTTTAAAAGTCTCACACATTGACTATAGTAAATCAATGGTATATAAATAACGCCTATAAGGAGGCGACTCCACGTTTCTAAGCGAAAGACCCAACATTCCTCATGACCGACGAAGTGGGTGACCTACCACCTTAGGTCAGAGACCCAAAGAAATGACTGACTAACTTTCTATGGAAAACTAAGGAACACTGAGCACACCACTAAAATTCCCTAAAGGTGAATCAAGCAATCAATAGAATGGAAGGAAGAAGAATTATGCCAATCAACACTAGAGCACCTTACCATTGCAAGTGTAACTCGAACAAAGAAACACCCTCTGGGTATACTCTACAAAGTGTGATCCAATGTGTGCCCTAGGTACCACCGTATACCCCCACAATCACATATATAAGTGCCTACAAAAGGAAACTAGGTTTTCAACTTGTAGTCAGTTACCAGGTAGGTAAATTTGAAATTCGAGCTGATCGTAATGAGCAGGATAACAAATTCCAAAGCCTTTCAAGGGTACCGAAGGCAAATGGTCCAGAAGAAAACTGATGGTCCCAAATGGATTCAAGGTTCAAAAATCTCCTTAGTCAAATGAAATAAAAAAAAATCCCAAGAATGATCTTCAATATACGATTCCCACTATGCTTGGTCTGGCTTTGAAGGGGTTATCTCCTCTACCTTTCCTCACGTGACCTCGTGTTTAGCCCTTGTGTTAGAGGGGGGTATTGACTAACTCTTATAAAAATTGAATTTTATACTCCCTATCACAAAATATTAAGTTTATTTAAGTTGCCTTGAAGAGTTTCTTCTTCACACCTATTTCAAGGCCCTAAATCCTAGACTACTTGGTGAACCCTATAAAAAAAAAGTTGATTTTAGCATTAATCGTTGATTTTAATGGCTTGATTAGTTAGGGGGTATGGAAGTGAAACTGATGTTGTTTGAGAATATTGGAAAAATGAAACTTATAATAACACTGGAAAATAAAAATTTACACTAATCCTTCAAACAAAAAGAGTTTCAAGAAATAAAATGCATGCACAATCCTTCAAACCTAAATATTAAATCTTTTCTCCTTTCCATGCAAAATGCACAATGCAACTTTTGAGTGAAACAAAAGAGAAAATGAAATGATTTTGTTTCTTATTTTTCTTTTGAAATGATTTCAAGATGAAAAGAAAACACAACCCTATGCCAATTCTTTTTTTTTGTTTCAAATAACATTGCAAAGCAATGCAAAGAAAGAAAGAGACCTAACTAGCATAAAAGCTAGGCTTTCTTTTTATATTTTCTTTCAATAAAATCAAAACTAACAAAATATGCTAAAAGAAACTGCATAATACATGATTCATGGCCCGCCCCGACCATGAGGGGGAATTGTCTTTTAGAATGGAACTCCTTTTTTCTTAAAATTCAAGCTAAAAAAATGGGACAGCGGAGAACATTATAGCCCCAGATATGTTTTGAGTGTACACTTTAATTGGCTTAACTCCCTTGTACATGAAAAATTCGTGGATAGAACTATGAAAGAATCCATTGATCATTGCAACGTGAAAATACATGTGTTAGCCAAGATAGCTACATAAGGATGTGCCCAAAGGTGGAAACAATTCACAAAGGAAATTCCAAACAAAGATACATTTAACCCTGAGAATATGGAAGTAGCCCTAAAGTGGTTCAACAAGTACATTAAGTGCATGGAAGCCTGTGAAAATATGTGGGTAGGCCTAATTTTTCATTTCCATATAATTTGGCTACCCACTTCAAAATATCAAAAGGAATACAAGATGATTGCACATATGGAATGGAATTTGCTTGGTGGGAGGAGGTTAGAAACAAGATATGGTACTTTCATGCTAATGATAAATGAGGTACCAAATACAATATCTACAATCTCCATGGGCAAGGGGATGACTCTGACTTAGATTGATTATCTGGTTCCATGAGGATGTACAACACTTTCGTCTTGGGGGAGATGAAGGGCGTCCAAAATGGCATCCTTTTTGCACCTCCCTATAACCTTTTTGATCACCTTTTTCCCACTTTCACACCTTTACATCACTTACCTTGTTCACCAACATGCATTTTCGGACCAAGGCATAACTATGTCATTTCAATGATCATTCTTACATATTTAGGACATAATCTCCTTCTTTTTCATGCTAACTGGTAAAATGTACAAAGAGAAATTTACACAGGCATACACATACTCTGGAGGTGTTGGGATCAATTGTTGCAATACTGCCTGCACACATGCTGCAAGACTCTATGTTGCTACAAGACTTTGTGTTGCTGCAACACCTTCTATGTTGCTGCAACACCTTCTATGTTGCTGCAACACCTCTTGTGCAAGTGTTACAACACATTCTATGTTGTTGCAACACCTCTTGTGAAAGTGTTACAACAAATTATGCGTTGCTGCAACACCTCTTGTGAAAGTGTTACAACAGATTCTGTGTTGCTACAAGACCTCTTGCTAGAGACTATACAAATTCAAGTTGCTGCAACACCTCATGCACAAGCGCTGTAACACCTGTGTTGCTGCAACACCCATGTTGATGCAACAGCTCCAACACACAATCAAGGCACGATTTTCCCGCAAGATTTCGATAGCTCGGAAGAGGTAAAACTTCATGACAACAACTATATTGGCTGAGTAGGATGGGAAAATGGTCGACATACCCAACAAAAACAATAAATGGATCGGATCATTGACTAGCAAATAAGGAAAAAGAAAAAGAACAACCAAAAACCAATTTCTTGTTTACTCAGTTGAGTCAACTGTAGATATTTTATATTTTCTATTGTAAGAAATTGAGGAACAATCAAGATTCTCCAAGTTGTCCCTCGATCTCATGAAAAAAATAATGAATGTAATAGATGTATAAATCATCCTCCATTATAGGAGGAAGGTAGATAGAGAATGAAGAATAGAGAACAAAAGCATTGTACTTTATTTTCTGCAATTTAATATAAAGCTCATGTTCTTGTTCGAAGTGTGGAATGAGATAATTTGAGTATTTAACTGTTCTATTGCACTCTTAGAAAAATACCCCATATAAGGAGGTAGGTCCCCCTTCTTAGCTCAGTAATGTTTGTATCTTTTATACTTTGTAGAAGTAGTTGTAGCCTCATTTATTTCCAAAAATTCCTATTTAACATCTTGTTGTAACTCAATACTAACATTACAAGGTGTTGTCTTCTGGTTTGTGAGTGAATAGTTGTAGCATGTTTTCTATATTTTAATTTATTTCCAACAATTCATCTATTTAACTTTGCGGTAATTCTAATATTCCCCTTGCTGAGATTAAGGATATTGTAACTCTTGTTGTTGCAACTCCAGCTGCTGCAAATCTGCATCACAACCTCTAGCTTTGTAGTTAGCCATTGTGTGGTTTATAGATTGAGATGGTTTATTATTTTTGTTTTCAAGCAGAGTGTGATTTTATTCCTATTATTTGATGTTTTCTGCATCTCATTACATAAGCTATAATACCTCTGTCACACTAATCAAGATCATCTTAATACTTGAATTGATGGACATTTGGTTTGGATTGTTTGTTGACATTGATGTCAACCCTTGGAGAGTGATATTGTATATTTATTTCAACCCTTAGTGATGTTGGATTACTGAGAGGGGGGTGAATCAGTAATAGCGTAATTATAATCCTTTTTCTTAAAATATTATATCAATGTAGAATTATTATCCAATAATGAGCAGTAAGAAATAAACAATCAGACACATACACAGTACACCAATGTTTTACATGGAAACCCAAATTGGGAGAAAACCACATAATGATTTTTCTTATATGTATTGAAGAATTACATTCATTGGAAGCACCAAATTTCTTTGTTTTCCAGCTACAGCTAGAAGGAGGCTCCAACCCCCTAGTTTCTCAGGTTACAACCTAAGGGAAGCTCCAACTCCCCAATTCTCTAGCTACAACCAGAGGGAGGCTACAAATGCCTATGTTCTCTAGCTACAAACACCTGTCCTTGCCCCGTCCTACCACCCTTAAGTAGAAGTAGAATGATGGAACCACTATCACACTATCACTGCGAGATATACCGCTGTAAACCTGTACCATGCATCAACCATGCATCAACCTATACCTCAACCTGTAATCAACCTGTACCATAAACAAGTGCATCAACCATGCACCAACCTGTACCTAACAACCTGTAATCAACCTGTACCATAAAAAAGTGCATCCAACCATGTACAAAGTATGTACCAATCATGTGTCAACTACTCATCAATATCTACCAACACCATCAACTATACACCTCATGTATGTGCCAACTCATCAACTACTTGTCTCAACCATGTACTCAACATGTACCTCAACCAAAAGCCCTCATAAATTTCATCATCCAAATCTGATTTGTATCTTTGTAATAGACCTGATGTATATTATCACATTCCTTCAAACCTTCCTTAACTTTAACAACAAGAGACTAACGTTTTCATCAAACTTTTCTTTGTCTCACATGCCTAGTTTTGGATTAGTCAACAACCCTAATTTGAAGTAATAATAAATTTGAACCTGTTATGTATAAAGATATGAAACTGATACACGATTCTCTTCAATGTGTTTTATTCAATTCCTCTAGGTGTCACTACTTGGAACTTGATGCAAACCTATCGGCCCTCGGGCCGAGATCCGCTCACAGGATCATTCTTTATCTTCTTTGAGCCGGATCGGCTCTTTCGACTCCTCGCTGGAATCTCAATTCGATAGATCCACAGGTCCTTTTGGAAGATCCCCTGTGCAAACAAAACTAGGTGCAAGCTCCGATTCTCTATGAGACCACAACGCTATGACCAAGGCCTCACCCAAAAGGTGCTTGTCGCAACTCACAACTCGCGAGTTCGTGAGTCGAGGCTCCCAACTCTTCCTTTCTAATCTTGCGATACCTAAAATGATGATATGAGTATGGCTCTTCCTCTGTCAGCGCCTTCCTTGCGCGACCGCCGGCTAGGCTAAGCGCTAGCACCTTTCGCTATTTTCCGCTTCACAGGTTCAAGTGTCCAACCTCGGCACCTTCCCTTCACGAAACCTCGAGAAGTGATGTTGAATTTTCTCCTCGTGTTCTCGCTACTTGTGACTTCGCGAGTCGAAGGGTTGAACTCTTGTTCCCTTATCTCACGAATCCCCGAGATGAGAGAGGTCAACAGAGTGTTGACTCCTCCCAATATGTGACGTGTGTCCGCCTGTCTATTTCATGGGCCCACCTTGCGGTTCTGCCACGTGTCTCTTATGCCCAACTTCGACACTTCGCGACTTCGCTTCCTGAAGCAGTACCTTCTTTGTATCCCGACACCCGAAGTGTCGAGATCCTGAACTCCTCGCTACCCCTTATCGTAACTCGCGACTTCGGGACTTTTGGGACAACAGTCTCGACTTCCTACCCGCCAATATGCCGAAATGCCGAAATTCTGACACGTCGTCAACGTAGGTCCCACAACAGAACTTCCCGCCTTGTAGAGTTTTAGACTTCATGACTTCGTGAATCCTAATGCTAAGAATCTGGCTCTTTAACCCACGAAACCTCGAAATGAGATTACCTGAGTGATCCAACGACCCCTGTTGGCTCAGATCCTATGACTGTCCTAGCTCCTCGAGATCTCACCACTCATGACTTGGAGCACCCAATCTTTAGACTCTAACTTTGCAAACCTCCGAGTTTGCGAGATCCATTGATCTCTGCCACCTGTCCTCCTCCGATGGACGACTGCAATTCTCTCGCGACTTCACCTTTCACAACCTCGCGAATCTTGATGCAAAGGTTTTAAACCTTCAACTCCCGAATCCACGAAATGAGATTTCGCGAGTGATCCAATGACCCTTGTTGGCTTGGATCCCACAGTCTGATTTCTCCCAAGCTTTCACTTGACGAATGATGTTGTAACTCCGCTGCTCCTTTGCGAGATCTAACGACCCTTGAAACTTTGCGAATTCTCCATGGAGAATTTCGACCGTCCAATGCCTCCTTAACAACTCCTGCGAAATGAACAAGTATGCCTTCACGAAACTTGTCCACCAGAAAAACAAGGTTGCTGCACCTCCTTCCGACACTTCAAGGCACTAGCCCTCTTGATCTTCTCTTCTAAAACTTCAAAGACTCTATCCCTTCTGATCTTTCTCCACAACTCGAGTCTTCAAAAAGACTCTTGCGCGCACTCCCTGCGGAAATTCTTCAAATACTTCCAAGTATTTGAACCTCTTTGACTCTGCGCACTCCCTGCAATAGCAGTCCTTCAATAATTTTTCTCAGGTTGTAACTCTGGGACTTCACTCGGCCTACACACTCCTTGCACGGATCCTATGCTTAACTTGCACTTCTGTGAGAATGAGAAAAATTTTATCCCTTCTGAGCTTGCAGAGACAAACTATGACTTATGTCAATGCACACCTTGCAGACAATTTCACTGCACTCCTTGCAGGAAAACTCTTGCTCAGATAGAGAAACAATTGAAACTCATTCTTTACTCTCCCTCTCTTCAGATTTCAGACATTCAACATGAAATCATACATTCACGCATCAAAGAAAATGCATAATAGAGAGTAAACAAGCATATATCAATTAGCATGTACAAACATAGAAAGAAATTGAACACCATGAGTCTGAACTAAAGATCTTTGTATTAATCCAGAACTTCAGTACATGGGTTTTTACTCTACACAGCTCTCTGTTTCTGCTCTCCTATCCTCTCTTCTCATAATAATCTTACAACTATACAATGAGGGTGTCTATATCCCATTTCCCTCCTCGCTCTAAACTGTCTAATATGGAATTCAAAGCTACCTACCTACATTCATTAACATAAATGCCTCTTAATCCTTCAGATGAGAGCAGGACGCTCAAGGTCTAATTACAATCAAGAAGTACACCCTTTCTTAACTTCTTCATTTATGTTTGGCGTATCAAACTTCAAAACATTTCAAACAATTCATGATGTGCCAAAATGCGTTGGTGCTTGTCCTCTGCTCGCTTGTTATTGGCGATGCTCCTGCAACATACTCCCTCGCTTGGAAATTTTCATGGGCTTCTGTCCATGAGCTCTCGCATGGTCTATCCATGCTTCTGAATCTTTGCTTCATTCTCCCAACTGGCATCTTCAACTGGATGTCCCTTCCACTTGACCAAGTATTCAAAATATTCCCTTCTTCTTGTCCTTTTGCTAACTCTTTTGTCCAGTATGATTTCCATCTGTGGCTTCTCTGCAACTGACATCTGTTTAGTCCACTGAACCTTTGGTTGTTCGCTACCTACTTTTTCTTCCTCAGTTTTGTAAGGGTAAAAATTTGAGATGTTGAATATCAGAGAGATTTCGATCCCATCGGGTAATTCAATCTCATAAGCATTTGCCCCAAATTTCTTCAATACCTTACATGGTCTGATCTTCTTCATCTTCAGTTTGTTATATGTCCCCTTTGGGAACATTTCCTTTCTCAGATGTGCCAGAATCAGATCACCAACCTCAAATTGAATTTGTCTCCTGTTTTGATCTTCTCTGCACTTATACTCTTGGCTTGAGTTTTTCAATCTCTCCTTCACTTGGCTATGAAGTTCCTTCATTGCTTCGAAAAAATCCTCTGCACCAGCACTCCTAGTTGCATTCTACTCTGAATCTCTCAATTCCGAAACTCCTCTTGGCTTCATCCCATAAACAATTTGGAATGGGCTCTGCCTTCTGCTTCTGTTTAGTGAGTCATTATACGCAAATTTTGCCTGGGTCTGAATATTGTCCCACTGACTGTGGTGTTCTGTCACCAAGCTCCTCAACAAGTCTCCCAAACTCCTGTTCACAACTTTTGTCTATCCATCCGTCTGAGGATGATAAGCTGAATTGAACGACAAGTTCATTCCTAGATTTTTCCATAAGGTTCTCCAGAAGTGTCCCATGAACTTGGTGTCTCGATTCGAAACTATGCTCCTTGGAAAGCCGTGAAGTTGAATAACTTCTTTGAAAAATAGATTCGCAATGTGAGTTACGTCACTGGTTTTCTGATATGGTATGAAGTGTGCCATCTTAGAAAATATATCCACTACCACAAAGATTGAATCTAACCCCCTTTGTGTTCTCGACAGCCCCAATATGAAGTCCATGCTGACTGCATCCCACGGCCTCTCAAGTATGGGTAACGGTTTATAAAAGCCTGCATTCTTCTTCTTCCCTTTTGAATGCTGACAAATTTTGCATCTGTCCACAAATATTTTGACATCTGCTCTCATTCCTGGCCAAAAATATGACTCGTTTAACTTTGAGAACATCTTGTCATGAATGGAATGCTCGATCAATCCTCCAGTGTGTTTCTCCTTCAACAGATTCTCCCTCATGGAGCCCTTTGGAATACATAACTGATTTCCCCTGAATAAAAATCCATCCTGGATCATGTATTCATCCCATCGGCTTCTATCCCTGAGAATTATATTCTCAGTCACCTCATACACCTCTTTAAAATCTAGATCATCTCTATACATGTTCCTGAGATCATCAAAACTCAGTGTTTTGACTTTGAACTCCTGCAATAGAAAACATTTCCTGCTCAAAGAATCATCAACTTTGTTAGCAGTTCCAGAAATATGCTTAATTACAAAAGTAAAGTTCTGCATGTATTCAACCCATTTAACATGTCTTTGATTCAACTTCTCCTGTTGAATCATAAATTGCAAAGCATGATTGTCTTTGTATAAGACAAACTCCTTAGGAATCAAGTAATGCTTCCATTTCTTCAATGCCTGAATAATAGCATAGAACTCCTTGTCATACGTGGAGTATTTCACTTTCGATTCATTCAGCTTCTTGCTGAAGTATGCTATCAGCTTGTCTTCTTGGCTCAAGACTGCCCCTATTGCAAATCCACTTGCATCACATTTTACTTGAAATGTCTTTTTAAAATCTGACAACACCAAAATTAGTTGTTCTGTGATTTTCCTTTTCAACAAATTGAAGCTTTTCTCAGCCTCTTCTATCCAGTGAAAAGACTTATGTCTCTTCTTCACTGTGTCCATCATTGGTGCACTAATTCCACTGAAATTCCCGATGAACTTCCTGTAGAAACTAGCCAATCCATGAAAACTTCTCACCTCAAATATACTCTTCAGTGATGGCCAATTCTTAATCACCTCGACTTTATCTAGATCCATCCTCAACTTATCTGCAGAAATAACAAAACCCAAATAAATGATCTCTATCTTCATGAACGAGGATTTCTTCATGTTTATCAACAAATTCTCTTGCTGTAGCCTCTTCATCATTGTAGCCAAATGTTTCAGATGCTCTACCTCTGTTTTATTGAAAATTAGTATGTCATCAAGATACATAATGACAATTTTTCCGATGAAATCCTTCAGGACTTCGTTCATCAACCTCATGAAAGTAGTTGGTGCATTCGTTAAGCCAAACGACATAACAAGCCATTCATACAGCCATTCGTTAGTCTTGAAGGCTGTCTTCCAATCATCACCTTCTCTCATACGAATTTGGTGATATCCACTTTTCAAATCAATCTTCGAAAATAATTTGGCCCCACTTAAGCAATCCATCAGATCATCCATTCTTGGCAGTGGAAATCTATACCTGATGGTTATCTTATTGATCGTTCTCGAGTCAGTACACATCCTCTAGCCTCCATCTTTCTTCAGACTGAGTACTATCGGAACAACACATAGAATCAAGGTTTCTCTAACCAACCCTTTGTCCATTAATTCCTGGACCTGTTTTTTGACTTCTTCATTCTCCTGCGGTGTCAATCTGTACGCTGCTTTGTTTGGTAAACTAGCTCCAAGTATGAGATCAATATGATGACTCACACTTCTGATTGGTGGCAACGAACGAGGTAGTTCATCCACTACTATGTTAGAAAACTTCTCCAGTAACTCCTGGATTTCCTTTGGTAGATGATCCACCCTTGTACTGGTTAAAACAATTTTAGGCTTCCTGACCACAATGAATTGCGGTTCCTCCTTCTTCTTAACTTCTGTAAGAATTTCCTTCCCACTCATGAGAAGTACAACGTTGCTTACTTCAGGTTTTACTTCCTTGTCTTTGATTGGAAGCAACATGTGAGTTCTCCCATTCTTCTCTAGGGTGTATGTGTTCTTCCTCCCATCATGAATCACATTTCTGTCATATTTCCATGGTCTACCGAGCAATAGATGACAAACATCCATGGGAATAACATCACAAAGTATTTCATCTTTATACCCTCCTATTTTAAATTCAACTAAACATTGTTTAGTGACATTTACCTGATGTCCTTTTTGTAGCCATGAAAATCTGTATGGGCTTGGATGTTCAATCATCTCCAGCTCTAACTTTTCTACAATCTCTGTACAAGATTATTTTTGCTACCATTGTCCATGATGACTTTGCATGCCCAGTCTTTGTTCTTGCAAGCGGTTCAAAAAAGTTTGTTCCTTTGGACCAAACTCTCCACCTCCTTCTCTGGTGTTAAGAGAACTTTTAGCATCATCAACGATCTTCTGCCTTCAACATCCTCTGCCTCAACATTTTGCCTCTGTGCTTCGACAATGTGAGTCTTACCACCTTCTTTCTTTCTGTCTGGACACTCATAAGATTTATGTCTGACCTTTCCACATGTGAAGCATTTCACCACTCCACCTCTTCCTCTTCCTCTACCTCTGGTACGAGGAAAAATGTTTCCATCAACATACTGACCTCTCTGTTCGGTATGCTTCCCTCTCTATGAGCTTCCACCTCTCTCAGTTTGAGTTCGAGGTTTCCTCCACTCTTCCTTGGGTTTCTGATTTCTATCCTAGACAACTGATTTGCCTCTGCGCTGACTTCTGCCTCGACCTCTTTGACCTTGTTTTCGGCTCAGCTTCTCTTCATCTTTTAGAGCCATATGATAAGCATCTTCCAYCGTTTGGATGGTCATCATGCTCATCTCATCCTGAATGTCGTATCTCAGACCATTCATGTACCTGGAAACTTTTTCATCATCACTTTCGCGATGACCTGCCCTGATGTTCAGTCTGTAGAATTCTTTAGTGTACTCCTTTACTTACATCAACTTCTGTCTCAAATTCTGCATTCTCTAAAACAGAGTAATTTGGTAGTCCCTAGGAATGAATTTCGCCTTCATGTTTGCGATCATCCTATCCCAACTCTTGATTTTCTGCTTGCCTTTGCAACGTCTGTCAGCTTGTAGTTCATCCCACCACAATGCTGCATGTCCTTTAAGTCTTGTGACATCATGTTTGAACTTTTTGTGTTCCTTGACATCTTCATAGTCAAAATATGTGTCCAAATCTCTAATCCATTCTAGAAGCTCTTCAGCATCCAGGTTTCCTTCATATACTGGAATATCCATTTTTACTCTAGAACCCATTCTTGAAACAACCCTAATTAGGTGTTCATTTGCTGCATCTTCTGCTGCAACTTCTTCTCCTTCATGTCCAACTTCATCTTCACTTTCAGAATCACTGATATCCCCAGCACCAGCTGTGCGCCTCTGTTTTATTTCCATGTCCACGACTCTGGTGCGTAGGTCATGTATATCTCTTTCCATGGCTGGATTTGGCACCTGCCTACCCCTTCCTTCTGGCATTTCCCTTTCCTCTAGTGGATTGGGTGTTTTCATGTCTCTTCTTCTCGGTGGCATGGATGAGATTTCTTTCTCGCTTCCCCTGTCTGAAGTATACAAATAGAGTCAAGCTCTGATACCAAACTGACGTAGACCTATCAGCCCTCGCGTCAAGATCCGCGTATAGGATCATTCTTTATCTTCTTTGAGCCGGATCGACTCTTTCGACTCCTCGTTGGAATCTCAATTCGATAGATCCACAGGTCCTTTCAGAATCCCCCCTGTGCAAACAACACTAGGCATGAGCTCCAATTCTCTGTGCGACCACAACACTATGACCAAGGCCTCACCCAAAAGGTGCTTTTTGCAACTCGCAACTCGCGAGTTTGTGAGTCGAGGCTCCTGACTCTTCCTTTCTAATATTGCGATACCCAAAATGCCGATACGGGTATGGCTCTTCCTCTGTCAGCGCCTTCCTCGCACGACCACTTGCTAGGCTAAGCGCTATCACCTTTCGCTATTCGTTGCTTCGCGAGTTCGAGTGTCCAACCTTGGCACCTTCCCTTCATGAAACCTTGAGAAGTGTTGTTGAATTTTCTCCTCGCGTTCTCGCTACTCATGACTTCGTGAGTCGAAGAGTTGAACTCTTGTTCCCTTATCTCATGAATCCCTGATATGCGAGAGGTCAATGGGGTGTTGACTCCTCCCAATATGTGACGTGTGTCCGCCTGTCTATTTCATGGGCCCACCTTGTGGTTCTGCCATGTGTCTCTTATGCCCAACTTCGGCACTTCGCGGCTTCGCTTCCCAAAATACAACGACCCACAAGATGAATTTTTTACCACAGATACTTGGGTATGTTTCCTCAATGGTGTAGCAATTTCATGGTCTGAATCATTATAGAAAATTTTTTATAGCGAAAATGGTGAGATGACCTGTAAATAACATACCTTAGAAAGCACCATCAAAAGAATTTATCCTTCTTGCATTTTGGCCTTCTTTTATTCACCTTCCCTCAGAAATCCGGCTTATATATCCTTGGTTACCTCAGACACTTATAGATATTCAATATGATCAAGTGTGATTAAAATGAGAGATCCTTGCCTCTTCTTTATACTCTCCAAGTAGCTTCCTTAAAAACATCTTCTAGGTCACTTGGACCACTTTCCTTATTTTAGGGTTAACCCACTTCTAATTTCTCCATTAAATTTATTATTGAATAATTTATTTTGTATTCACTTTGAATTATAATACACTCATCACTTCACGTTATTATTTACCTTTTAAAATCTCTTAAACCACTTTGACTACTTTGACCTTTTGGGGCTTCTAGATGACATATGAGGGTCCTCAAACTTCGTAAGGTCATAACTCTCAAACCATGAGGAGTTATGTGACATTACACATACCACCAGAAATGGAATGACATTTAATATCCATATAGAATAGTATTACATTAAAATATATCAAAAATCATACCATTATCCATTAAACAAACTTGGGTCCATTACCCAAACCCGGGTTCTCCAACTTCACATGGTCATAACTCTCTAACCGTGAGGAGTTATGTGATGTTGTACATACCATCAGAAATGGCATGAAAAGCACTATCCATATAGGATAGTTTCCCTGAAAAATTCACTGTCCTTCATCTCATTATTCCACAATTAAGCATTGATTCTCTTACTCCACAAAGCGTCTTCCCGTGAGGGTTTTCACCATATGGGGATCACTTTGGAGTTCATCCATATTTACTTCTTATCAACCATGATAAAACAATAATGAGTCATATTTACATCAAACAATATTGGGTCCATTACCCAAACCTTTGTGCTACGGGGCTTTCTTCAAGGGTTGACATCAATGACAACCGACCTTAATCAACAAGTGATTGATGTCAACCCTTGGAAAATTGCGGTAGATAATTCTGGTAGCACAAAGGTATGGGTAAGGGACCGGAGTTTGTTTGAGGCATAAAGGAAAAAAGATAAGTGAATATGAAGGTAATACTATTATAGATGGATAGTACATGCCATGTCATTTCTGGTGATATGTGGAACATCACATAACTCCTCACAGTTAGAGAGTTATTGCCTTGTGAATTTCGAGAACGACCATGACTTATCTAGAAGGTCAAAGAAGTCAAATTATTTTAGATGGTCCTAGAAGAAATTGACTAGTCAAAGTGGGTGAAACTAGGAGTTAATCATGGGTTAAGTTGTTGCAATAAGAAAATAATTAAAAATGAATTAGTTGCAACTAGAAGTGGAGAGTTTACTATTTGTGGATAAAGTTGTTATAAGTGGTCAAGTGGTTAGAAGTGGGTTAGCCTTAAAAGAAGGAAGTTGGGTTAATTTGGTTAGAAGGTAACGCCTTGAAGAAGCTACATGGAAGTATAAATAAGAGAGAAAGGATCTCCTATTAGCACCTTTTGAGCACATTGAATATCTATTATTGTGTAAGGTTTATTGCAGATACTCATTGATACATTTGAAGTTACACAAGTCTGAGGAAGCATGAAGGGATGACGACGAAAGTTTCATAATTGCAGAAATAGTGAAAAAAAAACCTAGTTTTGAGGTGTACACGAGCTGCAGTGGAGAAGGGTGTGTACATACTCCGGTTGGCAGTATAACAAGGTGCATACATGTGGGAAAATCCATGAAAACTTGAAGAGATGAAGGTGTCAACTTTCCAGAGTCTGAAAGCAAGCTCCCAGGAAGGTCTATAATGATCACGTAAAATAGATCTATCTACAGGTTCAAAAGGTATGTCCCATTTCTATGAGTAGTATGATATTGTTGTCTACATGAGATATGGTTATGGGGGTTTGAGTATTTTCCCTAGAGAGGCTATTGGTTGTATGGAACTTACTGTATAATCCAGATCTACAGAAATACAGTGATGGTATATTTGATATTTATCATTGGTATATCTTGTTGGTGTGAGGCACATTTTGTATTTCTTGGCATATGGTTGAGGATTTTTGTGGTACATGGTTGAGAACTTGTGGTTGTGAAGTTTTTTGTGTAGTGTGAAGCTGCATATTAGTGAGGGTTTGATGTCTAGTCCATGTGAAGGTTATTACACTTGTTCATGATTATACACAGATGTATGGCACATGAATAGAGAGATATAGAAGATGATGTATGAATATGGTATATTTATAGATAAGACACAATGACAGGTTGTAGGTTGAAGTGACAGAGACAACAAAGTGTTTGAAGTTTTAGAGAAGGTGAAAACCCTATTTTTCTGAAGGTGTACACATGATACAGTATAGACATGGCACATACATACACATGCTGCAGTATAGACATGGAACATGCATACACATGCTATAGTATAGACATGGCACACACATACACAATATGAAGTATATATAGGTTGCACACCTATTGGGTTTTTGTTGGTACATGCTGAGCACAGGTATAGGTTGATCACAGGGCATGACACATATTGGTTACAAGTCATTGGTACAGGTTGGTACATGTTTACAGTGGCATATCTCACAATGATAGTGTGGCAGTGGTATATCATCTTTTTGGCATTGAACTTTAGGGAATTTGGATGGGGAAAGGAAAGGGGGTTGTAGAATCCTTCCGATTAGTGTAGGAGAATCAAGGATTTGGAGGTTCCTTCAGGTTGGAGCTTGAGAACTAGGTGGTTGTAACCTCCTTCTAATTGTAGCCAAAGAACATAGGGGGTTGTAGCCTCCTTCTGGTTGTAGCTAGAGAATTGGGGAGTTGGAGCTTCCCTTAGGTTGTAGCCTAAGAATCTAGGGGGTCGGAGCCTCCTTCCGGTTGTAGTTGGAGAATTGGAAATTGGTGCTTCTTTGAATGTAATTATTGACATATAAGAAAAACATTTTGTGGTTTTCTCCCGCATTGGGTTTCCACGTAAATATTAGTGTACTTTGCATTGTGTGGATGTGTTTGTTATTGTTTATTATGCATTGATGATGTTAATGCTTATGATATAGTAATAAAATGATGATGAACATATGAAAATGGTTGGATAAGTACAAATAATATACATTGTGTTTTAAAGGATTAATAAGTGTTATAATTGCTCATTACTGATTCGCCCCCCCTCTCAGTAATCCAACATGAACAAGTCATCTTTATTTTTCCTACAAGAGTGATTTACTTTCTACAAGAGTGATTTACTTTTCCTGCAAGAGTTATTTACTTTTACCACATGTGTGATTTAATTTTATGCAAGCGTGATTTACTTTCTTGCAAGTGTGAATTACTTTTTTTGCAAGTGTGACTTACGTTCCTGCAAAGTGTGATTTACCTTCCTACAAACATTTCATTTAATTTCAAACAACTGTGTGTTTTCATTCCTGCAAGTGTGGATTTGGTATAGTTTAATTCAGTGACTTTCTAAAGCATCTTGATATCTTACCTTATGCCATTCATTTGAAAATTACTACAACTCATTGAAAATTACAACATTATACTTACATAGATAGTGCATGACAGTTCATAAGTCTAGGATGACCTTAGATTCATAATTAAATGCACAACTTTTTAGTTGCTTACTAAATTAAATAGGAAGTGATTGAAAATACCATCACTCATCTATCCTAGTGAGATTCGAAAATGCTTGAGTGAGGACATTGCCATTCCTCATCTCAACACCCCCCTTTGAGAGAGAGAGAGAGAGAGAGAGAGAGAGAGAGAGAGAGTTTGGGTTGTTGTTGTGAGGGAGGGAGTTAGGGATATAGAAAGAGAGGAAGGGAGAGGTTGGAAGGTGGAGAGAGGGAGGGGAGAGAGAGAGAAGGGGTGAAAAGGAGAGAGGGGCATATGGACACATACACACACAGATTGGGGATAGGGGGAGAGGGGAAGATAATATGTGTAGAAAAAAGAGAGAGAAGTGTGTGTGTGTGTGTGTGTGTGTGTGTGTGTGTGTGT
>JZKD02S2103318.1:278382-294521 GCA_000966675.3 Picea glauca | reverse complement strand
GAAGAATTCCAGTTACCATTGCTGAATCCCCTTCCACTATAAGCCTGTGATAGTGTTCTCTGATAGCTATAATGAGGCCCTGCTTTACCGCCATAAGCTCTGCTTCATTGTTTGTTGCATGGCCCAAATCTAGTGCATAAAATCGGCAAACTGTTCCTTGGGAGTTGCGGAAAAGCCCTCCTGCTCCAGCTTGACCCGGATTACCTTTCGAAGACATTTTTTGTCTTCTTGTGTAATTAGAGGAAAAATTTTGGAAGGAATTTTTGGTATTTTGGTGTAATTGGAAGACAAGTTTTGTCTTGTTGTGTAATTGTAAGGCAATTTTTGGAAGACAATTTTTGTGTTTTTGTGTAATTAGAAGGAAAATTTTTGATTTAAACACGGGGAACTTACGTAATCAAGGTAGAAATTCTTCGAGGAAAGAAAAACTGATTGAAAAGTTCATTGAAGAAAGATTAAAGGAAATGCAAGGTATGAAAAAATGTAGGATTTCAGTAGAGGCAAATCCAACGAATCCAAATTCTAACATAGATGCCATTGTTGTTTCTCCTCCATCAACACAAGAAAAGAGCATGATTTTAATATATTCTAATCCAACTTATACCTCTAGTGAACCTCCAATGACTATTTTATCAATATAAGTTGTTTTGGATGACCAAGTAATGATGGATTTGCTTGGAGTTGATTATACTATGGATGGAATTAGAGAGGCAACTAGTACACAACCTTCTGGTGAAAAAGTTCACGTGGTTCAACCTCTTGTTCAATGGTTAGATGTTCCAAAAACTAGTCATGGGCATGTTGATTCTTCTCCAAAAATTGATTTGCAAGTTATTGAAGGGGAAAGAACTTCTACATTTCTAACTCCACAATAGAGAGGTCAAGAGTGCCATAATACAGGTCCATCTTCCCCACCTAGACTAAGTAGTGTACGTTGAATAAATCCTAAACACATTGAGGTGGATGAAAGTGGTCTAGCATCAATTGAAGGTAAGTTACCTAACTGAAATATTTGTTATCAATCATATAAACTTATTAAAGAATATTTTGAACTAAAATATGATGCAACTAAATGTCAATTATTTTTGTCTTTGTTAAAATATATGATTTTTCCTTCTGTTAGGATAATTTTAGGAATTAAAATGGTTAAAATTTTAGAAACAAGTAAATAATCCTTGTAGATTATTTAAAAAAAAATGGTAAGAAAATTCATTCTCAAGATCGTAATGCAACTTGATTCTTGTCACAATCAATCACTAGCAAGATTTGAAGAAAACATCGTTTTCTCAAAACAACCTCTCATCTCGTTAAATGCAATGTCAAAACCCTTTGAAAGTATTCTATTAGATAAGATAGTCTCAACATAGGTGTCCAAATAGATTTGTGGGGCTTCACTGGTATGCTACCTTGTTATGAAACAAAGTTAACTGGAGCAGTTAAGGGACTAGTACAAATTTTTTGGCATGAGAACACTAGGCCTTCTTCCAACCAAAAATATGTACTAACATTGAAAAGGGGTTCTAGGGATTGTGAACCCCACATTAAACACTTTCTTAACATGACACAAACACAATTGTATGAGAGATTTAGGAATGCACATAACACACTTAACTTGGGTCAAATATCTTTCAATAAATGCAATCTTTGGTATGTTAAAATAAACAAAATGCGTAACACATGTTTTTGCGATACCACATTGAGTATGGTTATTATTATGACATACACACACACACATTTCATGTATTACATAACACCCTTGTGCAAGAATGCTTAGTTATGTTACCGCCACAATTATCTAGAGACTTTATTCATAGAATATCCTGTACAAGGCTAGAGGGTTGTACATTTTATAAAAAATATTGCTTAGATGGGACATGCCCTAAATGTGTTGGAATGAAATTATTGAGCAAATGCTTCTATGTGATGATGAGTATGAATTGGGGAGGAGGTTTAATTTAAAATCTTAAAATATGTCACGTATGATATTGAGGGAGGGCATGAAAGAAAAAAATATACAATTAGCGACTTTCCAGGTTAGTAATGAGTACTTAAATGGTAACTTTTATTTTATATTGCACTTTGAAATGTGTGGGGGAAGCAGTGTAACAATGAAATTATATATGTATTTATTGTTGTTCCACTAGGTATGAGTCTGTGACTTCATCAAGGACTTCTTTGAAAAGACCCAACAATATGTTCAACATGTTCATGTGGCTTGATGGCAGTACAAGCATTTTAGAATATGAAGAGATACATTTCTCATTGGTAGTATCTTATTTGTGGTTGATTTTGTTTATATATACACCCTTCAACCACAAATGAGATTCAAAGCTAATATGATCACTCAAACCAACTTAGCGTAATGGTCCATATTGCATGTAGGCATGGACCAGATAATAGAGAAGAAAACAAAGTTATATTGAAGGAGTATCACTTCTACATACGTGACAATAGGTGCCATGACTTAGCTTACGTACAACATTTATTTCAGTTGTTCTAAAATCACTTGAAGGAGAATAATATACAGATGGATCAACATTGGATTTGGTCAGATGTTTGTGTGGGGCAATTAAAAAATTCCCATGTATTTCAATAGTTGTGTATGTTGTAGAAAAAATACAAGGTGCCACATATTTGGAACTATTTCAAGACTAGGCACATGAAAGGAGAGCATGATTGAGCAGATGCATGCATCAAAATTGCATTAGTTAGGAAATACATGAAGTTCACAACCATTTCTCCCATTCGAGATGCAAAATCCAGTGTTGAATGGTGTTCTTTAGTAATGGTGGAGGGAACAAGAAATTGAGAAGATCAATCAATCAAGAAAGGAAATTTATATAGATATTTTTGGGAGGTGGTCAATGTAGATTTATCATATTCATATGAATGCAAAACAATCTAGAACACTCATGGATTTCATTCAATTCGAACATCAAACAATGCAATAGTTGAAATATGGATGAGAAAAATCTCTTGCTTCCTTGGTCCATGTAGTAGTAGTGAATGAGATGATTTTGAATACACACACTGGGTTGATATATGGGATCATGTATTAACCCCCATTGGTAAATGTATAAATATAGAACTATTTCATTTGTGATTTGAAAATAGAAGGCTGACTTGTTATGCTATGCAAGCACCCTCTACTTCATGAAAATAAACTTTATAGGACCTTGCTTCATGTGTTAAAATATGCAAGATAGTTTATGTGCCAAATTTATGTATCTTCTTATTAATGCTTATATGTGAGAATATGTTATTTTAGATGGTTAAATAAGTACTTTCAATAAATACAAAACAACATAACTTGCAGCGAATAAACCATCAAACTCACAACAAGAACAACATGATAAAGGAGTTCACCCCCTTCGGGCTACATCTCCTTGAGCCTCCATCAATGGACTTGGCTCTCTGGGATTGATTTGTCAAAATTTATTTTACAAGATGCTGCTCAACTACAATGGAAAAAAATACTGTACCATTGGGATCATAACACATAAAAACCCCAAAAATGACTAATAGAACTCTGAAAACGAATCATGGTTCATCCGGGCATGACCTCTTCTACATGTGGCCATAAGCTTCCCTGAGATTATCTTTGGAAAAAACACCTGTAAAAGTCCTCAAAAGCCTCTGAAACCTGTCCCAATGTGTTCAGAGCATAACAATTAGCCAAAAATGATTATTCAATCACAGAAAACAAACATAGGCTCACCAAAACATGTCCTCAATCAATGAGGGCTTCAAGCTCCCTAGAGCTTGCTGAAACTTCAATGGTTAAAAACCTGCAAAATAAGTCTTCAAATGGCCTTGATAACAGTGCCAATGGATTTAGAACGTCCAAAAACCCCTATCTGGGCTTTTACGGCACCTCAATCGGCCAAAAAATGAGAAAGATAGGCCTCCTGCCATTCTCTTCCTTCAAGCTTGCTGGCTCTGGTTCGCCAAAACGCACCTCTGTGTGCTTGAACCAAGAACATGCTCCAAATTCATGTTTAAACCCAGCACACCAGGGATGATTTTCAGGATGGAAATTTATTTTAAAATGTATAAACCTTGGCGAATATTACTAATCCTTCATATGCCAACTATTAATGATTGGCGATATTTTTGTAAAAATATTCAAATTTCTAAGGATTTTATATAGTTTTTATAAAATTTTGACGATTTTTAAGGTAAAATAATTTTATCCTACAGAATTTGGGCGAATCATTTTTAAAATAGCGAATCTCGTTTTTGGAAAAACCATGGAAAATTAGCCCATGAGCGAAATTTAGCCCCTAAAATCATCTATGCAGCACACACGTGCAACCGAATAATTGTGCAAACTGTAGGACGATTAGGGCACCTCCAGCCCCTAACCGTTAAGCACTCGAGCATATGGGGTCATAATATGACCACTCTCTCAAATAAAAAGGGCTGAGTTTACAATGGCAAATGGAATAAAGACAAGTGGCAGCGAACGGTTGGTGGAAAAACCGTTTGAAAAACTGACCCAAATCCCACGCTTTTAGTTGTGGTCACGTGTTTGCGGGTTGTGTGATCGGGGCTAGGGCTCCGTTCATAATAAAAAAACCTGCGCGCTCATTTAAAATGGTGGTCATATGTAAAACACAATACAACCGTGGGCCGGGGCTAGGCACCGGCCCGACTCCGCGCCAACCAAACATTAACACAAATTTAAATAAATTGAAAACCATTATGTAGTAAGAACTACTATGGTGGTGCGTTGGCAGTGCGGAATTGGTTAAAGCGCTTGGCCGGTGGGGAGGTTCCCAGTTTGAATCCGGTGGACTATACAAAATTTTGAACAAAAAAACAATAGACCAATTGCCAATAAAGGGGTGCCACGTGGCAACCCATGATTGGGCCACGTGGCACCATACCATTCGCAAATTAAATGCCATGTGTCAACAAATGATTCACCCAAATCTACCAATCCGAAACTACCACGTCACCTGCCACATCAGCAAGTACGGTCAAGCCATGTCACCTCTGCCACGTCAATGTACGGTCATGCCACGTCAACATCCGTATGGATTGCACAATTAACGTCCTTTTTTTTGCCTGTTTGACGATTCGAACAGATCGCTATATCTCTCACTCCCGACGTTCGTTTGAGATGAAATGAGTTGCGTTGGGTTCGTGACGACGAGGGCTACGCTCCCTTTTGTTTTGAGGCAATTCCAAGAACGTTGATTTTTGAGCTAAAATTTGACCCCTGGTCCAGATTTTGATCAATTTGGAGGAGGACCAATCAAATATTTCACCATATTATGATCACATCTCAGATCTCATACAACCAAGTTTGATGATATTAATTTTGATTAACTAGCATGAATGTTGTATGCTTTGTTGATTTATTGGACTCACATGTCAACACTCCATTTTTTGTAGGGAACATATACGTAGTGGTACAAAAGGTAATGAATGGGGAACTAACTATTGTTTGGCATGTTTCCTAGAGGGAAAATGGATCCTCATTGTCTTAGTAAGATACTGTGGAGGAATTAAATTTCGAATTGGGTCGATGGTTATTAAAGGAGAATATCTTACATGAGATGAAAGAACATGGAAGAAAGGTGGTTATATATTTGAATATTATAGACTGGGTGAAATTGTATACCACTTTACAAACTTAGTTGTGGGTAAAAACCTCCAAATACAAACACTGCCAAGGAATAACTCATCAAAGGTACGATACTTATTGCCTTACTCTAAGCATGAGAAGTTAATGGGGACCATTAGTCTTAGAAGTGATCTTGATGGTCTACTTAAATGAATATAGGTGAGTAGATAGGTATGTGGTTTGTTTTTCATTTTCTATTATATTTTGAGATACATGTGTTGTTCATTATTTTTGTTCAAATTTCAATTAAATTATAAATGACTCCTAGTTGTTCTTAGTGAATGAGTCTAGCTCTTCTTCCCTTCCTATCACCTAGGTTATCCAAATAATCATAAGCATAAGAAGGTCCACCATTAAGAACAATGGTGTTTTCCAACACAACCCCAATGATTCTCAAAAATATGGTCTTGGGATGGAATTAAGAAGTGTATGTAGTTAATTTGTAAATTTATAATTTATCATCATTTAATGGATTGAATGAGTATGTCAAAGGGTAGGTTCTCTCTATATTCATCACTTCCATGCCTAGATTGTTAGAAGAGGCATATACACGTTCTCCTTTATTCTTACATTGTGAGTAAAGGCATGTGGACAACCTCTTTATCACCTTAATGCATACTAAGAATATGAGAAGGGGCCTTTGGTCCTTCTCATCATCCTATTCGTCAAACATAATTAAGAATTGAATACAAATCTCTCAACAATTCACCAATATTGTACAAGTTTGGTCAAGCTCATCATAAAGACAATGCATAGTTTTTCTTTGTTTCACATAAATCTATTTAATGATTATGTTTGATATTAAAAACTCTATTAATATTGGTGGTTTTTTCTAAGTTTTATGTTCCTAATTAAGTTTAGATAAAACCTTGCAGAAAATGAACCATGTCAACATTAGAAAAAAAAAATTAGGATTACAACAACGAGAATTGTAATTATGTTCATTCAATTTATAGATCTATAAAATCATCACTCCTTCATAACATCCCACTCTTTCATGCATTTTTTCATGGTTTGAGAGATAAAGTGAAAAATCAATATCCTCAATTACAATAGCATACTTGGTGGCCTTGATGAGTAATTTCCTTTAGTTGTTTGTTTGTATGGATCTTGGGAAGCTCCAAATCATAAACATATTAACCTAAATAATAAGCAATGGATGCATTGATGTTATATTTTCATGTCCCTAGAGGCCTATAAAGAAAGTGAGATCTCTTCACTTCTTTTATAGCATTTTGATATAATTATCACCTTTCAACAAAGGCCTCAAGATATATTACATTTTATTCTTTTATAATGAAATATAAAATGAACATGATTCCCATCGTTAATTAGGATTAGTGTATGCTCAAAATATGAACAACCATACCATGAAATATCCACGACAATAAAATATAACAAACCAAAGGTTCCCCCTTGGCACCTTCAATAACATCACAAAATGTACAATATAATATCCTTCTATCTTCTCCACATCAAGTTCTCCAAGTATACTAGGGTTTCCAAATTCCACAAAACCTTATCAAGATCAAGTGATTATTTACTCCTCTAATGTTTCAAACTCTAGCTTATGTTGACTTCTTAGGACAAAACCCTAACCCTAGTATTCCTAAAAAAATATTCAAGTACTCTAGCATTGAAGGAAAATATAGAAAATGAAAATAAAGAATACAAAACAATGAAGTATTCTCATGTTTTGTTAGGGTTACTAGTTATTTTCTTCAATATTGTTAGTAGTCTTATACAATTACGTTATGTGTTTGTTGTTTATTTCCTATTGTCAATTCATGTTCTAGTACATGGTTGCATGATTCTACCCATTCTCCATTAGTGCTAAAAAATATCCCAAGCAATCATCGTATTCAATGAAGTCTCTTCTATTCTCTTTAGTAGTTCATTGATTCACATAATAATTTATATATTACTAAGTTTCATGCCCTATGAATGACTCATGTTCATTAAGGTTGCATCCTTTTAACATTCTCAAAAGTATTTTATCATCCACATTAGTATCTTTGTAACATCTCATTTGTTTCCTTAGATTACATAAATGGTCTCTTGAATTTCCTTGCAGTCATATTCCGTGTCCTAATTCTATATTACTAGGGTATTAGAGTCTCTGCAGTGTCTTACTAGCATCTTCATAGCATTCTATGTGTCTCGTTGATTCAGTTGTTTTATCGTAATAACATCTTAGCTGTGTCCTTATAGTATTATGTGTCTCATTAGTATTTTTTTTTATATTCTAATTCTTTTAGATGGCTCTAATCATACATGTTTACCTACAATTCCAAAAGGCGACCATTCTCCAAATCCACTCCCACACATTATTTTGCACTAAGGGATCAATTTTGAAAAAAACAGGATTGGGTGATTTTGGGTAGAATACTCATGTGGGCCTTGGCCCAACACACTTGCAAGAGCATATGTAACTCAATTATGATACTCGGTTTGGATTTTATTCACTAGACCAAATTTTATGCAACTTGCCAAAAAAGTATAACCAAGGCTTAGATGGACGAACCATCAGTTTTGTTGGAATCATGACATAAAATTACATATAGAGGCACCTCCCTCCTATGATTTTGTTTCCCATAAAATCATTTATTCGACGATGTATGGAACTAGGGTTTTGCTCAGTAAGGAACAATGCAATTTTTTCACTAAGGGACAATTTTGAAAAAACCTAGCCCGAACGATTGTTGTTAGTGTGCTTATGTGGGCCTCAGAAAAAAAACACTTGTAGGAGTTGATGGAACTCAATTATGCTGCTCAGTTTGGATTTTATGCCCCTGGATCAAATTCTTAATGTGTCCTTGAATGACTTTAGGTGGGGAGTTGCAACTTGCCATAAAAATCTAACAAGGGATCAGATGAATGAGATGTTAGTTATGTTGGACTCCTAATGATGGGTTGCATATAGAAACAACCATCTTCTATGATTATGTTTCCCGAAAAATTATTTATTCAATGATATTTGGAACTAGGGTTTTTCTCAGTAAGGGACAATGCAATTTTTTCACTAGGAGTCAATTTTGAAAATCATTGGCTCGAGTGATTGTGGGAACTGTGCTCACATGGGCCTTGGAAAAAAAAAATTGAAAGAGATTAAAAAAATTAATTATGCTACTCAGTTTGGATTCTATACCCTTGAAC
This sequence comes from Picea glauca, assembly GCA_000966675.3. NCBI lineage: Eukaryota > Viridiplantae > Streptophyta > Pinopsida > Pinales > Pinaceae > Picea > Picea glauca. Next base: position 285,733 of record JZKD02S2103318.1, on the reverse strand, counting down.
AAAATTCTTAATGTGTCGCTAAATGGATTCAAGAGGAGAGTTGCAACTCATCGTAAAATTCTATCTGGGGCTTGGATGGATGAAATTTTGGTTGCATTGAAATCCTAACACCAGATTATATCTAGGGGAACCCATATCTTATGATTATGTTTCTTGAAAAATGATTTATTCAATGATATTTGGAACTAGGGTTTTTCTCAATAGGGGACAATGCAATTAAATCACTAGGGGTCAATTTTGAAAAAACATTGGCTCATAAGATTGTGGGTATCCTTCTAACACAGGACTTGGAAAAAAAAACTTTTAGGAGCTTACAAAACTCAATTATGTTGCTATATTTGTATTTTATGTGACTAGACCAAATTCTTAATGTGTCTCTGAATGGATTTAGGAGGTAAGTTGCAACTCAACATAAATCTCTAACCGGGGCTTAGATAGACAAATTGCCATTTTTTTTTTACTCTTGACATCATATTGTAGCTAATGGATCCAATCTCATGTAATTGTTTTTTTCTATAAAATGCTTTATTTGATGATATCCAGAGCTAGGGATTTTCTTAGTAAGGGATAATGCAATTTTTGCATTGGGGGTCGAGTTTTAAAAAACCTAGCTAGGGAAATTGTGGGTAGTGTGCTCACATGGGCCTTGGTAAAAAACACTTGTGAGAGATTACATAACTCAATTTTTCTATTCGGTTTGGATTTTATGCACCTGGACCAAATGGCTTCAAGAGGTGAGTTAAAAATTGCCATAAAACTATAAATGGTGCTCAGATGGAAAAATTGTCGATTGTGATAGAATCCTAACATTATGTTACATCTAGGGTAACCCCTCTCCTTTGATTCCATTTCCTGGAAAACAGTTTATTCGATGATCTCCAGAACTAGCATTTTTCTTAGTAAGGGACAATGCAATTTTTGCTCTAGGGGTTGATTTTGAAAAACAATGGATGGAAATATTTTGTGTAGTGTTATTACATGGGCCTTAGCCAAACACACTTGAGAGAGCTTACATAAATCAATTATTCTCCTTGATTTGTATTTTATGCCTTTGGACCAAATTCCCAATGTGTCCCTGAATGGCTTCAGGAGGTGAGTTGCAACTTGCCATAAAACTCTAACTAGGGATCAAAAGGACAAACCATTGATTTTGTTGGACTCCTAATCATGGATTACATCTAGGGTAATCGTTGTCTTGTAATTCCATTTCCCCCAAAATGATTTATTTGATGATCTTTGGAGCTGGGGTTTTTCTCAATATGGGATAATGGAATTTTTGTCCTAGGTTGATTTTGAAAAACATTGGCTCAAGATATTGTGGGAAGAATGATCACATGATCCTAGGAAAAACACACTTGTGAGAGATTATGAAACTCAATTATGCTACTCACTTCATATTTTATTCCCTCAGACAAAATTCTCAATGTGTCCCTGAATGGCTTTATGAAGGGAGTTGCAACTCACCATAAAAATCCAACCGAGGGTCGAATCAATGAACAATTGATTGTGTTGGACTCTTGACATTTGATTAAAACTATGGGAATACATACCCTATGATTCTATTTCTTGGACTCTTGATTTATTCAATGATATTTGGAACTAGGGTTTTTCCAAGTAAGGGATAATGCAATTTTCGCACTAGGGGTCAATTTTGAAAAAAATGATCCAGGATATTGTGGGTAGCATGCTCACACGGGAGTTGGAAAAAAACATTTGGAATAGCTTGAAACAATCATTTGTGCTTCCTAGTTAGGATTTTACACCCCCAGACCAAATTATCAATGTGTCCTTGAATGGCTTTAGGAGGCAAGTTGCAACTCACCATAAAACTCTAACTAAGGCTTGTATGGTTGAACCATCGATTGTGTTGGAGTCCTACCACTAGATTACAACTAGGTATTCTCCTCTCCTATGATTATATTTCATAGAAAATTCTTTATTTGGTGATCTCTAGAACTAGGGTTTTTCTTAGTAAGGGACAATACAATTTTTTCACTCGGGGTCAATTTTGAAAACACCATCTTGGGATATTGTGGGTATCCTACTTACTTGGACCTTGGGAAAAAATACTTGCAATATCTTACAAAACTCAATTATGTTTATTGTTTTGTATTTTATGCCCCTAGACAAAATTCTCAATGTCTCTTTGAATGGCTTTGGGAGGCAAGTTGAAACTCACCATAAAACACTAATTGCAGCTTGAATGGATGAACTGCCGATTGTGTTGGACTCCTGATGCCTCATTATGTCTAAGAGAACCCCTCTCCTATGATTGTTTCCCCACAAAATGTGTTATTTTACTATATTCATGTTGAGAGAATGTTTTCATTGATGTCAGAGTAGAAAATATGATGATGACGTGGAAATGATGATGACGATGTAACAATGATGATGATGTTGTGGCAGTGATAGAGTGAGATTGTTTGAGCAATATTCATGAATCCTTGAAGACATGAAGTCATGAAGCCATGAAGATATGAAGTGGTAAATCCATGAATACAAGTCAAAGAAAATCCCATAAGCCCCTAAAAGTGATGACGATGTATCCACTTGAAGAAGCCTTGAAGAGACTCGAAGGAGACTTGACATAAGTGTATATAACTCCAAAGTGGTTCCCTTATGCCATAGATTTTAAGCATGGCCCTCATGGGACGAGATAACACGTGTTTGTTTCAACATGCCCACTTTGATTTGTACATAAATGGATCCTTCAGGGAGCCTACAATATCTCCAAGATAAATATTACAAGCCTACATATGTCCAAGATAAATATTACAAGATGGAGATTGTTGAAAGTATTATTTTTGGTCAATTTGGATACCCTATATTTGAGGGAATTTTTACCCTAAATATATAACTTAAATGGGAAAAAACGTTACATGGTTGGAAATATTATTCTTAGACCTTTCCTATGGTATATGGAAGTCCCTATAACTCCCTATCAATGAGGAGATATGAGTTTTTCCATTGGACAACCCAACCAAAAAATTGAGGCAGGATCAACTAATTTTTGGGGAAAAAATTACTATAAATACATGAAATCATTTCACATTTTTAGTGTAACCAACGAAGATATCAAGTATGAGGTGCACTCAAGGTGTTGGGGTGTCTTTTTGGTGTTCAATAGAAATCTAATGGATTATCTTAAGGTCTTTCTTATTCTCAAGGTATGTTATAAGGTTGTGATGTTGCTGTATGCATTGCTATGAGGTTGCGATGTTTCCATATGCACTGCTATGAGGTTGTGATGTTTCCATGATATTTCCATGAGTGTATGTTCTAGTTAATGGATGTTTCCATTAATGGATGTTGTCATCAGTGGATGATGCCATCAATGATTACATTCTGGGAATGATGCTATGAGGCTTGTTAGGGTTTTAAGGATTGTTTATGAAATGAAACATGCAGATGAATTCAGAAGTACTCTAAATATGAAAGTATTTGATTGGTGATATCCTATTGATTTGGTTCTCAATTGATGATATTAGTGTCTCCAGTAGGTTGGTGCCTACATGTTATTGAGTTGGTGCTCAATTGAGGAGATTGGTGTCTCCAGTAGGTTGGTGCCTACATTTTATTGAATTGGTGCTCAATTGAGGAGATTGGTGTAACCAATAGGTTGGTTCCTACATATTGATGAGTTTGTGCTCAAATAAGGATATTGGTGTCTCTAGTAGTTTGGTTCCTACAAACATTTATAAAAGATAAGTTTTTTTGGTTTTCTCCCAGTTGGGTTTTCACGTAAAAATTATTGTGTTATGTGTATGGTTTTATGTGATTATGAATGGCATCATTAATGGCTAATGTTTACATGATGTTATTAAGTTTTAAAATTATTACTGATTCACCCCCACCACTCTTAGTATTGGTGAATATTCCAACAATTGGTATCAGAGCAGGTTCCTTCAGGAACAATCTAACCACTGGAAGGAAGATCATGAATATTCAGGAAGTTTTCTCTATAGATGGAGTTCCATTGTTAAATGGATCAAACTTTTCTCATTGAATCATAAGGATGAGAGCATTTTTATAGGCACAGGGGTTTGACATTTGGAAATCAACATTAGATGGTTACACCAGTCCAAAAGGAAGACCAAAGGGTGCAACGAAAAAGAATTTAAATAAAGACGATGCAATGGAATTGAACATAATTCTAAGTGGCTTATCAGATTTTGAAAATAAAATAAATGAAGTTGGAAATAATTCATCAGCTAAACAACTTTGGGACAAGCTACAAGAAAACTACACAAAGAAAGCAATGCATGAATGTGTAGAAGATCAAAAGGAAGATGCATAGAAGAAATAAGAAAAGTCAAATAAAATGGATGACAACCCAAATGAACATGGGATTGATGAATCAAATGAATAAAAGGTGAAGGAAGTCAAATCAAGTATTATTGTCGTAATAAATTAAATCCTTCTGATATTAGATGTGCCTATGCAAATAAAATCATATTTGACAAAGATAAAAGAAAAATCAATGCCTCGAAAGAATAAGAGAATGATGAAGTATAACTTGAAGTAGACCTTTAATGGGATCTGGTTAGTTCTCTAGATGATTGGAGGAGTGCAAGTGAGAAGAACAAAATGATAAAGGAACAATTGCAGAGGTATCAAGAAAATAATACATTGCTAGAAGAGATCTAAGTGAGAGCGAAAATACTGCCATTATTTTAAAATCATAGGTAGAAGTGGCTAAGAAGGCTAAAGAAACATTGAATAATCAATTAGAAGAGAAATATACCCAATGATGCACAAACTTGCAGAATATTATGATTCAAATAGAAGAGGACAATAAAATTGAAGAAGTCCTAAACAATTAACTAAAAGAGAAGGAATAAATATTTCAAGCAAGAGAACATGAAATTTTTTCTCTAAGAGAAGAAGTGAAAAGCACAAATTCAAAAAAATTGAAGTTTGAGAAGAGTTCATCAGCCTTAGAAGACATCCTCAATCAACAAATATTTTCCAGTGACAAGATAGGTATTGAGTATGTCCACAAGAAGAAACACATTGAAGAAGAAAAGAGTTCCAAACTACCAAGGAAGACTGAAGAAAGACCTAAAGGTCACACAAATGGCTTAAAGGATTCCAATAGTAGAGTAAAACACCATGATCAACCAAGACATGGAAAGAAATCATCTCAAAGATCTCCACTTCAAGGAAGATCAACCACTCCCATGTATGAAATTTTTTTGCTCAGTTAATATTTTTCTTGGAACAATTATGGGCATAAGGCTTTAAAGTGTAGAGATTCTGGAAGAAATGTTTAAGAAAGAAATAGTCAAGTAAGAGGCATTTATATGGCCCTATATAATGTTGAATGTTACAAATTCCATAACTATGGACACATATCTCGTGACTGTAGAAGCATGATGAAGTATTTCATGAAAGAAAATACTCATATCAGATATAAGAAGGTTTGGAGCAGAAAAAAATACAAGAAGAACAAGTCAATGGAGAATTCTCAAAGGACATACCGACATGAATTATAGAATTGACTAATAATGATAAATCTACAAGTAAAAATGAAGGTGTTAGGATAACAAATTATGATTTTGCAACAAAACAACATTATACATTATTCTAAACTATTTGGAATATAGACTCTTGGTATCGTGGATAATGTTGAGGGGGAGTCTAAGTAGCAGGAAATGAAGACCAAATAAATGTAGACTATGTTAATTCTCGATCATGCATATTATTGAATCAACAACCCTAAGACAGTTTGAAGGAATTAATGGCAATGTTTTCAAGGATTGTTTGGTGCGTCTTTGAGAGGCATTGAGAAGCATTATAAGAGAGCCTTGTTTGAATTTTGGAAGTGAAGATTGGTTGGTCACAAATATAGATTTAAAATAAGGAACCATTGATGACCAAAGGGAGAAAAAAAATGAGTTAAATGACAATAGATGAAAGCATGAAGATAGGGGGAGCAATAGAATAAGAAAGAAAATCATTAAATTCCAAAGGGGGAGCAACTCTTTATCCTAGATGTCAAAGGGGAGTCTAACATATTTTTGGTGATAGGGGGAGTCACATGATAAAATACAAAATGATCCATTTTCTATTGATGTCAAAGGGGGACAGAAACAAATTTATGGATAGAGTAAGCATGCATGACTGCAAAATGTAGAGGGTGTTGCCATCAATGAAAAAGGGGGATATTGTTGAGAAAATGTTGTTATTGATGTCAAGATGGCAATGATGACGATGACATGGAAATGATGATGAGGATGTAACAGTGATGATGATGATGTGTCAATGATAGAGTGATATTGTTTGAGAAATATTTATGAATCCTTGAAGACATGAAGTCATGAAGCCATGAATACAATTCAAAGAAAAGCCTATAAGCCTCTAAAATTGATGATCATGTTTCCACTTGAAGAAGCTGTTGGATTACTTGGGGAGGGGGGGTGTGAATCAGTAATAGAGAAATTCAATCCTTTTTAATCACAATATACAACTGTTGCATCAATGTAGCATTATCATCCAATAGTTGCAAATTAAATAAACAATGAACAAATGAGAAATCATACACATACATAGTACACCAGTGTTTTTACGTGGAAATCCAAAGCGGGAGAAAACGACATAATGATTTTTTTTTATATGTCTTTAAGAATTACATTCATTGGAAGCACCAACTTCCTTTGTTTTCTAGATGCAACTGGAAGGAGGCTCCAACCCCATAATTTCTCAGGCTACAACCTGAGGGAATCTCCAACTCCCCAATTCTCTGGCTACAACCAAAAGAAGGCTACGACCCCCTATGTTCTCCGACTACAACTGGAAGGTGGATACAACCACCTGTCCTTGAACCATCCAACCACCCTAACATAGAAGTAGAATTATGGAACCACCATCACACTATCACTATGAGATATACTGTTGTAAACCTGTGCCAATCAACCTACACCAAACAACTTGCTCCAAACAACCTGTACCAATAACCTGAACCATGCATCAACCTGTGCCTCAACCTGTAATCAACCTGTACCATAAAAAAGTGCATCAACCATGCACCAACCTATACCAAACAATCTATAATCAACCTGTACCATAAAAAAATGCATCAACCATGCACCAACCTATACCTCAACCTGTACCATGGACAAGTGCATCAACCATGCACCAAACCTGTACAAATAACATGTCACAACAACCTGTCCAAACAACCTATCACAACAACTTGTCTCATCAATCTTATGAACCAAATCAGATCTACTCACTAAGATCAATCACCAAGAAAACTCTCAAATATGTGCATCAACCAAGCATAACACAACAACTCATAATCATCACCAAGATCAATATGTGCTTCTAATAATATACCAATACAAGTATG
>JZKD02S2103318.1:264084-278332 GCA_000966675.3 Picea glauca | reverse complement strand
TACTCATCAACTATGACTCATCAATATGTACCAACATCATCAACTATACACCTCATGTATGTGCCAACTCATCAACTACGTGTCTCAACCATGTACCCAACATGTACGTCAACCAAAATCCCTCATCAATTTCATCATCCAAATTTGATTTGTAACTATGTAATAGACCTGGTGTATAATCTCACATACCTACAAACCTTCCCTAACTTTAACAACAAGAGAATATCATTTTTATCAAAATTTACTTTAGTCTCACATGACTAATTTTGGATTAGTCAACAACCCTAACTTGAAATAATCATAACCATGTACTTGTAATGAATAAATATATAAAAATGGTACACCATGTTCTTCAATGTCTTTTATGCAATTCCTCCAGACTTCACTACTTGGAACCTATTAGAAAAGGATTTATAGTAAAAATGACATACCTTGTTGAATTCTGGCTTATTCTAGAGAGCAAACTTATAGAGTGTGCCTCACACTTAATGTTTGTTTTATGGAGCTTAAAATTGTACACATAATACTATAGATTGTACTAGAACCAATACATTTGGTTTTACTGAATTTGGATATGTTATGAAGAAGTTACAATTTGTTTACCCGAAACACCTGTTTAGACTAGTTTCAGGACTAGCCACAAACCCTATTTTCCACGGCATGTAACTCCAAAAATACAACGAACCACAAGCTGAAATGTGTATCACAACTACTTTGATATGTTTCCTCAATGACCTCCCAATTTGATGGTCTGAATCATTATAGAAAACAATTTATTGTGAAAATAGTGAGATGACCTGTAAATAACATACCTTAGAAAACATCATCAAAAGAATTTATCCACCCTTGAATTTCAACCTTCTTTACTTCACCTTCCCTCTGAAATTAGGCTTAGATATCCTTTGGTTACCTTAGTCACGTATAGATATTAAATATGCTCAAGTGTGATTAAAATGAGAGATCCTTACCTCTTATTTAGACTTTCATGTAGCTTCCTCAAGGGGTTACATTTTAACCATCTTAACCCACTTTCCTTATTTTAGGGTTAACCCACTTCTAACCACTTGTTAATTTAGTAATTTCTCCATTAACTTTATTATGTAAACAATTTGTTTTTTATTCACTTTGAATTAGAGTACACTCATCGCTTCACTTTATTATTTACCTTCTAAAATATCTTAAACCACTTTGACTACTTTGACCTTTTGGGGCTTCTAGATGACTCATGAGGGTTCTCCAACTTCACATGGCCATAACTCTCTAACTGTGAGGATTTATGTGACGTTCCACATGCCACTGGAAATGGTATGGCATGTACTATCAATCTAGAATATTCTTACCTTCAAATATATCAAAAAACATACCATTATCCATCAAACAAACTTGGTCCATTACCCAAACCTTTCTCCAACTTCACATGGCCATAACTCTCTAACTGTGAGGAGTTATGTGACCTTCCACATACCACCGGAAATGGAATGAAATATACTATCCATTTGGAATAGTCTTACCTAAAAATATATCAAAACTCATACCATTATCCATCAAACAAACTTGGGTCCATTACCCAAACCATTGTGCTACCGGAATTCGCTATCGAACTTTCTTCAAGGGTTGACATCAATGACAACCAACCCAATTAATCAATAGAAGCCTTGAAGGATAGTTGACATAAGTGTATATAACTCCAAAGTGATTCCCTAATGCTATATATTTTAAGAATGACCCTCACGGGATGAGATAACATGTGGTTGTTTCCACATGCCCACTTTGATTTGTACAAAAATGGAGCCTCGAGGGATACTACAAGATGTCCAAGATAAATATTACAAGCCTACAGATGTCTAAGATAAATATTGCAAGATGGAGATTGTTGAAAGTATTATTTTTGGTCAATTTTGATACCCTATATTTGAGGGATTTGTTACCCTACATATCTAAATCAAATGGGAGCACAAGCTACATGGTTGGAAATATTATTCCAAGACCTTTCCAATGGTATATGGAAGTCCCTCCAAATCCATAGGAATGAGGAGATATGGTTTTTTCCGTTCGACAACCCAACCAAAAAATTGAGGTCATATCAACTAATTTTTGGGGACAAAGTTACTATAAATACACTATAGAATTTCACATTTTTAGTGTAACCAACAAAGAGATCAAGTCCAAGGTGCACTCAAGGTGTTGGGGTGTCTTTTTGGTGTTCAAGAGAAGTCCAAGGGATTCTCTTAAGGTCTTTCTTATTCTCAAGGTATGCTATAAGGTTGTGATGTTGTCCTAAGGTTGTGATGTTTCTGTATGCACTGTTGTGAGGTTGTGATTCTACCCTATGCACTACTATGAGGTGGTGATGTTGTCATGAGTGAATTTTACTGTTAATGGATGTTGTCATCATTGGATGTTTCCGTTAGTGATTACATTCTGGGAATGATGTTATGAGGCTTGTTAGGGTTTGAAGGATTGTTTATGAAATGAAGCATGTGGGTGAAGATAGAAGTACTCTGTGTATAAATATATTAGATTGGTGATATCCTATTGAGTTGGTGCTCAATTGAGGAGATTGGTGACTCTAGTAGGTTGGTTCCTACATATTATTGAGTTGGTGCTCAATTGAGGAGATTGGTGTCTCCAATAGGTTGGTGCCTACATCTTATTGAGTTGGTGCTCAGTTGAGGATATTGGTGTCTCCAGTAGGTTGGTGCCTACATATTTCTGAGTTTGTGCTCAACTAAGGATATTGGTGTCTTGAGTAGGTTGGTGCCTTCAATATTTGTAATAGTAGGTTGGTTCCTACAAACGTTTATAAAAGACAAGTTTTTGTGGTTTTCTCCCAGTTGGGTTTCCATGTAAAAATAATTGTGTTTTATGTATGGTTTTATTTGATGATGAATGAAATTGTTAATGGTTAATGTTTACATTATGTGCTTAAGGTTGAAAATGGTAAAAAATTCTCTATATTGATTCACCCCACCCTCTCAATATTGATGAATATTCCAACAATTGGTATCAGAGCAAGTTCCTTCAGGAACAATCTAACCACTAAAAGGAAGATCATGGATATTAAGGAAGTTTACTTTGCAGATGGAGTTCCATTGTTTAATGGATCAAAATTTTCTCATTGGAGCATAATGATGAGAGCATTTTTGCAGACACATGGGTTTGACATTTGGAAATCAATATTATATGGTTACACCAATCCAAAAGGCAGACCAAAGGGTGCAACAACAAAAAATCTACATGAAGACAATGCAATGGAATCGAACATAATTCTATGTGGCTTATCAGAGTCTAAAAATAAAATAAATGAAGTTGGAAAACATTCATCAACCAAAGAGCTTTGAGGCAAACTAAAATACACAAAGGAAGCAATGTAGGAATGTGCAGAAGATCAAAAGGAAGATACACCAAAGAAATAACCAACATCAAAGAATATGGATAACATCCAAAATGAACATGCAATTGATGAATCAAATGAAGAAAATGTGAAGAAGTTCGAATCAATTAAGTATTCTTGTCATAATAAATTTAATACTTATGATATTAGTGTTGATTAAGGTTGGTTGTCATTGATGTCAACTCTTGAAGAAAGCCCCGTAGCAAAAAGGTTGGGTAATGGACCCAATATTGTTTGATGTAAATATGACTCATTATTTTCTTTTCATGGTTGATAATAACTAGAAATGGATGAACTCCAAATTGGTCCCCTTATGGTGAAATCCCTCACGGGAAGACGCTTTGCGGATTGAGTTATCCTAGAAGTATGGTTAGAGAACCCATGCTTATTTGTGGAATAATGAGATGAACACTAGTTAATTTGTCAATGAAACTATCCTAGATGGACAGTGCTTGTCATGCTATTTCCGGTGGTATGTTGAACATCACATAACTCCTCATGGTTAGACAGTTATGGCCATGAGAAGTTGGAGAACCCAGGTTTGGGTAATGGACCCAAGTTTGTTCGATGGATAACAATATGAGTTTTGATGTATTTTCAGGTAATACTATTCTATATAGATATTAAATGTTATTCCATTTCTGGTGGTATGTGTAATGTCAAATAAATTCTCACAGTTTGAGAGTTATGGCCTTACAAAGTTGGAGGACCCTCATATGTCATCTAGAAGCCACAAAAGGTCAAAGTAGTCAAAGTGGTTTAAGATATTTTAAAAGGTAAATAATAAAGTGAAGTGATGAGTGTACTATAATTCAAAGTGAATACAAAATAAATTAATTCAATAATAAATTTAATGGAGAAATTAGAAGTGGGTTAACCCTAAAATAAGGAAAGTGGGCAAAGTGACCTAAAAGATGTTATTAAGGAAGCTATTTGGAGAGTATAAATAAGAGGCAAGGCTCTTGCATTTAAGATAAAATTGAGATTATTGAATACCTATAGGTGTATGAGGTAACCAAAGGATATCTAAGCCTAATTTCTGAGGAAAGTGAAGAAAAGAAGGCCGGAATTCAAGGAAGGATAAATTCTTTTGATTATGCTTTCTAAGGTATGTTTTTTTCCAGTCATCTCACCATTTTCACAATAAATTTTTTATAGAATGATTCAGACCATGAAATTGATATGAAATTTAAGAAACATATCCAAGTATCTATGGTAAAAAAATCATCTTTTGGGTCGTTGTATTTTTGGAGTTACACTCCGTGGAAAATAGGGTTTGTGGCTAGTCCTGAAACTAGTAAAAAACAAGTGTTTCGGGTAAAAACATCATAACTTCTTCATAACAGATACAAATTTAGTAAGACAAAATGTGTTAGTTAGAGTAAACTCTTTATCATTCTGTGTAATAGTTTCATATCAATTCAACAAATATTCCGTGCGGGGCATGCTCTACAAGGCCGCTCTCTAGAATAAGACATAATTCAACAAGGTGTGCCATTTTTGCCATAACTCCTTTTCTGAGAGGTTCCAAGTATTGACACTTGGAGGAATTGCATAAAACACATTGAAGATTTTTTTTTATTATCAATTTCATATATTTATTCAGTACATGTACAAAGTTATGATTATTTCAAGTTAGGGTTGTTGACTAATCCAAAACTAGTCTTGTGAGACTAAAGAAACGTTTGATGAAAATGGTAGTCTCTTGTTGTTAAAGTTAAGGAATGTTTGCAGGTATGTGATCATATACACTAGGTCTATTAAAAAGTTACAAATCATATTTGGATGATGAAATTGATGAGGGATTTTCGTTGAGGTACAAGTTGGGTACATGGTTGAGACAAGTAGTTGATGAGTTGGCACATACATGAGGTGTATAGTTGATGATGTTGGTACATATTGATGAGTACTTAACACATGATTGGTACATACTTGGTACATGGTTGGCTGCACTTGTTTATGGTACAGGTTGATTACAGATTGTTTGGTACAGGTTGGTGCATGGTTGATGCACTTGTTTATGGTACAGGTTGATTACAGGTTGAGGTACAAGTTAATGCATGGCTTAGGTTTATTGGTACATGTTTACAATGGTATATCTCAGAGTGATAGTGTGACAGTGGTTCCATCATTCTAGTTGTACTTCAGGGTGGTTGGATGGTGAAAGGATAGGTGGTTGTAGCCACCTTCCAATTGTAGTCAGAGAAAATAGGGGGTTGTGGCCTCCTTCTGGTTGTAGCCAGAGAATTGGGGAGTTGGAGCTTGTTTTCCCTTGACCAAGTTTTGAAGTTACTTGGTCATATTTGACTGGTTTTGGAACTTCGACAGCCTGTCAAAGATGGAGTGCCAGAAAAAGCATAGATCAAGGGATCTCGACCCACTTTTGGGTCCCTTTTTAGGTTTTGGGACAATGTATTGGGAAAGGGATGTCAGCCCGTGGGTTTACCCATGTTTAGGCCCACTTTTGTAATGTATAAATAAACATCTACGCATCTAGTAGAGGGGGGATTGTATTGTATCTATGTGATATAGGCTAAGTGCCAAGAAGGGATCTGTGTGATCGAGAGTTTTTTGCATTCTGTATAGACTTGCAGATTTTAGTGCAAGTCCTTGTGTGAAGATATAAAAGGTTGTGTGCTGAAAGGCAAGGAAGAAGGATCTAGTGGGATGCGCAGATATTCTGTCCTTTGTGAAGTAAGGGTTTCTACAACTTTTTTCTTGTAACCGATTGGCCGATGATAATAAAGAAGAAGAGTTGGTGGACGTAGCCCCAGGGTGGGGGTGAATGACGTAAACCTATGTGTTATGCTTTGTTCCTTGACTTGTTGTGCTTATCTCTACTTTTTCTAAGTGCTTCGATATATTTAGATGGATATATTTATGCTTTGTGCTTATTAGATGTGTATGAATAACGGATCTGATATGTATGAAGATGATTAATGCTGATCTACTGAATCTAATCTGTTTTACTGTTACTAAGTACTAAGATACCTTATATCTAAGTGAATGTTGTGATGCTTTGTGCTATCTGTGAAGTATAATAAGAACTGAATATTGACGAATTATCGATGCTAAGTGCTCTATAAGCGATATAACCACAGATTTGTGTCCCAGATAAGGTTGCAGACACCTGAGTCTTGCAACCACCCCTGCCTCTACCTTGGGTGAGAATTCATTTGCTTTGCAGGTGTTGCCGAAAGGGTCGATAGTTAAGGTTTTGTTGGTGCGCTCTTGTAGTGTTGAACCTTGGGTCTACCCGTGTGCTAACAAATGGTTCCATTGTCAAGACATGAAATTATGATTGTTGGGAACTGAGGAAGAAGAAGCTTTGTGCAAATATTTTCCCTGAAACTGTGGAAGCTCTGTGCATGGATCTATGCCCTAGTGCGTAGTAATCCACTTGATCTGAAAATCTCTGTGCTAAAGAAGGAAGGACAAATCTGAAGAAAATAAGCAATATTTGAACGCTTTGTGCTCTAAGAAAAGTAAAAGTGGAAGTTTATGAAGAAAAGAGGTCAGATCTAGAGAAAATAGGTAAGATCTGTAAGCTCTATGCTTTGATAAAGGTAAGAATAGTTAAAAGTTCTTATATTTGGAAGCTTTGTGCTCTGTAGAAGTAAAATAAGTGGAAATATTTGTTTCTAGAGTATGGATCTAGGTAGGTTTGATAGATTCTATCCTAGCTTGAAAACTAGGGCTCTGATAGATGGAAGAAATCTTGATATGAATAGATTTGATAAGTACAATGATAGATATGTTATGCCTATGCATAGAAAGAATGTTTGGACTAAGAAATGGATGCAGGATCTTGGAAAGAATTTTTTGCAGACTAGATACCATGATCCTAGTGCGCAGTATAGAAGAGGCCGGGGACCATTTAAAAGGAAGAGAGGATTAACCCTATGTTACAACTGCAGAAGACTAGTACATCTTGTTAAGGAATTCCCTGGTGGAAGATCTAGTTTCCTATGTTGCAAATCTTGGGACCAAGAAGTATTGGATTGCCCTAGAATGATTGCTAAGCTTGAAAGAATGAATTTGAATGAAGAAAACCCTAAGGAAGATCCATAAATAGTATAACCCTGGCAAGAATAAGAGAAGGTATTGCTGCATATGAAAGACAACTTGAATGATCACCGACATGTTAGGCTACCAGAGATATTTAAAGAAAAAGAATGCATTGAAGAAAGAATAGGAGACTTCGACATTGACTCTGTCCTTGATGAAGAAACACCAGTGAACATTGTGCCAGAGAGAACTTGGGAAGCTATAGGAAGGCCTGCTATGATCCCTTCATTAAGAGGAATAGGGTTATTCAGAGGGAAACTGGTAAACCTATGTGGGAGGCTCACTCAGATACCTATGAATGTCAATGGAATTTCGACAGAAGAAGATTTTTAGATTATCAAGTTTATTGAGGACAACACCCCATTTACTATGTTACTTAGAAAACATTGGATTGAAAGAGATCAAGCCACAAAGAAGGAAAAAGAAGAAGTATTAGAACAACAGAGACAAGAGTTAAAAGATTTCATGACCAGAAGGATCGTGCAATTTATTGAAGAACAAGAGAACATATCGAAGCTATTTGACACTAGAAGCCCATATGTCAAAGCTGCAGGAACATTAGAGTACTCACAGAAGATTGAAGTATCTATCTCAGATATAGAAGAAGTATTTCCCTTGAGTCTTAGGAGAGAATCTAAGTAGTGCGAAGTGACTATGTCCAAGGAAAATAAGAATCATAATGGGAAAAGAACCACTGAGATGAAGCTCACGGGGAAGAAGGCTAGAAAGATGAATAAGAAGAAGGATAATATTGAAAGGTTATAGCAGGTTCCCGAGGGTACCTCACAGAAGGAAAACTTGCATAATTTGAACTTCACCGAGATATCGGAACAACGATATAGGCCACTTCACCATGGCGAAGAAATATAGCCATTAGAGGTCAATATATCTGTTCGATTGCCACTCCGAACGGATCAAAAAGCATTGATGTATCATCACGAGAACTTCAGACCGTGCCATAATGGACAAAACATGAATTAATGAGGCTCATACGTGTTGCAAAGAAAACTATTGCCAAGATCACCTATTTATCTCGTCGTTCCATGCTCGGAGAACATTTTCCCCAACTGATAATTTGAAGCCTAAAGACTAGAAAGTGTATACAGTGATCATCGTTCCCTCATTGTTCATTCCTGAGTAGTGTTTGAGATCATTGTGACCCCGATAATTTATCTCGAGCGCGTATGTTCGAAGAGCTTAGCACACTTGAAGAATCTATGAAGGAAGTACTCGCTGATCTCAGGACCGATAAAGTCATGTAAGAAAGAAGGATGTCTGCAGGTGTGCAAGAATCATCAATAGGAGGAGTCCAATATTCTCCATCAACTTCTCTCGGAGCAGGAAGTTCTAGAACCACGACAGAGGAAAGAACGAAGAACAAAGATGACATTGTGAACACCAAGCCGATTCTGAGCATTCTACCTGCCTACCTACCCCCTCTAAGTGACGCCATCAATTGAGGCAGTGTGCCCAGAGATTTTTACTATGATTTGGTCATGACGTACCTCCCGAAAGGCATACACACAGTTTGATCTGACCAAGATAAGCTCGTAGCGTTGAAGTTTAGTTACTTCAACCTTGGCGTCAGGAAGGCTTACAACATGCTCTCTTTGCAAAAGTATCCTACCAAGACTAAAGGAAAGAATTCAAATATTATCCCACAACCATGGAACTAGAACCTCACGCAGTCCACACTATTCAATGTGATGAAGATCCTTCACTTCGGCCGAAACCAATAAGTAAACGCATGCATGAAATTGTTGTTATCTTGCTACCACAGAGGTTACTTATGGTTGAACCGTCGCATCACTGTGGATCTGACCTTGATCAATTGGATCATAGGGATGAGCATGCAGGTCCCTGAACCACAAGAGTTTTACCTTGGAAAGACCTCAAATTGAGCATTAGAACAAAGAATCAAAGAGACTTATGGTGATGTCGAGAAGGGCATGTGAGGTTACAAGGTAACCTCTATCCAAAATGGCGTAGTGTGCCTCGCATGTCAGCTGATCCCAGACAATATAGTTTGCAAGAACCGACCCACCCAAGTGACTAGATTCGTAGTTGACCTCATAGGAAAGTGCGTGGAGGGACTATAGATGAATTAGGCACAATACCTTGTAAACCAGCTGGAGCTTGATTACAGAGAATCACAAGACCAAAAGAATGAGTTCCACTTTAGTTGGATTCTCATCCTAATCAAATTCATTGCATGGGAAATGCCAGAAGGTGCAACCTTCCCTGACATAGAGCCCTTCGAACCTTTGGTCACGAAGTTCAATACCTTGTGGTACTCTAATGATATGAACAAGCAGTGGAAATCCAATGCCATCTTTCATACTTACTACAACCAATTGAAACAAGCCATCTAGTCCGAGCCTTGGATGACCCTGAATACCCTCCAAGAAGAAAAGCAACATGCAGATACGTTACATGCACAACTAAAGGCCTTATCACCAGTCGAAAGGATGAAGAGGTTTCCAGAGCAACGCATGGCCCAACAATAGATCCACACGATCCAGACCAAAGTGATGGAAGTCTCTCAACAATTTCACCCAGTGCAAGAGAAGGCATGCCAACTAGTCACTGAAGTTAAAATCGAAGGAGTAGAACTTGAACAAGTTGTGAGTGCAGTAGAACAATGCCTAGAAGGACCAGTCAACTACGCACTCATCCAAGATTTTATTGAGCAAGAGGTAGTAGCATTGAAGCATTTCAAAGCATCTCGAGCCAATCTCGAGGCATTCGAAGAAGAATTTCTCAGACCAGAGTGACTTGGGATGAGTCACAAGTGAGTTTTGGGGGCCTGTTGGCCCTTGACCAATTTTTGAAGTTACATGGTCATATTTGGTTGTTTTTGGGACTTCGATAGCCTGTCGAAGATGGAGTGCTAGACAAAGAAGAGATCAAGGGATCTCGACCCACTTTCGGGTCCCTTTTTGGGTTTTGGGACAATGTAATGGGAAAGGGATGTCGGCCTGTGGGTTTACCCATGTTTAGGACCACTTTTGTAATGTATAAATAAACATCTAGGCATTTAGTAGAGGGGGTATTGTATTGTATCTATGTGATATAGTCTAAGTGCCAAGAAGGGATCTATGTGATCGAGAGTTTTGTGCATTTTGTATAGACTTGCAGAGATTAGTGCAAGTTTCTATGTAAAGATATAGAAGGCTGTGTGCTGAAAGGAAAGGAAGAAGGATCTAGCAGGTTGCGCATATATTCTATCCTTTGCGAAGTAAGGGTTTCTATGGCTTTGTGCTTGTAACTGATTGGCCGATGATAATAAAGAAGAAGATTTGGTGGACGTAGCCCCAGGGTGGGGGTGAACCACGTAAATCTGTGTGTTATGCTTTGTGCATTGACTTGTTGTGATTATCTCTACTTTTTCTAAGTGATTCGATATATTTAGATGGATATATTTATGCTTTGTGCTTATTAGATTTGTATGAATAGAAGATCTAATATGTATGAATATGATTAGTTTTGATCTACTTAATCTAATCTGTTTTACTGTTACTAAGTACTAAACCTTAGATCTAAGTGAATGCTGCGATGCTCTATGCTATATACGAAGTATAATAAGGAATGAATATTGATGAATGATCGATGCTAAGTTCTCTATAAGAGATATAATCACAGATCTGTGTCCAAGCTAAGGTTGCAGACGCCTGAGTCTTGCAAACATCCCTTCCTCTACTTCAGGTGAGACTTCATCTGCTTCGCAAGTGTTGTCAAAAGGGTCAGTAGTTAGGGTTTTGTTGGTGCGCTCTTGTAGCATTGAAGCCTAGGTCTGCCCCTGTGCCAACAGATCTTCCCTCAGGTTGTAGCTTGAGAAACTAGGGGGTTGGAGCCTACTTCCAGTTGCAGCTGGAAAACAAAGGAAGTTGGTGCTTCCAATGAATGTAATTCTTCAAGACATATAAGATAAAACATTCCATGGTTTTCTCCCGATTTGGGTTTCCACGTAAAAAACTGGTGTATTGTATATTGTTCATTTCTTATTGCTCATTATTGGATAATAATTCAACATTGATATAACACTTGGATTATTTGAAGAAAAAGGATTATAATTATGCTATTACCGATTCACCCCCCTATCAGTAATCCAACAATTGGTATCAAAGTAGGTTCCTTCAGAAATCAGTTTAACAACTGAAAGGTAGATCATGGAGAGTACCAACTCATATAAAAATGGAATACCACACTTTGATGGAAAAAAATATGATTTTTGGAGCATAAGGATGAAGACATATATACAAGCACAAGGGTTTGAAATTTGACAATCAATTGTAGATGGATACACAGAACCAACAGTTCCACCAACAAATGACAAAGTAGTGAAACTTGGTCAGAATAATTCCAAAGCTACAAATGCACTTTTAAATGGTCTCAGTGAAACAATATTCACCAAAGTTTCACATTGTAAATCTTCCAAAGAGATTTGGGACAAGCTTCGAAATATTTATGAAGGAGATACAAAAGTCAAAGCAACAAAACTTCAAACTTACAAAGGTAATTTCAAACAACTAAAAATGAAGGAAGATGAGAATATTGCATCCTACTTATTAAGAGTTGACAAAACAATGAATGAAATCATAGGATTGGGAGAAGAAATCGAAGAATATGTAATTGTTCAAAAGGTACTAATATCTCTTCCTATGCAATTCAACCCTAAGATATCAACACTAGAAGAAATATCGGATCTGAACTCAATAAGCATGGATAAACTGCATGGAATCTTCACAACATATGAAATGAGAACTGAATAGGAAAATCCATATGTAAAAGAATCAGCCTTCAAAGCATCCAAAAGATCAAAGCAAAAGCAAAAGGAACAAGAAGAATATAGCATCAACAATGGCGTTTCAAAAGATGATGAAGAAGTGGCCAACTTTGTCAAAATACTGAACAAGGGAACCAATGGTAGGTATAGAGGTAAGCTTCCTTTAATTTGTTTTAATTGTGATGGTATTGGTCATTTTTCTAACAAATGTCCTCATAAGAAAAAGAGAAATAATGAAGGTTACTCAAAAGGCAAACACACATATAAAGGCAAAATAACCACAAAGAAATATTTCAAGAAAAGCTTATGCATCAAAGAAGACATCTCATCATCAGATGAAGATGAAATTAGTGACTGTGAAACATGAAGAGTTCTATTCATGGCAGTAAAAGATTTTGAAAAATAAGACTCTAAAGAAGAATATGAAGAAGCCGAACAAAGATATGAAAAAGTCGAAGACGAAATTGAAGAGACAACAATTGACTATCAAGAAGAATTAATGTGTTCCATAGAAGTTTTCAGAAGAGAAAAAAAGAAAAACAAGAAACTACAAGCAGAACTAGACAAGAAAAATGACACTCAAGAACTAGAACAAATGATCACAATATTGAAGGTTCAAATAGAAGAAGATAAAAGAATTGAAGAAGCAATCAAAGAACAAATAGAAGAAAATGACAAGATCATTGGAAACTTGGAAGCAGAGATTGTCACACTAAGAAAAGATATTCAAAAGAAAAATATGTAGAATAGCTCAAAAGTTCTGGATGACATTATCAACAGTAAAAAATTTCATCTTGAAAAGTATAGACTTGGATACAATCAGACAGAAAAGGTATCAAGCTCAAAAACAACAGAGCAAGAAACAAATACAAAAAGCTATGCATAAACAATCAAAGGGGATAGGAAGATGTACAAGGAAGATTACAGGGACACTCCTCCACCAAGAGGATTCATATTTCAGAATCAACAACAGACAGATAGGCCTCAAGAAGAAGAAGGATTCATAAGAGCACTTTCTTTCAGAATATATTCAACTCCCAAGTATGAAACTATATTTTTTGGTTTATGTTATGCATGTAATAATTTTGGACATAAAGTTGTGAATTGCAAAGCTAACAATATGAACAATAACAACTTTGAGAGTCATACACAAAGGGGTTACTCAAGAAGACCTAGTGAAGCACAAAGAATAAGTTACAACATGTTTGAATCTTTGAGCATTGAAGTGGAATGTTACAAATGTAACAATTTTGGATACGTGGACAAAAATTGTAGAATGACAGTCCCTTCTAAAGAACCTCGATAGAATAACAATAGTCATAGACAAGAACATTAGAAAATGACATGGATAAGAAAGCAAGATCAGTATAGAAATGAAGAATGCACAGTTTCTCTACAAGCTAAGAAGAAGAAATACGGTTGGTATGTTGACAGTGGGTGTTCAAAACACATGACAGGTGATAGAGACAAATTTCTTACATTGAAAAAGGAAAGAAATGGGCCAGTCTCATTCAGAAATGATAATTCATCCAAAATCATTGGAGAAGGCACAATCCGAATTGGGAACAAGAATAAAAAGGCACAAATTTTTCTACTAGTAGAAGATATGAAACATAATATTCTAAGTTTGAGTCAAATGTGTGACCAAGGTCATAAAGTTACTTTCGATTCACAAAAGTGTGAGATAAGAAGAGAAGGTTAAGGGAAATTGGTCGGTACAACTGCAAGAACTTCAAACAACATATATGTGTTAAGTGAAATTGGAAATGAAAAGTATTGTCTAGGAAAGGAAGATGAAAGTTGGATATGGCACATAAGAATGGGTCACATGCATTTTGATAACCTTGTCAAAGTCATAAAAAGAGAAGCAGTCAGAGAAATGCCACAGATCACGAAACCAACCAACACTTTATGCAAGCATTGTCAACAAGGAAAACAAACAAAGACCAGGTTCAAATCAAAGGAATATTCAACAACAAGACCACTGGAAATTGTGCATA
>JZKD02S2103318.1:238832-260143 GCA_000966675.3 Picea glauca | reverse complement strand
TATCTCAGCTGTGTTTGGAGTGGTAGCTCAGCTGTGGAGGCGAGCTGAGACGCTAGTTCATCTCTGGTTCTTGTGTGGCCCCTTTGCGGCTTGGGGGGCTAAGGGGGAAGCAGAGTACCCCTAGCGTTTGGCTGGGAGGTACCGGTGAGCTTTCTTTGGTCGGAAAGCAGAAGCGGCACGGAGCGAGGGAAGCGGCACAGCGTGAGGGAAGTCTCTGAAGCGGGCGAGTGGCAACGGTATGATTTTAATGGTGAAGTAGAAAGCAGTTTTATATTCGGAAAAATTATTGTTATTGGTGATAATATGATGAGATTGGTTGGCATTATAGTTTGTAATTTCGTTCCGCAATGATATTGTAGAGTTTGTTTATATTCTGATCATGTGTCACCTTAGTTATGATGTCATGTGTTTTTGCATTGATATGAATTAGGTGATGTTGTTAATTTCTTATTTGTTAAAAAGAAAAAAAAAGGAAAAAATTCCTATTGAACTTCGCTATTCATAGACATAACGAAGGGGTTGTTACAGGCGGAGATTTATTGAAGAGCCGGGAGCCGAAGCAATCCTGGGCATCCATTGGAAAAGGACATGTGGTGTTTGATCAACACTTTGCTGGTTCACTATTCGAGAGGAACAAAGGTAGGAGTAGAGAAAAATCCCGAAGGCCGAAGAACGAACTTAATCTAGATCGTTGGATCCAGGGAGGACATGTGGCAAAGATTCACAAAATTCAGAGGAAGAGTCCTTTGGTGGAAAGGCAAGGTGGAGTAACCAAAACTCTCAAAGACCAAACTAGAGAAGGAGATCGTGGTCATTGATCTGAGGTGGATGTGTGTCATCATATCATATAAGGAAAATTTCAGCCATTGATCGTTGGAAGACATGGCATCACATCCATCACTTCGGTGATAGGACACTTCGAGAGAAACAAGAGAGTGAAATCCCAAAGGTCGCAACCTAAAGGATGAAATCAACAAGAGTCATTGATGAGTAGAGGGAAACGTTGAGCACAGAGATCCACATCGGAGAATGAGCACGGAGGAGCATTCACTATCGATCGTCTGAAGTGGAGTGAAGGGAGAATCTCAATTGTTGATGGAGGTGAGCACATGGCACTCGATCTGTCACTTCGGGTGCGAAGTAACTTGGGAGAAAAAGGTGTTAGAATGCTTGGCACTCTCAAATTCCGAAGTCTTGATTGGATCACAGTCGTTGGATGTCGAATAAGTGAGAACCGTCGATTGTCCAGGTGAGTTCACGGTTTGAGGTTCGAGAAAAAAGGTTGCAGTTGTTTCCAAAACAAATGAATCGTGAAGTTGCAAAGCACTTTAGGAGGTTTAGTCTTGGGTCATAGCCCGAGGTTGCATGTGGAGAGGGGCTAGTAGAAGGAGCTAGCACCTCTCAGTTTTAAAATTTTAAAGAGCACTAAGAAAAGGGCTTGGGGGTTACATATGACTTGCGCCTAAGGAGATAAGGGGCCTGTGTAAAATCAATTTGGGTTCCAGCAAGGGACCTAAAGAGCTAATTTAGCTCAGTATTTTGAACGATCCTATATCGGGAGGTTGAGAAAGCCCCGAGGAGAGAAGGGGGTTATGCGTCAGAGTGGTATTAGAGCTTGATTTCATTTGTAGACATTAGGTGAAGGAGGAGACAGAGTGAAAATTCTCTGCAAAGGATTGTTGCAAGCTCACAACAGTCAAGAATATATCCAGGTGGTTTGAAGGAAAAGAAAGCAAAATGACTACTGAAGGCCATAAGCTTGGTCAAGGCAAGGACCTCCAACAGAAAAGAAAGGCAAAGGTGGACAAAGAGCTCAAAGAAATTAGAGCTGAGCTCAAAAGGATAACATTGAATATGCAACGAGAATCCCAGGTATGATGGAGGTATGAATGGCCAATGAGGCAGAAAACAAAACAACCTGTCTAGAAGTTGTTGGCCAAAAGGCAAGAACCAATGTTGAAGAGGTGGATGAGGGAAGATGAAACCCTCAGTGACACAGAGAAAGTGGTTTACATTTAAGAACTCAAGAATGGGAAGAGCCTCAGTGATGAGGAGGAAAAGAGATTAGTTGATCTCATGAACTGCCAAGAGGGAAGTGATGAAAGTTCAAATTGCTAGGTGAGAAATGAGGTGAGATTTGTTGATCTCATAGATTGCCAGGAGGGTAGAGGATAAATCCCAAATTTCCAGGTGGGAAAATTAAAAGAGTTGAGATTGTCTGAAAGTCTCATAAACACAACAAGGAGTCTAGAGCAGCAAGGAGTGATGACAGATGAAATGGAGGCATAATAAAGGCATCATATGGAGTTGCAGACCATGTGAATGAAGATGATGAGAAGTTAAATACTTTCATCACTGAGGAGGAGGATCATAAATGTGTTCTGATCATTGGGGGAATCAAAATATACCTGCCAACTAGCCAAGAAAAGGCTTGCATATGTGTTGCAAGTGTAGCAGCAGAAAGACAACCAACAAAGACTGTCATATAGGAGACGAACTAGACATCAGAATCTTCCAAAAAAGAAGAAGAGGAGAATACAATTATGATGCTCACTCAGTGGGAGAAATAATTGGAGGTGCTAGAGGATTGGTTGAACAATCCATAACTAGAGAAGGATTGCCAGGATGAA
Organism: Picea glauca; assembly: GCA_000966675.3. Classification (NCBI taxonomy): domain Eukaryota; kingdom Viridiplantae; phylum Streptophyta; class Pinopsida; order Pinales; family Pinaceae; genus Picea; species Picea glauca. The sequence goes on along the minus strand of JZKD02S2103318.1, from coordinate 257,513 downwards.
TTCATGCGAAGATAAGCAAAATGCTAGCCTAAGGAGCAGCTGGAAGAAGCTGGAGTTGTACCGGTAGAGGAAATGGCATAAGATAATATGTTAGAAGAGATATATGAAAAAAATTTAAGTGAGGGGACTACAAAATCTGAATCTGTAGGGAAGTGGCAAGTCAATACCACGAGTGATGAAGTGCAGTAGGCCAGTCTGCATGAAAGGGGAATCCAACCAGTAGATCAACTGGAAGATGTGGTAGATATGATAAGGAAAATGATGTTGATATCAACACAAGAAGCTGTCAGTAAGGGGAAGCTGAGCAGAAGAAAACCTGACACAAAAGAAATAAAGAAGAGGAGCAGGAGGATAGCTCCAAAGAAGATTTTGGGATCCAGGGGGATTTCAATAGTGGAGCAGAGGGAGCCATGAGAATGAGCTCATGATTTTCCCAACAATGGAGTGTGATGTGGGAGAATCCTTTCCACCTAAGCATGCACCAACATTCTAGCACATCAAAGCACATTCAAGGAGGGGAGAGGCACCAACCCTCTCATTTTTCCCTCATTTTTAAATTTTAAATGTAAATTTAATGCAAGTAAATGTTGTAAGGCTTGAGAAAAGCCAAGTCATGATTTTGTACAGGAAGTAGATGAGGTCGCCTTTAATGGCTAGTTGTAGGCTGATATAGATCATATTTGGACTAGATGTTCATTCAATGTAATAAGCCTCAATAGATATGCACTGTAACGATGATTAGAAACCACTAGTGTAGCTTGGAGGGAAAGCTCAATGAGCCCCTCTTGTATAAAGCATTGTAACGTATGCCCAATAGAGGCTGCTGAAAGTTGAGAAGAAAATCATTGTAATCCAAGGAGAGAAGAGCTGAGACTCTGTTGTAGTTCGAGCCTACACCCATTGTAAACAAACATTCATATTAATAAAAAGACAACAATTTTTCCTACATGTGATTGTTTGTATATTTCCACGTATTTTATGAGTTTTATCTATGTTTTTGTGGGCATATGTGTTGTGGATGTATGTGATAGGTTCCATATATAGGGTTAAGATAGAATTAAATATCTATTTGAGAGTTTTTGAGTTGTTCTAGGTTCTTTAGGTTGTGCAAGGAGTGCACAATAGGGTATTGGAAACTCTGTAGCCAATGCAAGGAGTGCGCATCCGAACTCTTTTGAGTCAGAGAAGAGCATGCCAGGAGGGAACACTAGAGAAATCACAACTCAAGAGGAGCCTCAAGGTTGCTCAACACCTTGAAGGATATATTGTGCAAAGGATGCACAGAGAGATAGAGTTTTTGGATACTATGTGAAGCTTTGCTAGGAGGGCATAGAGTAGGTGCAAGTGTGCACAAGAGAACTCTATTTTGAGTTCAAAGAGAGAAGTGTCAGAGGGAAAAATCCACAGAGTTAATGAACACTATCGTAGACATGCAGGATAGATAATTTAAAGTTTATGAATACTCTGAAGGAATGGATCAACATGAAGGAGTAATTTGAGCGAGTGCAAAGAGTGCACAAAGCCAACACCTTTCTGAAGTGTTGGAGGAATTGAGGAACACCAGAGTTGCTAAACACTCTAGAGGAGAATCTCTACAAGTGTGCATTGAGAAAAAAGGGGCCAAGAGGGCACAAGACTTCCTTTGGAGGAGAAAACAAGGGCCGAGACCCTTAAATATTTGAGCCAATTCAAAATCTCAAGGGGGGATAGTGCATTTGCTCATAAAATATCATCAGAGAGGAGAAGAAGGTTGAGACCCTTTGGGCTCCAAGCCACATATAATATCAGGAGAGTTAGCGCAAGGATTGCGTAGGAACGAGCTGATTCAATATCAAAATCTTAGGAGGGAAAGCAAGTTGAGACCCAAGCATTCAGGCTCGTTGCAGGAGGGTAAAAGGTCGAAGCCTTTGAACACTTACAAATTCTTCCAATTTGAGAGGAAGCGTAGATACCTCAAGTGGAGAAGATACCTACCTGTCAGATCTACTATAAGATAAGATATGGGCCGTCAAAATACAGTCCAATATTAAGGAGGAGCCCGTAGAGGAGGAGAATAGATCCCATCTGTCAGCATTGGATTTGTGGATCAACAACCGTCTGATCTAGGTAAGTGCACAAAACTTAACTCCTTTTTAAGTGCATAAGGAGAGCAGACTAGCCGAAGTCGTGAAGTAGATCAAGACCATACATTTTTCGGAGGGACACATGGAGACATGTGGTGAACTTCAGAGGGGATCTACTCCAAAGGATTTGAGGTGTTGTGCTTCGAAAATCCTCGAAGCCCGAAGTTCGAAATAGATCCTGGCTGTTGATCACCAGGGGACACGTGGAAACAGATCCAAAGATCTGGAGGAATAACACTTCGGAAGGAAAAAGGTAAGTCTAGGTGGAGAATTCCTAAAGAGCAAGGATCCGAAGGAATCCTGGTCGTTCATTGGAATATGACACATGGTGTTCGATCAACGCTTTGCTGGTTCACTATTTGGGAGGAACATATGTAGGAGGAGCGAAAAATCTCGAAGGCTGAAGACCGAAGTTAATCTAGACCGTTGGATCCAGGGAGGACACATGGAATAGATCCAAAAACTTTGGAGGAAGAGTCCTTCAAAGGAAAGGCAAGGTGGAGTAACCAAAACTCCCGAAGTTCAAACTAGCAAAGGAGATCGTGGTCGTTGATTTGAGGTGGATGCATGTCGTCAGATCACAAAAGGTAAATTTCAGCTATTGATCATTAGAAGACATGGCATAAATCCATCACTTCGGTGACAGGATGCTTTGGGAGAAACATGAGAGTGAAATCCTGAAGGTCGCAAGTCTCGAAGGCTGAAAACAACAAGATTTGTTGATGAGCATAAGGACACGTGGAGTGTGAAGATCCATGCCAACGAATTGGCACTCTGGGAGAACAGGCACAGAGGAGCATTGACTATCGGTCGTTTGAAGTGGAGTGAAGTGAGAATCTCAACCGTTGATTGAGGTGAGCATGTGGTGCGCGATATATCACTTCAGGTGCAAAGCACTTTGGGAGAAAAAGGTGTTGGAACATTCGGAACTCCCGAACATCAAAGTTCGAAGCGGATCATAGCCGTTTACTGTTGGATAAGCAAGAACCATTGATTGTCCAAGTGAGTTCGTAGTTCGGGGTTCATAAAAAAAGGTTGCAACTATTGACATCACAACTGAAGCCTATAGTTGCGAAGCACTTTAGGAGGTTTATCCCCAGGTCATAACCCTAGGTCACATGTGGAGAGGGGCTAGTAGAAGGATCTAGCACCCGTCAGTTTTAAATTTTTTAAAGAGCGCTAAGAAAAGGGCCTACGAGTTACATAGGACCTGCGTCTAAGGAGAAAAGGGGTCTGTGTCAAATCAATTTGGTTCCCAGCAGGGGACCCAAAGAATTAATTCAACTCAATCTTTTGATAGATCCTAGACCAGGAGGTTGAGCAAGTCCCGAGGAGAGAAGGGGGTTTCTGCATCATTCAAGTTGGGTAAGGTTTAGCTTAGTCGTAGTAAGAAACTATAGGAGATTTAGGTAAAAGTATTGATAGACAAAGAGATTTTCTAAAAAATGTACATTTTGGAGTGTAGACGAGACGAGACAATCAAGTTGAGTTGTGCCTAACAAAAGGATATGAGACAACCAAGGCAATATAAGACAAGGTAAGATAGATGGGACAATACATAGTAATATATCTAGGATGAAATTTGAGCTTTCAATAGTAAAAAATATATTTTTAATATTAGCCCAAGTTTATGATTTTTTAATTGAATGATATATTGATTTTCAATAAAATGTGAGACTAGCACCAGTGAAATATGACACTCGTATTTAAAGCATTAAAAAAAATAGTTATTGTTAAATCAAAAGTGCAGATTCTTTTCAAGGAGTAATTATCAATTTACCTTGGATTGATTGTGTTTAATGATGGGTTGTGAAAGGATTTATTGAAGGTCAAGGACATATTATAGTGATTTGCATCATAAAGGATTAAATGGAAAACACACACATACACATAGACACACACACAATGTTGTTGCAACACAATTTTTAGATGGTAAAAATGAACATTATGAACAAAATTTGGGCATGTAACAAGACATAATATTTGTCGGAGGACTAAAGGTATTTCTAATCATGTATGAGGAATGGGGTCAACAAATTTGTAATACAATGTAGAATTTGACAATTGTCTAAGAGAGTGAGTCAAAATATAACATTGTAGACATTATGGTTAATTTTGAAGATGCATTGGGAGGATATAACAAATAATTTTATATTTGGAGGACTACTAGTCATAACAAACTACATATATGATTTAGTGTATGTTGTGATTTACATTGTATAAAAATGGTGCATTTCTCGACTTAAGCAAAAGATTGATGATGTGACTTATTATGCAAGACTTTTCTTCAAGGGCATAGTGTTTGAGTGTTGTGTTCTCAAAAACCATTTTGAACCACACTAGAGATTATGTATTTCCACCAATAAAATTTGTAATGAAGGTAGTATCATCATGAAATGTATGGGTCCTTACATACCCCTATCAGAAATATTGATTTTACAATTGATTCAACCCTTCAGGTAATCTAGTTGAACTCTATTGTTTTTTTAATAACCACGATGAAGGTAACAACAATACTGTAACCCTAATTTCTGCATAGTTGGAAGAAACAAACATCCAACATGGGATTGATCCATTAAACTGTGTTATTGGACACTATTTAATTTTGAAAGCCACGTGCTTGGCCTATCCAATATCTATGATCCAAATGATGAAAATGAAAGGGCAACCTTATGAGACTGGTTGATCATGGAGATGCCCAAGGCATGTTGGTTGTTTTTTGGTGATATTTAAATAAAGTTGAAACTTAATAGGAAAAGGAAGGTTTAATCCCTAATCATACACCATTAAAAGAAAATATGGCATGGAATGAACTCAAGGCCAAAGGCATACTATATAATTTCTTTTTCATCGTGAAGACTCTCCTAAATTCTAGTTTATTCTTTCTAATTTCCATAAAGGTAACAAGAGACTACTGAATATTGGATAGAGCTATGTTGTCTAAGCATGGTTTCTTTTTTTTAGCATGAAGGTATAAGGTTGGTGCAAGTCCTAAGGGAGATCATCCTGTCTAAATAAAAACACCTTGTTTTCTTCATTTCCCAGGGCTAGGTTAAGACAAAGGATATGAATTCAATACTAATGCCGAACACCTACCATTTGAAGCATGCATCATGTATCGAATATATCAAGAGTATTTGGAATTTGATGTATCAACATGATACACATGATGGATCTTGTGGTGAGAATATTCCATTTGGTGTGTCGTTGCTTTCCTCCATGGCTATGGTAAATATATAATGACCATTAGAAAAAGGATGAATAATGTTGCCACAAAGGAGCTAGAACAAGTTTCAAGGATGATACAATTTAGTCCCTTCAATGAGAAATTGCAGGCCATATAATTCAAGTTGAATATTTTCTCAAATTTGAGCAAAAATATAGATTAAAAGGAGTTGAAATTTGACACTATCTCCATTGGTTCAAAACAAGTGACATGCCAACCAAACCCTTCTTCAAATATTTATCCTTTAAATACATAACTAGTTGAATCAAATCCCTCAAAATAGTGGAAGGAAAAATCATAAATAAAGTGTCCAAGATAATACTAAGTATACTAAGAATACAACATGAGAGCACGTCACAAGAAAGATGCAATAGAGTTAAGAGAGACAACGAAAGATAGGTGTCATAGATAGAAGTGCATGTGAAGAAGCATGGGCACAATAAAATGGTGAGAACAGATTTTAGGCATGGAGGTGAAAAGTGTATGATAGTTAAAGGATAAGAGAACAAAGAATGATGATCAATGTTAGGAAGAGAACAATGAGAAGCATGCATTGTGAGCATGACAAGTGCTCATACCAAATGTTACACATTATTTTCGTCATACCTATGACCGTTAATGATGTAAACCTATCTGTTGCCTTCAAAGGGGTCAATGGCTTGAGTTCCTGAAGAAAGAAGGGAGAAGAAATTTTCCTAAGAAAAGAAGTTGGATTCTCCTTTGTTAAAACCCTATTAAAGGGGATGTTCCCAGGTTTCTATATAGATAGGATGCAAAAATTCCTGATTTTCGTAGGCTACACCATAGCTAGGTCGCAAAGCGTTCACAAGTTTCTATATAGGCAGGGTGCGAAAATGCTCATACGTAGGAAAAACAATCATCTTCTCGATGCTTATAGAAGGAGAAACTTCCATGGTGATGTGGCATATGAATGGTTTGGATCTTACTTGCTTTCATGATTTAGTGGGATCATCCTAACCTCCTCACCTTATCCTCTTCAACTTATAAAAGGAGAGGAGCTCTCATGGAGAAAGTTATATTTTTGGATTAGCTGGGATTGGATTGAGCTTTGGAGATTGTTAGCTTGGATAGATGAGCCATTTTGTCAAGATAGATTGTGAATATTATCAGATCTATGCTCTCAGAATTCTTGGAGTGGAAGTGTGTGGGGAACGAAGGAAAGTTGGAAGGGACCTTACGACATCAAGTCCATTTTTGTAATCTCTCTTTCACATTTAATATGATACAATAATATGATTCTTTCCTATAAAGTTTGTTGTGTTTTATTGTATGATTCCTTGATCACATACATAGGTTTATATTGAGTTTATGCTATTACTATCACTTTGGTGGGTTGCGTTCTTTTGCAGGTTCATCATTGTATGAGCGATGGAACGGAACTAGGATGGCGATGGCAAGAAGAAGCGACGTTTAAATTGTATGTCACCTATCCCTCTTTAGTTAGTAAACTCAATATCTAAAACTTAAAGAAAGCGTGACGTTTTGGTGTGTTTTGTTCTAGATTTAGGTGGATCTAGGGAGATCAGTTAGTGTCCGCACCTACTGATTTATCCTATAAAAAAAATGGTGACTCCACTGGGGAATAGATTGTTTCCTAGTTAGTCTAGTTTCCCTTGCTTTGATTGCTTGTTTTCTAGTTTTTGAGTCCGTGGAAGATCCATCCAGAGTCTCTGGATCTGAAAGTTCACTTATACTCTTTCTCCTTTTTCCAAATTCCTTTTGATTACAGACATTCTCATGCTTCACCTATATACAACCTACGAAAAACTTTGATTTTCACACCTCACTGTTTAAACCAGTGTGACATTTTTGCACCCTACCCATTGCTAGCCTGCAAAAACTGTTGATTTTTGCACTATAATAAACTGCTGGCTTGCAAACTTGTTTGTAATTTATTTTTTTTGGATTGGGTCTTGTTATCTTTTGATGCTCAGTTTTACTTTGATCAGCTGAATTGAATTTTTGGAGCCTATATTGATCTATTTACAGTCTTCTTGACATTCTTTGAGTTGATTTTATCCATCTTTACTTTGTTTGGTTTTGAAGGATTAGTCTCTTGCTTTGAGTATCTTTCAATTACAAAGCATGTATTTTCTTTAGAATTGTTTAGGGAAAGATCAGATTTCTTCTGAATAGTTTTCTTTAAAAGAAACTTTTAGTTTGGGTTTCTTTTTTTTAAGAGAGTTCTTTATTGCTTTTAGCGAAATTTTTGAAACAAAAAGATTTAATTTCTTGCTTTATATTATATTGGGGGCATGCTTTCATTTGAAGTAGTGAAATTGCATGATTCTTGGCATTTTTTGGTCTTAATTTCTGAAATTTTTTTCCCCCTCCTGGCTGGCGGGGGGGGGGGGCATGAATCATGTATTGGTGTACAGTCTATTTTAATCATTTCTTAAAGACATTGATATTGATGAGTTGAGTTTTTTAAAATGTTGGGACATTGTGCATCCGGGAATGATAAATGTTTTCTCCTTCTCGTAGCATAGTTCTCATTGAAATGAAAAGATTACATCTTCATCTCTTTGCATAACTTTCGAGTTGGTCAAAACACCATATTGTCCACGCCATTTTCCTTTTGAGTAACAACAACCTTAAAAATAAAGTGCTTATAAAAATTGATTAGACATTTTTATATTTTCTGGTAGCAAACTTACATTAGATTAGTTGTAGGGCTTTGGAATAGGTGTGAAAGATAACTTTCCAAAGCTACAAACAAACATAGTATCTTGTGATAGGGAGAGTTAAATCCACTTACTTCATTTTGTCCTGGGAAGCCCTTCTCACATAAGGGTCAATCATGATGTCACATTAAGACTGGTAGATTTACTCACCCTGCTTTGTTGGTCTTGGTGTAGAGATTGCACGTATTATGGGGGTCACTTGAAGGTATACCCACAATTATGAGTGGAAGCCTTCCGAGTAGGTTTTGGGTTAGATACCCTGCCTTTGTGCGTGGATCGGACTGTCGACTGTTTCCCCAGGAATCACTATAGTAAGTGTTAAGCTTAGTGGCCTATCTCTCTAGTTTGTTTACATGAGGTGACTGTGGAGGGGCAAGTCTCCACAGTACTTCGAATCGACATTTGCGAAACTCACTTGGGCTCCTTGGAGGGTGTACTCACGATTATGTATGGGAGCTTGCACCAAGGTGTAATTCCATTAAGTAGGTCGTCAACGTAACTTTTCCACCTGCTCTATCTCAACCCCTTCTTACTTTGTTCCCGCGACGTTGGATTTCACCACCAACTAGTGTGCTCATTGTGAGAAGGTTTTGTTTGCTTGTTTGTTTACTAGATTTCTAATGTGTGTTGTTTGTTTTCCCTAGTGGAATCTAGACTGGATCTTTATTTTTATGGCATTAGTTCCTGGAATGACCAATGAAGGAATTCCTTTTCTAGGGGAAACTTTTGTTTTTCCTTCTTACAGAAACATTGGTCCTCCTCATATTGCTACTTTGAGCCTTCCAGGTCTCACAATTGGATTACCAATATGGTTTTTTTCCACTCAGGTAATCCCGAACGCAGTTAGTGCTTTAGTCACAAGCACTTCCCCCCAAGAGCATCAATCTCATGTTGATCCTTCACCTTCTTCACCAGTAAGCTCTTCTTCGTCTTCCTCGCTTCCAAGGTTGCCTTCCGTTTCATCTTCTTTGTCGAGTGAAAGTTCTGAAGCTAGTAACCTGATGAATAAGAAGAAGAAGAAAAGAAAGATTAAGAAGAAGAAATAAAAACAAGGGTCAAAACCTCCAACCACTGTCAAACATGTTAGAAAACAACCAGTTACTGTTAATCATGCTCGGAGTGTTGATGATGTCAAGATCACCCAAACAAATCGTAAGCCCAAGTACCCTTGCAGGATTTGTAAGGGTAGCCATCTTCTTAAGGATTTCCCTGGTCTATCCAAGGTTATAAAAATATGGTCTACACACCCTGACCAACCCATGTCGTCAGCCTATGAACAACATGCTGATGACCTCCCTTCAACTAGTCACGATACCATTGGGAAGAAGAAAAGTAGAGTCAAGTTCCAATGTATGTTATGCAAAGGGAGTCATCTAACTCACCTTTTCCCTCATATGGACAAAGCCTTGAAATTACTAGAAGACATGACTATTTCACAGCCTCAACTTCCAACTGCTTATCGTAAGTTTTCTCTCAACCCCCCTATAGTTGATGGAATGATCACTCCAGACCTGTCACCGGTCAATCCGATTGATCATGTTGTCAATCTGGTCACGTCCTTAATTGAACCAGTTAACAAAGTGGTCGATCCGATCCCATCTTCGGCCGATCCCAATCTCCCTTTAGAGAGTATTAACAAAGTGGTTGATCTGATCCCATCCTCGGTCGATCCCACTCTCCTGTTAGAGAGTGAAACCCAAGCGGTCGATCCGCTTCCACCTGTCAACCCCATTCTCCCCTTGGAGAATGAAACACAAGTGGTTGATCTGATCTCTCCATCGATTGATCCGACTCTCCTGCTAGAGAGTAAACTTGATACTGCCCATGTTTTTCTCATTGACATAGAATCTACCATGCCAGTGGGTATTCCTCCTTCTCCTGTGGAACCCCCTCCAAGTAATGAGGCCATCCATTTTGATTGGGGTGTGCTAACTGGACCTCATCTTCCCTCTCACATTCCATTCCATATTACAGTATAGGTTTGGGGTCGAGACGTTCCTCAGACACTAATAGATGAAGGTGCGTCCATTAGTATTTTGTCCTCTTTTGCTTGGCAAGCTTTGGGTTTTCCTTAGCTTGTGTCGGTTACGCAGAATCTGTTATTTTTTATCAGAAGAACCGATCAACCTTTAGAGACCTTTCCTCAATTTCCTATAACTTCGAGAGGGAAAAATTGTCTTTATTGACATCATGGTAGTCCAAGACCCCTTGGATTTCACTTTACTCCTTGGGAGATATTATGTCTATGCCATGAAAGCTATTGTGTCTACTCTTTTTCATGTGATATCTTTCCCTCACGATGGATGAGTTATGACGGTTGATCAACTTTCATTCATTGACCCCGATTGGATTGCCTCCCTAAATGGTTCTTATATGCAGATGGTATTGTCCCCACCACAGGTCAATTATGTGGTGTTGTCGCCCATGGCTTCAACTTATGATGACTTAGATCTAGTAGTTGACATGGTGATCTCTTCGATAGGGTTGTTAGAGCCTGATCTCTTTACTCCTGTCACGACCCTCGACATGGTTTCCTTCCATAGTGTGTTTCTTCCTTCCATTGAAAACCTCTTGGAAGCCATGACCGAGTTTTGTCCCTTGACATGGTGTCATTCCAGAGCATTGTCCTCTTGGAATCCATGATCAAGAAGAGTGACTCCGAGGATATTTTTTACGTCTTTGAGGAAACCTCGTTAAAAAATGAAACAAATTTCCTTGAGCATAGTTTTCTGATTTCAAGCTCGTTAAAAAATGAAACTAGCTATGAGGATAGTTTTTCACGTCTCTGTAGAAACCTCATTAAAAAATGAATCAAAACTTATGAGCATAGTTCCTGTTTCTGTGTCAAGCTCGCTAAAAAAAGAAATAGAGGTCTAGGGATTGAACCTTGATTCTTGAGCATAGTTCTTATCATGCGTCAATCTCATTAAAAAATGAAACAACTTCCCTCTCTCTGTTTGAGTCAAGTCCTTTTTCTAGTATTATAAGCTTCTTTTCATCCTCCTATGTCATTGGACGAATTGAAGCTTGGGGGGAAATGCCTTTAGCCTCTAGAATTCATGTTGAGGTTATGTCACTAGCTTTGTAAGATGGGGGATAAGTACCAACCATCCCTATGTAACGCATTGGGAATTCACAAACATAGTTTTCTATGGTCCAAGCTTGTGTAAAAATGAAACCAGGTGCAAGCATAGTTTTCTATGGTTCAAGCTTGTGTAAAAATGAAACCAACTACCTCAAGCATAGTTTCCTCTGGTTTGAGCTTGTGTAAAAATGAAACCAGGAGCAAGCATAGTTTTGTTTTGTTTTAAAGCTTATGTAAAAATGAAAACAATCTCGAGCTTAGTCTTTGTTCTTTCTCATGCTCGTTAATACATGAGAATAATTTACCGAGCTTAGTCTTTGTTCTTTCTCGTGCTCGTAAATACATGAGAATGTAACTGAGTATACTTTTATCACTTTTTCAGACTCATAAAGGTTATATGAAAAAGGAACCCCCTGGAGTTCCCTTTAAGCTCTTTTTAGACTCTCTAAACATGAAAAGATTGCCGAGCGACCTTGTTCTTTTCACGCTCGTTAAAGTATTTGAAGAAAACATCCATTGAGTGATAGTTTATCTCTTTTTGGGTCTCATCAGACTACTTTATGAAAAAGGAACTACGAGAGTTATCTTTAAGTGTTTTTTCAGACTTTATAAACATGAAAACACCCTGAGTTTTCTTTCTTTGGACTCGTTAAACAAACATCGAAAGGCCTTTATGGGACCGAACCATTCTTTCCCAGGGTTCGTTAAAAATACTCCGAGGGACTCATTCAAAGGATGAGATTACATTACAAACATATGTTATCCCCTCAATATTGTGTAAAAATAAAGAGGTACTCGCCAAAAATGGTGGGGGAAAAATTGGAAAAGAAATGTGTCTAAACATGTATTCCATGGAGGAGTCACTTTTGAACATGACACCCTTTCACTCGCTTTGTGTCTAGGTTGGAAAATCCGACTGTCTCTTGATCATACTCATAATATTAGAAATTGGTCTATGATCCCTGTTGTTGAGTCAGTGTGTAATGTCCCCACTTTGGGACATCATCACAGGGCAGAGATTTATGATGACTAGAGTAGCCAGATGGGTGCTAGAGCGAGTACAGGGGTATTTGAGAGGCATTGTGGGGTCCAGCTTGCATTGATGATCATATTCCATCATTATGAACCATTCCTCATAGGTTGGCTTTGGTTTCATTGCATTCCGACGATTTCCATGATTTTGACTATTTTGAACTATAAGTCAATGGAATTCACTAAAGAGGTCATTTTGGGCACATTACTTGGAGGAACCTCTCAGTGTAATAGATCATTGGAATTGGGAGGAGAAACACTACAGGATGGGATGGCTAGAAGTGACTTTCAGTGGCCAGGGAAACCACAAGGAGAGATAAGGAGATTTTCAAAGGTAAAAAGGTTAATTAATTAATTAAATATTAATAAAATGAAAGTCACTTTGGAGGGACAAGGTGAGCCAAAAATTATAAAGGAAAGGCAAGGGCCTCTTATCATTCATTCATGTATGTTTATCAGTTTGATATCTGGCTTTAGCTAGTGAGCCCATCTCTTGGGGGTTTTTAGGGTTTTGACTTAACAAACCCTAGAGGACGATTCAGTGGTGAAAGATTCCACCTAGCTTGTCCCAAGCTTGGTCTTGGAGATGCAATACTCTCCCACACCATTCTAGTTAGATCTACAGTAGTGCAGGAGGTTCTACACAGCCACAGACACAGGAAGAGGAGGAGGGTGCACCATTGGGGGTTTCCAGCAAGGGGGGCGCACCATCCTTGGAGAGAGATTCGTTGTAGGAGATTGGCAGGGCCGTTGAGGATTCTGTCATTTGGGTTTTTATTACAGGGCCTTGAACATCAAATCTAGTGCTTTCTGAGATAGTTTTATGGCTCATATTATTTCTTGAGAAGTGGGGAAAATTCAAGAGAAGGAGGGCGTTTTTGAGATCCAGATCTAGTCCGTTTAGAGGGGTTACACTTCAGATTTGACCCTGATATTTCACCTAGTGACTTGCAGTGTCCCGATCTATATTTATGAAGAGTTTAAGAGCATTTGGAGGCCTCCTTCAGCAGGGCTGAATTATCTAGGACTTCAGTCACCCAGTGGGGCACACCATTTAGTGGGGGATTTCAGATCTACAGAGATTGAGAGGGATCTTGGAGATTCAGGCACCTGGGTTGTTTTTAAAATCACCCAATTTATCAGTTGGCATATTTCTTAGGGTGATTGGACACTTTTGGCAGTAGGGCCGAGTTATTGAGGGTTTCAGCCTTCTATTGGACCATGGCATTCTTCAGTTGGAGAGTTTGGCATTCATATCTGCTTGTATTGATCTTCATTTCTTATTCAGCCTTTGGAGGCATCTTTTGTATTAGCGGGAGAATTTTGTAGCAGCTCTTATCTATTGTCTATCTTCTTGGCCATCTGTTGAGCATTCCAGATCGACATCTTAATTGTAGCAGGTTTCTCTATTTTATGAATAAAGAAGAATTGAGATGTTTTGGCTTGTTTATCTTATTGCATATGGTTGAGGTATGTTCCAATGTTATCTCTTTTTGTTATTTGCTACATACACACATATAAACACATCTAAAAAGTAGATCAACAAAGTGTTTGATGAAATACCACAACCAGGAATAAGTTTTTAAAAGACACCAAAACGGTGATGATCCTTGCATAATGGCTTGGGATCATTACAGTGGTATCATAGCTTAAATCCTACAAACCTAGGGGGTATTCCATAGGGATAAATGGATAGTTGGAAAGAAATGGATAAGATAGCCTTTGAGATACCATGGTTGGAGATCATGTATGACGACCTTAGCAAAGAAAATAAGGCTACAATAACCTTCCTAAAATATGCAGCATTTAGAAATCCCCATTGGAGAAAATGGGATATTTTACAAGGGATGATCATAGCAGGTGAAAATAAAAAAGAAGCAGCTATATGGTGGGAAGAACAGAGAAACCCCATGCCTAGTAGGAGCATGCAACCTTGCCACAGTTGCAAGGGGCCATGAAAACTAGATCCTAGGTGCAGGGGTAAAGATCAGGAGCACATTATTGAGGCATGTCATGACAGTGAGGGTGAGGTGTGTGAGGATGGAGCGATAGATGTGGATTCAGAGCAGTCGGATGATGACAATGAATCTTTCACAGAGGCTAGTGATAGTGACTCTACCTCAGAGGATAGTGATGATGACTCTTGCACAGAGGCTAGTGATGCTTTCACGCTTGAGGAGGAGGATGACCCTTTTGTAGTGGATAGGCAGCTGGATGGACAGGATGATAGACCCAATGTCTCAACAGACATGTCACATACCATTGATGACCTTACGCCTCAACAGATTGGTGACACTAGTGAGGAGTCACACGTGTTAGCACCTAGAGATGATGAGCTTCCTATGGGGGCCATGACACATATGACACCTGTTCAGACACCCATGATAGCCACGTCACATGAGGAGATCAGTGGCACATCAGGTATGATGGATGAGCCTAGTGTGAGGGATGTACACCATGGACAAGTAGACCCATAGATCCAGGAGGAGGTACAGGACGTACATGCAGTTGACCCCACACATACAGGTCAGTCAAAGGAGATGGAGTCACAACTATTGGAGACTCCAGTGGTTGAGAAGATGGAAGAGGTTGATAGGTGGATGGAGCACTTACTTCCAGGATCAGATTGCATCGATGAGGATGCACTCTTTGGCAGTCATGATGATGATAGCACGTGTTTGGATACAACTATATGGGATCTAGGCGTAGATGATAGCAACAGGTTGAGTGCACAAGAGGATACAACTTCTCATATAGGATACATTGTGAGTCAGGGGGAGATGGCATCTAGTGATGGGATGCAGTGGCATACATGAGTACCTAGTGGCACAATAGACAATAGGCAGTTCATCACTTTATCTTCTGTAGAGAGTGCTGTTAGTGATGGCACTAGCAGTGAGAGGCATGAGGGGGTACCCCAACATGACTATGATTAGGAGTCACACCACTTAGCAGCACAGTTGGGATTTAGTGAGGCTATGATCAGAGCAACCACTAGACATATTGATGACATGCATGCAGTGATGGAAGATTACAGTTGGAGAGCATCAGTGGCACAGGGTAGCTCAGATGGAGGATTTTCCATGGATGATTTTCAAACTCTCCGGGAGAGAGTGTCTATGATGAGGACTGACTACTAGTAGTTGTTGATAGACAGAGACTACCTACTGGGGATTGGCGAGTTGTATCATAGGGCCCTGAGGGGGCAGGAGTTGGAGGTAGAATGACTCACTCAGGAGTTGGAGAGCACTCAAGGATTGTTGAGAGGCACACAGACCGCCCTTCAAGAATCAGAGTCTATATCAGATGGGTCTCTTGAGGAGATTCGTCAGAGATCTACTTCATCTGTCTTAGTGGATAGTCGGATGTATCAGTCAGTCACATTGACAGAGGATGTTGATGATCTAACAGAGGAGAACCAGTCGATGGTGGACACTTCCATTTGTGTCTTGGGAGTGGTTGATCTCCATATAGAAATTGATCCAGCTGTACGCTCAGGATCTGTGATGCAACATGAGTTTGTGGGAGATGACATGAGTATGTCGGAGCATATCGTGATGAGTGATATCTCACAAAGAGATGCTGAGGTGTATGGTGGAATTCATAGGGGTATAATGCCTTGCATGGAGGAGACACAATCAGGGGAGTATGTAGATGTCACTCCTCTGCAACAACACATAGTTGTGGGAGATCACCTTCACCATTTCAGCAGTTGCATGGTAGATGAGAGATGGAGGTTGGTTGACCAGTAGTCAGAGGGGTTACTTGTGGTTGTACTGGATGGTTGGGACTCGGTGATGACCACAAGAGAGCATCTTTCATGGATACCGATGGACGAGCTTCTGGTCGAATCATTGGGATTGACCAAAGCATGTGACACCTCCCAGTCCTACAGTCAGCTGCAGATGTTTCTATTAGTATGTCCTGACACTTTTATCATAGACAACAAGATGAGGAGGGATAGGCCATGGCTGGGAGCATGGAGAGTGAGTAGGCTGAGACTATATGACATGAATACTTTTACGGCATACATCAGGTCAAAGGTGGACCATGTTAGACATACATTTGAGACTTGGTGTGTGATGGTGAGCATCATAGACCTGGTGATGACAGATGAGCGCAGTGGGCTTCCGACAGTGATCATCCCAACACAGGAGTAGCTAGCGGAGAATGAAAGTGATAAACTTCCAAGTTTTCCATGGTATCCGGGAGTTCACTTGGTTAGCAGGATGTTTCACTACATGATGACCCAGGTGGCGACAGAGAGCCACACACTCCACCTTGGATTGGTTTGGAGTGGGTCGGTAGGTACTTGTCCTATGGGGCGAGACATTTTCTTCCTCTTGATCATCATGATAGGGCATGGAGACGTTTGGACAGGTACTTCTTCTATAGAGGTGTCTATGCAGATATAGTTTCTGGGAAGCAGGTTCAGTGGTCATAGGTATTTCATCTTGAGGATCCCGGCGAGGAGGATCCTTTATGTATGCAAGGGACAGACAGTTGTGGACAGAGTAGTGCAGTGTCACCAGGAGGATCATTGACAGAGGTTAGCATGGGACCCAGGGATTGTAGGATTGAGTAGTTCATTGACCGACAGGGGAGAGTGGTCCATTGCAAGGGAAAGTTATTCTAACTTTCCATTTAGCACAGTGCTTGAGGGTGCCTCACGAAGATCTTGCAGTACCTCATTCTGGCATCATCATGTGTAGTTGATGGAGACCGTGTGGATCTTGGTAGAGATTTAGAGGATGGAATCATTTCGAGATGAGGCCATGGGTCAGGTGCAGGAGGTTCACAGGGTTGATATCTTCCAGGACTGTTCTTCACAGAGTATTGCAGTTCACTTCCTGATATGGGATCCAGGGGGTGGAGTGTACTATTTTTCATCATTGGATGGGTTCTACTATGTATCCCATAGGTGGACATGGGATCCTGGTATTTTACTTCGGGGGATTTGGGTATTGCTTGAGGACAAGCAATTTTCTAGCAGGGAGGACTGTAATGTCCCCACTTTGGGACATCATCACAGGGCAGAGATTTATGATGACCAGAGTAGCCAGATGGGTGCTAGAGAAAGTATAGGGGTATTTGAGAGGCATTGTGGGGTCTAGCTTGCATTGATGATCATATTCCATCATTATGAGCCATTCCGCATAGGTTGTCTTTGGTTTCATTGCATTCTGACGATTTCCATGATTTTGACTATTTTGAGCTATAAGTCAATGGAATTCACTAAAGAGGTCATTTTGGGCACATTACTTGGAAGAACCTCTCAGTGTAATAGCTTAAGGGAATCGGGAGGAGCAAAAATACAGGATGGGATGGCTAGAAGTGACTTTCAGTGGCCAGGGAAGCCACAAGGAGAGATAAGGAGTTTTTCAAAGGTAAAAAGGTTAATTAATTAATTAAAGTGATTTAATTAATTAATTAAATATTAATAAAATGAAAGTCACTTTGGAGGGACAAGGTTAGCCAAAAAGTATAAAGGAAAGGCAAGGGCCTCTTCTCATTCATTTATGTATGTTTATTAGTTTGATATCTGGCTTTAGCTAGTGAGCCCATCTCTTGGGGGTTTTGAGGGTTTTAACTTAACAAACCCTAGAGGACGATTCAGTGGTGAAAGATTCCACCTAGCTTCTCCCAATGTTGGTCTCGGAGATGCAATACTCTCCCACACCATTCTAGTCAGATCTACATCAATGCAGGAGGTTCTACACAACCACAAACAGAGGAAGAGGAGGAGGGTGCACCATTGGGGGTTTCCAGCAAGGGGGGTGCACCATCCTTGGAGAGAGATTCGTTGTAGGAGATTGGCAGGGCCGTTGAGGATTCTGTCACTTGGGTTTTCATTACAGGTCCTTGGACATCAGATCTAGTGCTTTTTGAGATAGTTTTATGGCTCATATTATTTCTTGAGCGGTGGTGCGAATTGAAGAGAAGGAGGGCGTTTTTGAGATCCAGATCTAGTCCATTTGGAGGGGTTATAGTTCAGATCTGACCCTGAGATTTCACCTAGTGACTTGCAGTGTCCCGATCTATATTTCTGAAGAGTTTCAGAGCATTTGGAGGTCTCCTTCAGCAGGGCTGAATTATCTAGGGCTTTAGTCACCTAGTGGGGCACACCATTCAGTGGGGGATTTCAGATCTACAGAGATTGAGAGGGATCTTGGAGATTCAGGCACCTTGGTTGTTCTTACCATTACCCGATCTATCAGTTGGAATATTTCTTAGGGTGATTGGACACTTTTGGCAGTAGGGCCGAGTTATTGAGGGTTTCAGCCTTCTATTGGAGCATGGCATTCTTCAGTTGGAGAGTTTGGCATTTAGATCTGCTTGTATTGATCTTCATTTCTTATTCAGCCTTTGGAGGCATATTTTGTATTAGCGGGAGAATTTTGTAGCAGCTCTTATCTATTGTATATCTTCTTGGCCATCTGTTGAGCATTCCAGATCGGCATCTTCATTGTAGCAGGTTTCTCTATTTTATGAATAAAGAAGAATTGAGAT
>JZKD02S2103318.1:188309-230802 GCA_000966675.3 Picea glauca | reverse complement strand
TATATATATATAATCAATGAAGAACATAAATATGGTCAAGATACTAACCTCCTCCATGAAACTCTCATGTTTATTGGCCTTTGTTGGCCCATAACAAGTCTTCCTACAACTTGAGCATTTGTCAAGATCACATAAATGCCTAGTCTATCCATGTTCCCTCTCCTGGAAAAATTCTACTGCATGGATTGAAGGCCCAACCCCTCCCCCAACATCACCTGAAGGTCACTTATGGAAGGATAATGATATAAAAGTATTGTGTTGCACTAGGCCATGAGTCAAGGTGGATACATATGTCCATTTTTGGCTCATTCTTTCTACGATGGGAGGATGTTTGGTAGGGTGTTAGGCCTTCAAATAGGAGGATGAATACCTAGAAATGGGTCATGCCTAGTGTTTTCTCTATCCTGTGTGGACCCACGACCCACCTCTTGGAATTCACGAATGTCAAAGTAGTTGACATGGATACCTAACATAAATTTTTCCCATATATTTTCGAGGAAATGTAAAGGCACCTCCCTATTATTTCAGGGAGTTTTTTCAAATACCATAAACCACCTATCCATCCAATTTCATATAAATGGTTGTTAGGTGCACCAATCCATTCAAATGCATCTATTTGTGACTAGTGGTTTTAATATGGTTCTTGGGTCTATAAATAATGTCATCAACTACTATTTTGAAATGTTTAGGTCTCTAACTTGGTTTTTGTCTATTCCTATCCTATAATATTCATACATTCTAGACCTATAATTAGAAATGTTAGTTAATTGGCCTTGGGAATTTCCAATGGAAGATACAATGGTGTCCAAGGAAATAGATAGTGATAGTCATGAGGGATATTTGGTATTTCATAAGTCTTATACAAGGGTTATAAGAGATTGAGACCTTGCATCAATTTCCATTATTATGTTTGCATTCCTAAGGTGATGTTGGATTTGGGTTTTCTGTAGGCATCATATTATTTAAGTGTAGTACGATTTAATAAGGAAAATTAAATTTAGGTTTATTTTTTAATCATTTAAAATAATAACGAAATAAAAAAAATAAAATTCTATCAAAATACATACTTGGAATAAATTGAAGAGCACATGAGTGGAGTGAGCACAATGGCTTGCCAATCTCTCCTTCGTTTATTTTCACAATTTTGTTCAATTTCACTGTAAATTGCATGACACTGACTATTGGTGAAATAAACCAACCACAAGAATTTTATAAAATAACATAGTTACCAACTTAACGAGAAGTATGTCCTAAAAATGAGAACTCTAGACCAAAAATATCATATTTTTGGGTAAACAAACACCAAAATCAATCCCCAAATAAAAAAGTGGTGCTATGATCTTGATTTTATGAGAAGAATGAAATGAACACAAATTATTATCAATATTAACAAAGAGACACAATGAACAATAATAGAGATACATTAAAACATGCTTCTATTCAATAAAGAAATATGTTGAAACTGTAAAATGCAGACTCAAAACAAGCTTGCTAGAATGGTGGTGGCTTATCTCTAAGAGGAGATGTCACGACTACGCTCATTCACAAGAATATGAGTACAGTGAGACTCTAATTTTTTTTTCACAATAAACATGAATTGCAAAACTCTAGACATCCAAAAATTTAACCCTAGGAGATGAAGCGCCAAAAGTCATGTGGGCCTCGTTGGGGTAAGTTGGTACATCAACTTCCCGGGGTCATAACTTTTTCACATGATCTTTGTTTTAGGTGCACTATATACCGTTGGAAAGGTATATTAGAGGACTACACATTATGCCATAATTTTTTTTTATTTTAACCATATTTTGACTATGGCAAGACCTAAAATAATTTTTTAGGGACTCAAAATGACCCCAAAAGTTCAAGACCCGAAAACTAGGAAAAAAATTCCAACCTGAAAAAATGCCAAGATGAGCCAGTTGGAATAGGTGGATGGCCACCGATATCCAACTAGATCAATCCTTCCCCCTTTGGAATAAATGGTCTCCATTTCATTGAGTTCCCCCATCAGATGAGGAGATTTCTGCTGAATTTGGCCCTAGGTGAGCCACTTGCCTTGGTGTAGGATCTGCCGTGCTTTGACAAACCGATAAAGTTGGATCCTCTGCTGGAGAGTTCCCTTGACCTGTGTGTTGATGATATGATCAGTGGATTCCTGTTCCATGCATTCAAGTTTGAGCTATGTTGGTGTCAACTGTTTTTCTATCTCTGAGGTGTCCAATAATGGTGGCAAATATGGTAGAAGAAGATCCACATTGAACACTAGGTTCAAGCCAAGGAAGGGGGGAATGTTTAGCTAAAAATAATTGTCTCCCATAGCCTTGGTGATGGTGTAAGGTCCATATTAGAGTGGATGAAGCTTCCGATGGAGTCCTATAATTCATTCTTTCTGTAAGTGAAACCAAACTTTGTCTCCCACCTGAAACTTGTGTGACACTTGGTGTTGATCATGGCCCTGCTTGTACTTGGCATTGGACTTCTGTAAAATATCCTAAACTTGTTGGCAGATGTGCTGGATCCGCTCAATTAAATGGGTGGCTTTGTTAGCTTCAATTTGAGCATGGGACGAGTCTTCCTAGGTGGCCGCAAGGAGTAGTGCAACATCCATTGGATGCAATTTCTTAAATCCCAACCCAAATGAAAGTGTCCATGGCCAGTTGATCTATGTAGGGCTCTGTTGTAGCTATGATGGACATATGTTAGACTCTCATCCCATGTGTGTGGGTGATTTTAATTTTACATGCATGGGATATGCACGATCATTCGGCTGACGACCTCAGTTCGGACATCCGTTTGGGGGTGGAAGGAAATGGATTTGGTGAGCTTGGTGTCCAACAATGACTAGAGGCTTGAACATAATGTGTTGAGGAACCGACTATCCCGATCAGATATTTTGGTTTGTGGTATCCCAAAATGTACCCACACTCGTTCAAAGAAGAGTTTGGCAGTGGCCTCTGTTATGATTTTCTTCTTGCAGGAGGCCATAATCTCCATCTTGGAAAAGTGATCAACAACCACAAAACACAGTCATTTCCCCACTTGGTTGATGGAAGGCCCGACATGTAGTCCATTGAGATGGATTCCCAAGGAATTTTAGCAGTAGGAATAGGGGTGTACATGCCTTGTTTCTTAGTGGACAACTTGTAAATAGTGAAGGAAATGTAGAACCTAATATACTTGATGACATCTTGTCAAATGTTCAACTAGTAGAAATGTTTCTGCAACACTGCCACTGTCTTTTCTATGTCGAAGTGTCGTGCCACCAGGCTGTAGTAGGATTTCCAAATCATCTTCGCTTTCTCGCTTGATGGAACACAAAGATGGCCCATATGGAATAACAATCTGTCATAAAAATGGAAATTAGTGACAATTATGTTTGAGCCCAACATCTGGTAGGTGGTGGTGAAGTCAGGATCTTTCACATAAAGTTGGGGCCATCTAGAGGTCTTTTGGCTGCAAGAGTCTAGAACCATGGTGAGTGCCACGATTGGAGGTCGGTTGAGGAAATCAACGATGCGGTTGGTACTTCCTGTCTTATACTTGATGTTGAGGTGGAGCTACTATAAGCATGTGGACCACTTTTTATGGCGGTCATTCTGAAATTTTCCTTGTGTTTGAATGAACTGCAGTGGCTTATGATCAGTGTGGATGATTGTCTCCTTCACGAGAATGTAATGCCACCACTGGAGGCAGGCTTTCACAATGGAGTAAATTTATTTGTCATAAGTAGGGTACTTACGAACAACATCTGATAGTGTCTCACTATGATATACCATGGGGTGGTTGTGTTGAGTGAGAATTGCACCCACAACATAGTTTGAATCATCTGTCTCGATCTCAAAGGGTTGTTGCAGGTTGGGTAATGAAAGCATTGGGGCTGATCACAAGCGTTGCTTCAAATCATCGAATTCTTGTTGTTGGGAAAGTCCCCACACAATATTTTCCTTACCACCACCCATGGTTATTTGGCTGAGAGCTGATGCAATATGGGAGAATCCCAAGATGAACCTGCGATAGGAATTGATAAGGCCTAAGAACCTACAAATCTTAGTGAGCGTGGTTGGGGTTGGCCAGTAATAGATGACATAGATCTTGGCTAGATCCACATGCACACCATGGTCATCAACAATGTATCCTAGGTACTGGACCCTGTCCATGGTGAAGGAGCATTTTTCCAATTTGGTATATAGCTTGTGCTATCGCAAGGTGTGCAAAACCTACTGAATATGTTGCAAGTGTTTCACCCAAGTCTTGTTGTAGATGAGGATGTCATTCAGATACACCACTACCATATAATTGGTGAAAGGCTGCAAGATATTGTCCATCATCCTCATGAAATTTGTTGGGTCATTTTTCAAACCAAAGGGCATGACCAACCCTTAAAATGTACCTTCTTTTGACTTGAAGGCAGTCTTACATACATCTGTCTGCTCTATTGGGAATTGATGGTATCTAGAATTCAGATCAATATTACTGAATTATTTGGCCTCCTTGAGTTGATTAAGGAGATCTTCGATTCAGGGAATCGAGTACTGGTTCCTGATTGTGATTTTATTTAGGGCCCGAGTATCAATGCAGAGACACTAGGTCCTGTATTTCTTCTGCATGAGCACAATTGGGCTTCCACAAGGTGATAAGTTGGGCCGGATGTGCCCCTTATGGATTAGTTCTTGGATTTGATGCTTGATCTCCTCATTTTCTAATAGAGAGTGACAATAGAATAGCCCATTGGGTAGTGGTGCGTTGGGGGTCATATCGATGGAATGATTGACCTGATAGTGCAGAGGTTCCCCAGTATATGAGGAGAAGATGTCATTGTATTCTTCCACGACCTTATCCACTTGCTTCTACTGCATGGAGAGGTCGGCTGTATAGGCCATGGATGTGGCTGAAATATTTCACTCACTCTGAGAGAGAATCATGAAGAAGACAAACTTACCAGTCTGAGAGATGACCTTCTTACATTGCTTGGCAGAGATAAAGGAAATGGCACTAGGTGGGACTACCTCGGGTATCCTGTACAATTTCTTGTGCAAAGTAATAATAAAACTGCGAGGCCTAAAATCATATACAACATGACATTTCCATAAATAAAGTTGGCCCAAAAGAACATAAAAAACTTCAAGGAGAGAAACATCAAACAATACCTCATCTTTGAAGGGTTTGATGCCGTAGGATAGAAGACACTGTTGGCTGATGCGAAGATCAATTCCTTGGAGGAGCCATCTGACGGTGTAGGGTTGCGGGTGTGGCATTATTGGCAGTGCCAACTGCTTGACGAACTCCGCTGAGATGAGGTTATTCTAGCTACCACTATCAACAATGAAGTGCAACGAGCTTCCTTTCACTCACATCTATGAATGAAAGAGGCGTTGTCCTTCCTCTGGCTCATCAGGTTCACCAGGCTAGATCTTTGTGGTAGCAACAGTGGCACTGGGTTCCACATCAATGATCCATCTCCCCTTTTATTGTTCTGAATCAGAGTCGAAACCCACATTTTATTCAAAGGGTTTCACCTCATCCACCAATGAATTCTTTGAGCGACAATCAACAGTGTTATGTCAGGGGATCTTATGGAAGTTGCACCACTTCCCGGTATCTTTCTTCGTCTTTCCATTTTCCTTCTTTGTTTTCAGCTTAGAGTAGTTGTCCCGAGGATGTCCATCTTTTCTCTACCCTTTTTTTTGTGGGTTGGGACTTCCCTTGCCATACTTTTGTTGTGAGGGGTTCATAGACCCAAACTATCGCTTCTTTTTTTTAATCTTCTTCTCGATTTTGGTAACATATCAATAGGGCGCGCCCAAGGATGAGATGTCCAAAAAATCCATTTCTTCTTGGATGCATATATGCATACCACCGCGGTACTTCAGCACCAAATGTCTCTAAGAATATTTGATACCCAACTTGGTGTTCAAGGTATGGAAGATATTTATGAACTTTGGCACTGCTTGGTCCCTTTCCTATTGCAGTGTGGTCCATTTTGTATACAGGTCGTCATAAATTCCAATAGGGTAGTATTTTTCCTTAATAACATCCTTGAAGGACTCCTAGGTGAGTGCATCTATAAATAATGAGGGTTCCTCTGTTTCCTTTTGCTCACAAAAGTCTCCCACAAATGTTTGACATTGGGGGCAACTTTGAGGAGCACAAAAGTAATCTTTTTTGTATTTGAAAAGTTATGGATTGAAAAATACCCTTCTAGCATATTGAACCATTTGTCTACAACCTCTATGTCTATTTGACCTTAAAATATAGGAACATCCAAGTTTATCCTCACCTTGAAGGGGGTGGTGCCTCTGTTCGAGGAAGATGCGTCGACTGTTTGTAGCTGTCGAAGGATTTGCGCAAAATTATCCATCATCTCGTTCCTCTATTGCACTAGGGCTTCGCCAAGCAACAATTTGAAAGGATTTCTTGTCTTGTCATTTTTCTTTTCTCCCACCATGGAAGGTCGCTTGGACATGCGAGAGCTCTTTTCCTCAAGAGAAACAATCTCGAGACCCAACTCTTTGTACCCTGACCTCATCAGGGTCATGCACTAAGAAAAACAAGGAGCAAACCACTCAGATACAACTGATCCATATTTTATGAGCAAGACAAAATGAACACAGATTATTATTAATATTAACATAGAGACACAATGAACAATAACAAAGATATAGTAAAATTGGCTTATATTCAATAAAGAAATATGTTGAAACTATAAAATGCAGATTGAAAACAAGCTTGCTAGAATGGTGGTGGCTTATCTCTAAGAAGAGATGTGATGGCTGCACTCATTCGTAAGAAGATGAGTACAATAAGGCTCTAAAATAATTTTTACAATAAACATGAATTCCAAAATTGTAGATATCGAAAAACATAACCCTAGGAGATGAAGCGCCAAAAGTCATGTGGGCCCTGTTGGGGTAAGTTGGTACATCAACTTCCCGGGGTTGTAATTTTTGCATACGATATTCATGTTAGGTGCACAATATCCCATTGGAAAGGTCTATCTGAGGACTACACATTATACCATCAAAATCTAACTTTGGCTTTAGTTTGACTATGACGAGCCCTAAAAATGTTGTTTAGGGCCTCAAAACGACCCTCGAAGTTCAGGACCTGAAAACAAGGAAAAAACTGCCAAACTGAAAAACTGTCAAGATGAGCCAGTTGGAATAGGTAGGTGGCTGCTGATATCCACCTGGATCATTCTACCGGTAGCACACTTTGTTCGAAGGTGGTTAAAATTGTGATTTGTTTGAAATTGCATCCTTGATAATCAGAAAATAAACCTTAAAGTCGACCCTTCAATTGCAAAGTGTCATTACCAATATCATCAACATTTTTGGGGGGTTAAAATTACAACTTGATTGAAATAGTGTCCTTGACAACTTGTACCATCGCAGTTCAAAATTCAAAATTGGCTCCTAGATTGTCACTTAAGAATTTATTTATTAATTGACTATTTTTTTTTTAAGTTTACGTTAAAAAAAAAAAAAAAAAAACATAAAAGAAAAAAGTCTACAAACAAGTTTTTTAAAATTTTTGAAAATAAAGCACACATTTAAAGAAAAATAAAACTCGTAACACAAAATTTTAATTTCTTTTATTAAAGAAAGTGAAAAAAAGTTGATGAAAAACAGAACAATCGCAGATTTAAAAAAAAATCGTAACCCAAATTTTTATTTTTATATAAAAAAGGTGAAAAAAACATAAAAATGTAAAAAAAAAATAAATTTTATTTTTAGAAACCCAACCCCCTAAAGAAACAAAAAAACCAACTTTAAAGATAAAATTAAAACTAAAACCTTAAATATATATATAAAAATAAAATAAATTGAAAATTAAAAAATTGAAATTGAAAATTTAAATTAACAACATTAAAAAAAATTAAATTATAAACATTTAAAAAATTTAACATTAAAATTAACCAAACCAACATTAAAAAAGATTAAAAAAAATCAAACTATAAATTTAAATTAAAAAAACAAAACAGGGCGAGGGAGGTGATGCTTGACATCAGCCCCTCCCCCCATGCTTTGTTGCAATGCCATGCATGCACTGCAACAGAGAGAGAGAGAGAGAGAGAGAGAGAGAGAGAGAGAGAGAGAGAGAGAGAGAGAAAATCAACCTCTTCTTTTGGCGATGTTGAGCTAAATATATACCATGTAAATCAACATTTAATTGTCAACCCGAGGAGGTAGACTTAGAGGAACCAACACTGTATGTGCAGGGTTGAAGAGAGAGTTTCAGGAATGTCAATCTACTTCAAAAGAAACCGCTGAAAGAAACTATACTAATCTGCCCTGTTCTGCACTCGTTCTGCACTGATCCTGCACTAATCCTGCACTGATTCTATACTAGCTCACAAAACGTGTTTTAAGCATATAAATAATCTATTGAGAAACTGATGACAGTAAACACTTTAACTCTATGACTTATCACTCCACAATAACTCAACAACGTCTAACATATCTGCATCCTCTATTGAAATGTAATAATGTAATGAAGTTTTCCTAATTTATGAAATACCCAAACTAGATCTCAAGCTCGAAAGTAAAAACTGAAGCCAATGGACAAATCGAAACTGAAAACTATAATTACACTCTTAACTCAATCACTGGAAATTCACTCAAATTCTGCTAAATACTAACACACTAATCAAAGTCTACTACATTTTGAAACTTCAAATTCATCGATGCAATTGAAATCTGATTATGATGCTCATAACCTGTCTCAGCAAAAGGGGGCATTGCCTTCTTCATCAACCAGTTAGTTTCTTTAAAAAAATCGCATCAAATCCTATGAATGATAAAGACAGAAATTAATCAGCTCTATTACTTCAATAAACGAGAACAATACAATGTTGGAAAATCACTTATCTCCTTCTGTCTATTCTATCTCTGTTCTACTATCTATTTTTGTTCTACGTTCTATCTCGACATACTATCCCCCATATCTATTCACAAATTCCTTCCATCTAATTTCTGTGTCCCTCTATCGAGCATAACAACTCTTATATAGAGTTTTGGATCGGTTACAATTCTGTTTCAGTTCCTTACCCTGTGCCTCTTGATAAACATTATATTGATTACTTGTGGAACCGAATGCTTATGCACCCCTTAAGATAGGCAATACCATTTGTGATATGGTTACATCTACAAATGGATAACAACATTATGCAACCGATTCTTATGAATGCCTTAATCTCATGACACGAAGTGTCATGAGATAAGGCAATGCATTTATTCTTAGAATGTAAAAGAAACACCTAGAAAAGATCAAAACAAAAGGAGCTGAGAAGATAGTTTAATGTGAATGGGTTGTCCACCATTTGTGTTTGAGGAGAATTTAACCAATTTGTAGAAGAATAGAGCTAGGTGGATTGCCTTGGATATCGACTTGTTCACTTTCTTTGT
The DNA here is from genome assembly GCA_000966675.3 of Picea glauca. Taxonomy (NCBI): domain Eukaryota; kingdom Viridiplantae; phylum Streptophyta; class Pinopsida; order Pinales; family Pinaceae; genus Picea; species Picea glauca. The sequence goes on along the minus strand of JZKD02S2103318.1, from coordinate 221,398 downwards.
GTGGAAGTAAACACATGGTGTTGATAATTCTCTTGGAGATCTTTTAAACAAGAGGCAATGTGGCAGTCTTCAAGGAAGTTACGGTTTCACCTATAAAAGAGCACAACGCACCCACACAATTGTATGGCAGCAATGACTGACAAGTGTCCCAGGAATGGTGCTCAACATTTAAACACTTGATGGCCACATCTAGAACCTAGGAAAATGAATAGATTAACCAATGCACATATTGGTATGCACAATATGTCATTTCAGTGACATCTTATTTGTCCATTCATTCTCCCCACGACAAGTATATGAACTTGGTTGAATGATCCTTCATCATTATCTCAATTTCTATAAATTTCCATTCCATTGTTACATTGAGCGATACCATTAATAACATAGAGATTTGGAACACCTTCGTTTAATAGCTTGCACACACGAGTGGAAGTGCCTGATGTTTGAAGGTAGTAGTGATAGTAAAATGGATGCATTTTCTTGTAATAGTGTTGCAATGATATCAAAAAATTGCTAAAACATATGAGCAAGGTTTTGCAAGAATCCATAAGAAGAAGACTTCATAAGTATGAAAGTCTTAGCAACTCAATCGTGAAAGGAGCCAAGAATCTGCAATAAAATTTATTAAATCACAAGGCCAACAATGATGCAATTTAACAAAGACCCTTATCATTGAAGGATTTGGGGGACCGATTATTCGTCATGGAGGATAAGATTGTACAACTATTGACAAGGGTAAATGATGCTCATAGATTCATTGAATATCTCATGTGGAAAAATTATATGGAGGAGAGACAAAAAGGAGTTGCAAATGGAGTCACTAGTGCTCAATTACACATAATCAAAGAAGCGCAAAAGCAAATGAAATCAGATTAGTTGCAATTTTTCATGTATAGGGACCTTGCTCTCAAATTCGTTGAAGACAAGGAAAGGGAGGTTGAGGAGATTTGTTACCAGTTGAGTTTATCACGCTCTTCATCACTTAGATGGAGATTCCATCATCTTTGGAAATTGTGACACATGCAGACGTGAGTGACACTCATGATTTGAGGGAGGATCCCCTTGTGATGATCCCACACAAGGAGCATTCGGAGTTGTATGTGCTTGAGTATAGGTATGACGTAGAAGGTTTTGACCATGCTCATTTTTTACATTGGGGGGATCATGATCGATTTCTTTTGAAGATCCCACTAAAGGGTCTCATCTTAGCTACATAGGAGGTAGTTGAGCAGATACCTTGTGGACCAGCCTACAAGGAAGTACATCCATCCATGGATTGGGTAGACAAGTATATGACAAACATGGATACATGTTCATGAGACATCAATAAAGTGATGTATATAGTAGCACCTGCATGATACAAGATGGTACATGATGATTTGGTGATGGGCAACAATATGCAGGGATATTCATTGGCACGTTGTTGGGTATAGGGGAGTTATGGGGTGTTTCCACCAGGTAGACCTCCCAATAGAGTCCTCAAGCATACCATTGACTTGAGGTTTCCCATGATCGATGAGTGGATGGGTGAGCCTCAGGGAGTGTCATATCCCTCGATGATCGATATTCATCCAAGACATCAATAAATGAGGATTAGTTGGGTGAGGTAGGTGAGATTATGGCCATGATTGAGTTCATTCATTTGGACCATGTGATCAGTGCACAAAGTGAATAGGAGGAGGTACATACAATGTTGGAGTGGTTCATAGAGATTTCAGTAGGAATTGGGAGTGTTCGACCTCGAATTTGGTGGTGAGATTCTGGCATTCATCGGAGTGATAAAATGCTACAGATGATAAGGATGATTGAAATGATCATGTCGATGAATGGGATGTGTCACTATGGGGATGTTGTGAGAGGAGTTGTTGAGCTTTGTTCTATATGGCGAGGTAGATTTTTCCTCACGATACCTAGGATCAAGTCAATCTATGGGTCGACAGGCTTCAATTTCAGTGAGATGCCTTAGCGTGACATGATCCAGGATAGTGATTTCATTCCTTTCAGGGATTTTAGCTTCGGGGTCTAGGAGAGGAGAGTGCAGTATGAGCAGGGTGATCATACCATTATGATAAGAGTGGCACAACATCAACATTGTGGGTCCTTTCTGCGATTATGTTGGGACCTTGGGATTACATTATTTAGCATTTGAATGATTGATACATAGGAGAGCATGTTTTACTTTCAAGGTTTTACTACCGGAGTGCATGGGATTGGTTTTCTGGAGGATAAATTCTCTAAAGAGTTGATCGAGCTTTTGTAGTATCTGATTGGTCTACTTACCGATAGTATTCATGAGGCCTCTAGTGTTAGTGCCTTATAGGACAACTCTTTGAACAAAGGGTGCTTCACTTCTTCCATATTGGTTCGGGACCCATGGATCACTCTTCGTTTCAGTTGGGTGAAACTTGTTTATTTTATGGTTGAGGTGGTATTGCTTGAGGACAAGCAATCTTTGGGAAGGGAGGATTTCCATGTCCCCATTTTTGGGCTTCCCTGTTACATAATTGGAGATGATTTTAGGGGTTTGTGTCAGCTAGGACAAAGGGGTGAGGTTATGTTTCCTGTGAGCTTGGAGGAATTGGAGGAGTTATATGTGGCCCAACCTATTCCATTTATCTTATTTTGTCATTGAGATCACTTCCACACAACTTGTTCTTGGTTTTGTAGCATTTCGACAATTCCTGTAATTTGAGAATATTATTGAGCATATTTTGATTAAATGCACTATAGGTATTATTCAGTTCATATTATTTGAAGGGACGTGTTAGTGTAATAGGTTGTTGGAACCATGATTGAAATATCGAGAGGTTGGGATGATGAAAAAGGGACTTCAAGCATTCATAAATGTCTTAAAGGTAAATTAATCACTTTCTGGCATTAAAAATGGGTTAAAAAGTAACTTTAAGATTAATAGTCACTTAAATATTAGGAAAATGTGACTTTAATCTTTAAGTGAAAAGTAAAAGGGGAATAAAGTTCATATAGATTAAGTCAAAGGAGGGAAGTTCTAGAAGGGGAAACAAAGAAGAATAAAAGGAGGGGTAATTCTTTACTTTGGAATATGTTTTGGATTGATCTCGTTTGGAGTGCTCTTGCGAGCCAAGGTTTTCATTGGGGTTTTGGAAAAACCCTTCCATTGGAGTTTGGTTTCGGTGGTATAATATCCACCCTAGCTATACAAGGAGGAGGATCCATCCATGATCCTCATTGGTGCTTCATCTTGTGGTCTGTCTTCAATTTGAAGGTGTAGCGACTTGCTTGGGAGGCTCGAGGGGATTTCTGGAGGTGGTTGTGGCATCTTCCAGGTTTTTGTCTTGAGTTTGGGTGTGTTTTCATTGATTGTATTTCAGCTTCCATAATAACCATTATAGATTCATTATTGTTGTGTTTCTGGTTTCCATTCATAATAAAGATTTACCCATATTGTCTCTGTATTTCATGTGTACTTGATTTGCATACAATATGTTTCAAGAAAGTCTTTAGTAGGTTGTATGCAATCTATCAACCAATTTATAACATGAAGAAAATTGTATTGCAAAGTGTTTGAAAAAAACACTAATATCCTAGCCTAACATATATGGGGATATTACAATCAACCATTAGTTGACCATATTTGACCATTGTCAACGAAGGTCAACATAACCTAACATTGTAATGCGTTGAACATATACTGACCTTGCAATGTGATGAACATATGCCAACATCACAATTGGACATAACCCCTCACCAATATCACATTGTGATGCAATTCAACCTAACCCGACATTGCAATGCGACAAATATATCTCGACATGCAATGCGATGAACATAACCCATCGTTGTAATGTGATGAACATAACTCAACATCACAATGTGACAACCATAATCCAACATCACAATATGACGAATTTAAATCAATGTTGCAATGTGAAGAACATAACTCGGTGTTCCAACGGGTTAAACAAAACCCAACATTACAATGAGACAAATCTACATTGCAATATGAAAAACATATCCCAACGTTGCAACCAAACATAACCCTTCACCAACGTCACATTGTGGTGCAATTCAACTATAATAAACTATGGTCAACCATGGTAAACTATAGTGAACCATGGTCATCCATGGTCAATAACAGTCAACCATAGTCATCGATGGTCAATATGATCTTCCATAATCAATCATGATCTACTCTGGTCAACCATAGTCAACCATGGTCTACATGGGAAACATAGTCACCATGGTTAAACGTTTTCACTCGTAGTCAACCATGGTCAATAAGTAAGCACAGTCAACCATGATCAAACATGGTCAAACATAATTAAGGGAAACCATAAGTAAGCATAGTCAACCATGATGATGACTGTCAATATCGTCATAGGTGTGATGAGGATATATAGACCATTAGATCCAAAATCATCATCGTCGAAGTATGGGAGGTTAGTAGGGTCATGTTTGACTGAGAAGTGTCACTGAAAATGAAGTAATTGTCGATGATGAAAAAAGTCAAGGTTAACGACAGTCATTGGTCGGTGGATAGTTGAGATTAAATCTGATTCGTTGATCCATTGTAAGGTCCACATCACATGATTAGGATGGATGATAACCCATAGGTAATTTGGCATCGTTGACGTGATCTGGACCGTAGTGATCAAGAGATGAGAGTCGTCGAATACAAGGAAGGTACCTGTTGGAGCATCGTTGTCGAAGTTTTGTTAGTGGGGGTAAACTATGGGATAAGAAATCCCGATGATGGTGAAGGTGGTACAAAGGATCAGACCTGTAATGTCCCCAAGGCCGAGCCCTATTTTAAATCATGTCTATGAAGTATAAAGCTTTTTTATGAGCTGTAATTGAATTTTATAAGGCTGGTGAGGCAAGTTATATAAGCTAGTGGGCTTATGTGTTATTAGGCCAGGGAGCCTATGTGTTGAAGGCCAGGAGCCTGATTTTTGTACATGTAATTATGCATGGTATTAATACAAAACATCTCTACGTGTGGATCGACCATGATGAATGAGTGATGGGGGACTAAGCTTACACAAAACTTGGGTAAGAGATTGGGGGCTGGAAGGTTGGAAAGAGAGGCTAAGTGTGGATCCTAGGGGCTTAAGTCCTTGGGAATAATGTTTTAATATTATCCCAAAAGCCATGTGAAATCTATGTTTTGTCCTAAGTTCCTGCAGAGGGATGCATGCAGCTTCATGGGTGACATGTGTCGACCTAGGCACATGATATTTAACCCAGGAAATGAGCTGTGTTGGGGGTTCTCTTACCATTCTGTCGACTGTTGCGTAGGAGTTGGGTGGGCATTCCTCCAACCATCACCTGAATCCAGGGTTTGAACTTCCAATTCCTCCATCCTCCATCTATATGTGTTTGGCCTCTGTTATTGAACCTCTGTACACCTTACGCATCTCTGAAACCAGAGAGATTCACGCTATGCTTTAGTGCTGATTGTTTTCGTTTCGGGTGTCCATACCCATTTTCCCAATTGACTATTGTGGCCACGTAGTGCTGGACTATGTGTGGCTTGCTGGCCAATGTGAGGGAGGTGGTTGTTGTTGAAGAGGCAGGTTACCCAGTCTGTGAATGACTCTCTCTAGGTGAGAGAGTGCGCGGAGGAAGTGAGAACTCCTAGAAGGAGTCCGGTAGCTGCCACAGAGCTTGGAGACTTTGGATCCAGTCTGTTGCTAAAGCCCAAGGGAATGGAGGTTAGTAGCTGATGGATTGTCTTGGTGACAGTTAAGGTGTATACTCCTGGGGTGGGACATACATGTGGGGAATGGGAGTCTGTGGGTAGTGGGAATAAATGGCTCCTGGGAGAGAATCCTTCTCCCGTGACTGTGTCTCTTCTTGTATTCCCTTCCTAGCCTAGGAATCCCTACCCGATGGAGCTTAGTCCCAGCTTGGGGGTGACCTACTCCTGAGAGTGATGAGTAGCGTGGTCTAAGGCTGGGAGGTTCGTGGGAGGTCTACACACAGTTGGTGAATTACATCCAGTCTAAAAGATAAGTATATACATGCGTATAATTTCAATTAAATATGCATGTCTATGATTCTAGCAATGTTTACATGTATTCCACTGTATTCGTGAATTATTGTTAATGCTGTGGATTTTGCATGCTAATGGTATTAATGTGCTTATGTTGTGTTTAACTGTAATTAAGCAATTGTATTTCATAGGAATTCATAGTATGTTACAGTAGTGTTTTTTCCACGTAGTAATGTTGGCCCGACCATGGGGTTGATGGTGGAGGAACGTTACAGTATGGTATCAGAGCCTAGTTTCAATGCTGAGTCTGGATGGGCCGGATAAGTGGTCTTTGGACCGAGGTTTTGAGGAGAAATTGTGTCTGGAGGACTAATTTCAGACCTCAGAATGTTTCTGAGTGTCAATGGACTACTTGACCGTGTTACAAAGCTCAGGAGGTGTAGCGGTATTATAAAACTGCAGCCGATGTGGTATATGGACACAGGGAGAGAGAGAACTCCACACCAGAAGTGTTGGAGCCATAGAATCTATTTGGGAGGAAAGGAGAACCCTCAAAACCATAAAATCTAGAGAGCATGCACAAGGTTTAAAACCCTTTGGAGTTGCACAGGAGTGTGGAAATCGCGATACGTGAAATATCAAATTCGTCAAGACCATCCATCGGAAAGGATGCGTGGAGAACAATCAGCCTTTTTCTAACTCATGACTTGAAATGGTCTAAGGGTGATTTCGTGAGAATTCAGGAAACAAAAATTCACGATTGGATCACAACCATCGATCTAAGAGATATCTGGACCGTTAATTGTCTAGGAAGAAATTAACATTTTGGGAATAAGAAGGACGAAGGTGGAAAATCTTTCGACCTCGTGACACATGAAATCCCGATATGTGAAATGCCGATGAGATTTGAGTCGTTAGATTGTGGGGAATCAGGACCGTTGGATAGGGTAGATGAAAGTTCATAAGGAGGGTACCAAGTCATTGGCCAGAAGTCCTTGAGAAGCATAGTTGGACAGTCAGAATTCTCTGTGGAGAACTCACGAAATCGTGAGGACCGTAAGATAGCCAGAAGTTGCAAGGTTGTTAGTGGATGGAGAAACTTGCCACCCTAGGATCTATAATAAATATGGGTTGTTGATTGTGGTTGGTTTGAACCGTTGGATCATTTCTTGAATTCAAGGATCGTGAACTTGGAGTACAGGCCAAATTCTTGGTCACTCCAAGTCATGAATCATGAAAGAGATTAACAAGCGTAGAATTGAATGGTGGAGCGCTTCCAGGAAGAAGTGTTGGAATCCCGTGAGCCGTCAGATCCAACCAACTAGTGAGGAAGTTAGGGCTGAAGAGATTTGACAGGTGTAAACTTAGGAGAGATCTGGTCCATTGGATTAGGGGAGGCTCACATCCGTTGATCTCATACATGAATTCCCATATCAGAATTTGGAGTCGCTACATCGTGAACTCCCAGTTCACAAAACTCCGAAAAGATCTGGACCGTTGGATCCAAATCATCAAGGATTGTTGGATCTTGTACAAGAAATCATGTATCGGAGTTCAGGGAATGGAGTGACCAGTGGTTTGGGTCGCTGCATTTCGAACTCCCGGTTACCGAAAAATTGAAACCCCGAGTTTCGAAGTCCTGAAATCTTCGAAGATGGAAGAACCATAGTGGATTTTAATCATTGGATGTTGGGTAAGCATGGACCGTCAATCCACTTGATTTTACTGAATTCAGTAAATCAAAACTCCGGGAGATAGATGCGTGTACCTTAAACTCTTCGAAGGTCGAAAGCCCGAGTAGCACCTAGTAGTCTATCATTTGGGCACGACCTTTGGTTACGAGGGTAGGGGTTAAGAAAGAGGGAGATATCACCCAAAAATTACAGAGCTGAGCAGAACTCGGAAAATTTGTGAAGTCGAAGCATTTTCTTAAATTAGAATGGTTTTGAATGTGTGGAATTCTCTAAGAATGATGGCCTAACAAATCCTTGTTCGCTGCACATGTGTTTGCAGAAGATTAACAAGTGCCAGAACCGAATAGGGTTGTCATTGAGATCAAAGAATGGAAGAGGTGTGGATTGTCTCCAATTCAGAGAAAGGAAGAGAAGGAAGGAATGCCAACTTGGGAGTCGAAGGATCAAACTCTAATGGGAAAGGAAAAGAGATGGATAAGGAAGGATATATGATGAAAATCATTGAAATATTACATAAAGATGCCCAGGCTCACCAAGCTGATAGCCAAACGCTCATGAAAGTCAGGGATAAGTAGGGTGAATTCAACTTAAGGATGTTGAAGAGTCTAGAAAGGATAGAAAATAAATTGGAAAAGGAGAGTGACTCAAGCAAGATAGAGAGTCACAGGACCCCTGAGAGGAAAAGAAGATCAAGGAGTGTCAGCAGACATCATCGTCGCTCCCCAAAGCATTCCAGTAGGGAAGCACACAATATTTCAAGCTCATCTCCTACCAGAAAGAACAAGAGATATGAGATGGATGAATTGAAAGGGGAAATGAACGAGATCAAGCCTCCAATGTTCGATGGAGAACATAAGAAGGAGGAATATGTCGAAACTTGGTTGCTTGGTATGAGGAAATACTTTCAACTACAGACTTATTCCTCTCCTGCAGAGGGAAGGATTTCCATGTATCAATTGAAGGGAAAGGAATCCATGTGGCGGGATCGACTTGTGCAGGTGTAGCACATCATGGAAAGGGACATCACATGGAAAGAATTCAAGAGGTATTTCAAGAGGAAATACTTAACTAAAATATATTATGACAGAAAGATGAAAGAGTTCTTTGAACTCAAGCTATACAAACAGACCATTGATGAGTATGAATGAAAGTTTTTGGAATTACTGAAGTATGTTCCGTTCATCAAAGATGAGTCTATCAATATTTAGAGGTACCTGGGTGGATTACCGCCTCCTATTGGGGATAATATTTAGTATAATGACCCAAAGACTATGGAAGAAACGATAAGAAGAGCGAAGTGCTTATTTGAACAACAAAGAGAAAATCCTACCTTTCGGAAGGCTTGGGATGACCAGAAAAAGTTCAAGAAAGAACAGAGGCAGAAGGGAAATAAACCACCCTTTTTCAGAAACAGTCCTCAAGGAAAGCCTTCTCTTAGAGAGCCCAGGAAGGTTGAAGTGGGTGGGAAAATGTCAAGGCCACCACCTATGGAATGTTGGGGCTGTAAAGAAAACCATAGGTACAGGGATTGCCCCCATAGAAATGATAAAGTAAGAGTTCTCCACAATGTTCAGCAGGCTGAAACAATGGAGGACATGGGCAGTAGAATTCCAAGGATATACGCAGTCCTAGACAACAAGCAAGCTGAGTATCAGTTGCACATGATTGAAGTAGAAGGTATGATAAAAAACCAACCATTTACTATTTTAGTTGATTCTAAGGCTAGCCATAGTTATATAGACCTTAGAGTTGTAGAAATTTTGCATTTGATAAGAAGCAAACATGAAAGGTCTTGGTTAGTGTAGCTAGCTGCAGGAACCAAGAGGAAAGTCGCGGAGTTAGTCAAGTCCTATCCTGTAGACATGAATGGACTGAGCACGAAGGCTGATTTGAACATTCTTCTGTTAGGCACTTATGACTGTCTAATTGGGATGGATTGGTTGGACTAGCACCATGCCATCTTGGACTGTCAGAACAAGGAATTAACTTAATCAGATGAAGAAGGGAATCAAAGAGTCATCCAAGGAATTCCTAGAAATCTCAGCAATGCAGCTGAAGAAGTGCTACATAAAAGGCTGTCAATTATTTGCAGCCCATGTGGGGGAAACGCCTAAGGATAAGGTGTCAAGTATTGAGAATCATTAGGTACTTAAAGAGTTCGAAGATGTATTATAGGAAGTACCTGGAATACCTCTGAAAAGGGATATCGATTTCTTTGTGAACTTGATGCCTGGAGTAGCTCCAGTGTCAAAGGCTCCGTACAGGATGAGTGCACCAGAACTGAAAGAGTTGCAGCTGCATCTTGAAGAAATTCTGAAGAAGGGGTATATACGCCCAAGTGTGTCACGTTGGGGTGCCCCAATCCTGTTTGTAAATATGAAGGACAAAACACTGAGATTGTGCATTGATTTCAAGCAATTGAGCAAAGTAACGGTGAAGAAAAAGTATCCTCTGCCAAGGATTGATGATCTCTTCAATCAGGTGAAGGATGCAAAGATATTTTCGAAAATATATCTAAGATTGGGATATCACCAAGTAAGAATAAAAGACGAAGACATCAACAAGACCTCCTTTAGAACAAGGTATGGTCATTACGAGTTCACAGTGGTGTCGTTTGGACTATCAAATGCATCCACTGTTTTTATGATCTTGATGAATGGAGTATTCAGGGACTATCTAGACAAGTTTGTCATCGTCTTCCTGGATGAAATTCTAGTGTATTCCAAGACCAAAGAAGAACACGAACAACATCTGAGGATGGTGTTGCAGGTGCTAAGAGAGCACCAACTGTATGCCAAAATGAGCAAGTGCTCATTTTATCAGGAGCGAATCCATTACTTGGGACATATTATCTTGAAGGATGGGATAGAGATAGGCCCTAAGAAGATTGAAGCCATTAGAGAATGATCATTGCCAAGGAACATAATATAAGTTAGATCCTTCATGGGATTGGCTGGTTATTACAGAAGGTTTGTCGCAGGGTTTTCCAAGATAGCTCACCCTATCACTTCCTTGCAAAGAAAGGGGAAGCAGTTTCACTGGACAGAGGGATGTGAGGAAAGTTTCCAGCGATTGAAGCAGTTGTTAACCAGTCCTCCAATCCTAAGGATTGCAGATCCAAATGAAGATTTCATAGTATGAATTGATGCATGCAAAGAAGGACTGGGAGGGGTCCTCAGTCAGAACGGATTCGTAATCTATTATGAGTCTAGGAAATTAAAAGAGCAGGAGAATAACTATGCAACCCATGACTTGGAGTCGGCAGCCATAGTTCATGCTCTAAAGAAATGGAAGAATTACCTCATGGGAAGGAGGTTTAAACTTAGAGCAGAACATAACAGTCTGAAATATTTGTTTGATCAACCAACCTTAAACGCTAGACAAAGTAGGTGGTTGGAATTTCTGTGTGAGTACGACTTTGAGATCAAGCATATCAAGGAAAGGAGAATAAAGTGGTTGATGCACTCAGTAGGAGGGTGCATGAATTACATGCTACAACCATTAGCATGTATCAGACTGATATTAAATGTAGAATTCTGGAGGCTGGAAATGCAGATTTGCAGTATAGAGAATTGGTAGCCAAGCTACAGCAGGGTAAGATGCTACAGAATATGGAAATTTATAAATTAGAAATAGATGGAATACTGTTGTACAAGAACAAAAATTTTGTACCCAAATGTTCAGTGCTTGAAACAAATGATTTTGCAGGAGATGCATAATGTGCCTTATGCAGGTCACCCTGGATATCAAAAAATAGTAGCAGCAGTCAAGAGCCATTACTTTTGGCCGGGTATGAAGAGAGAGATCGCTGAATACATCACTAGATGTATGGAGTGATAGAAAGTTAAAGTTGAGCATATGCACCCAGCAGGGTTGCTGCAACCTTTACCCATTCCTGAGTGGAAGTGGGAAGTATTAACGATGGATTTTATTACGGGATTGCCCCGAACAGGCAAGCTGCATGATTCAATCATGGTGGTGGTGGACAAGCTTACAAAAGCTGCCCATTTTATTCCACTGAAATACTCACAAGGCAACAGATGTTGCTGATATTTTCATAAAGGAAGTGGCACGATTGCACGGAATTCCTAAGATGATTGTGTCCGACAGAGACCCAAAATTCACCTTGAATTTCTGGAAAGGATTGTTCAAAGGATTCGAAATGAATCTGAACTTTAGTACATATTATCATCCTGATTTTGATGGACAGATAGAGAGGGTGAACAGAGTAATAGAAGACATACTGAGAATGTATGTGATGGACAAACCATCAAGATGGGAAGACTACCTACACTTGGTAGAATTCGCCTACAACAATGGGTATCATGGATCGTTGAAGATGAGCCCATTTGAAACACTTTATGGAAGAAAGTGAAATACTCCAGTGAGCTGGGATAATCCAGCTGATAGAATAGTAGTTGGGCCAGAGTTGCTCAAGGAGATGGAAGACCAAATGATAAAAATTAAGCAGAATTTGAAAGCTTCGTAGGACAGGAAGAAAACTTATGATGATAAGAACAGAACCCACAGAGAGTTCAAAGTGGGTGATCATGTTTTCCTGAAAGTGAAAGCTAACAAGAGTTCCCTGAAGCTAGGAAGTTGCGCCAAGTTGGTAGCCAGATTTTGTGGGCCATTTGAAATCCTGAAAAGGATCCAGTCAGTTTCATATATGCTTGCATTACCTGCATCCATGACTATACATAATGTGTTTCATGTTTCATTTCTTAAAAAGTATATGCCTGATGATAATCATGTAATTGATTGGAATGTGATCCAGGTGGAGAAAGAAGGTGTCCTGCAAGTGCATCATGTGTGCATATTGGACAGGAAAAACAAACAGCTCCGGAATCGAGCCATAGGGATTGTAAAGGTCCAATGGACCTGGTATGGTCATGAGGACATGACATGGGAGCATGAAGATGTTATGCAGGCAGAGTACCCGCATCTTCTTGAAAATTTTGAAAATCTTGTAGATGCAGTGTAAAGTTGCACCGAGGACATTGCAAAAATAAGGGGAGGGGATTGTAATGTCCCCAAGGCTGAGCCCTATTGTAAATCATGTCTATGAAGTATAAAGCTTGTTTATGAACTTGAATTCAATTTTATAAGGCTGGTGAGCCAAGTTATGTAAGCTAGTGGGCTTATGTGTTATTAGGCCAGGGAGCCTAAGTGTTGAAGGCCAGGAGCCTAATTTTTGTACATGTAATTATGCATAGTATTAATACAAAACATATCTGCATGTGGACCGACCACGATGAAGGTTGGGTAAGCCTTGTAATTTACTTAAGGTAGACCCAAATTTATCTAAGTATTGAAGCAAACTGTTGAAACTATGAAATCTCGTGTCTTTTTCCAGAAAGAATCACAATTGTTGATTTCGACACAACAAAGTAATCTTGGCCATTGGTCAAGGTTCCTCACATTCAGGGCTTGTTGAGGATCAACACTATTGTTTACCATTGGATCCATTGGAGAATGCTCAGAGAGATTGTGATCGTTGATCATAGTGGTGTCATCGGAGTATTCCATCTTTAGGCTAGAATGAGACTCCAAACTAACCAGAGTTGTCAATCCATCAAAAAATATTTCAAAGTGAACGCAACCGTTGATCAACATGGAAACCCTTAGATGTGGTTGAGAGGAAGGGTGAAATCATGGTGATGTAAAGAACCTACGTGTATGAGGAAGACACATGGCGACCTGTAAATGGTTAAGTTAATAGGGGGTGGGTCCCTGTCGAGTTCAATTCTTGGAAATGTGCTTTTATCATGGTCATTTACTAGAGTTGGCATCATAGGATCATGATCATTTGTCAAATAATGTAGTCATTAGATCATTCTGGGGTAAGGATTTTGAAGAACTATGATGGGAATAGTCCGAGGAGTAATCCTGACCATCAATTGGAGCCTAGTTGATATATAATCCTGACCATTGATCTTGATGGGTATAGTTTGGATGAGGAAAGGAGGAGGATGATGTTCCCCTGACAAGGATGATGTCACCCACCCATTGTGTAGAGGACAAGTGTTAGCACTTGGAAGGTTGTGCTAGTGATAAACCATGACGTGTATGCCACATAAGTCCACATGGAGGTTCCATGTTTTAGGTGGCTATTGTGCCACATGGAAATGTGTTATGGTACTTTTGGGGGGAGAAAAGAGACATGGTCTAAGTGCCACATATCAAAACAGGTGGCGGGGTTGGGTAGGGCCACATGTCCTAGTTTATTCGCAGTCGTCATATCTATGGGTAGTAGATATGGACCCTTGATCGGTCGGAGAACCCAGGTGTAATAGAAACTGTTGATGTCAATAAAGATGATGATGACTATCGATATCATCATAGGTGTGATGAGGATTTATAGACCGTTAGATCCAAAATCATCATCATCGAAGCATGGGAGGTTAGTAGGGTCATGTTTTACTGAGAAGTGTCGCCGACAACGAAGTAATTGTCGATGATGAAAAAAGTCAAGGTTAACGACAGTCGTTGGTCGGTGGATAGCTGAGATTAAATCTTATTCGTTGATCCATTGTAAGGTCCACATCACATGATTAGGATGGATGATAACCCATAGGTAAGTTGGCATCCCCGACATGATATGGACCTTAGTGATCAAGAGATGAGAGTTGTCGAATACAAGGAAGGTACCTATTGGAGCATCATTGTTAGAGTTTTGTTAGTGGGGGTAAACTATGGGATAAGAAATCTCGAAGACGGTGAAGGTGGGACAAAGGATCGGACCTGTAATGTCCCCAAGGCTGAGCCCTATTTTAAATCATGTCTATGAAGTATAAAGCTTGCTTATGAACTGTAATCCAATTTTATAAGGCTGGTGAGCCAAGTTATATAAGCTAGTGGGCTTATGTTTTATTAGGCTAGGGAGCCTAAGTGTTGAAGGCAAGGAGCCTGATTTTTGTACATGTAATTATGCACAATATTAATACAAAACATCTCTGCATGTGGACCGACCACGATGAATGAGTGATGGGGGACTATGCTTTCACAAAACTTGGGTAAGATATTGGGGGCTGGAAGGTTGGAAAGAGAGGCTAAGTGTGGAGCCTAGGGGCTAAGCCTAGGGGCTTAAGTCCTTGGGAATAATATTTTAATATTATCCCAAAATCCATGTGAAATTTATGTTTTGTCCTAAGTTCCTGGGAAGGGATGCATGCAGTTTCATGGGCGACATGTGTCGACCTAGGCGCATGATATTTAACCTAGGAAATGATCCGTGTTGGGGGTTCTCTTTCCACTCCGTTGACTATTGCGAAAGAGTTGGGTGGGCATTCCTCCAACCATCACCTGAATCTAGGGTTTGACCTTCCAATTCCTCCATCCTCCATCTATATGTGTTTGGCCTCTGTGATTGAACCTCTGTACACCTTATGCATCTCTGAAACCACAGAGAGCCGTGCTATGCTTTAGTGCTGATCGTTTTCGTTTCAAGTGTTCATACCCATTTTCCCAATTGACTGTTGTGGCCACACAGTGCTGGACTGCGTGTGGCTTGCTGGCTTGTGTGAGGGAGGTGATTTTTGTTGAAGAGGAAGGTTACCCAGTCTATGAGTGACTCTCTCCACGTGAGAGAGTGTGTAGAGGAAGTGAGAACTCCTGGAAGGAGGCTTGTAGCTGCCACAGAGCTCAGAGACTTCCGATCCGGTCTTTTGTTGAAGCCCAAGGGAAGGGAGGTTAGTAGCCGATGGACTGTATTGGTGACAGTGAAGGTGTATACTCCTGGAGTGGGATAGACATGTGGGGAATGAGATTCTATAGGCAGTGGGCATAAGTGGCTCCTGGAAGTGCACGGACGAAGTGAGAACTCTTGGAAGGAGTCCGGTAGCTGCCACAGAGCTTGGAGACTTTGGATCTGGTTTGTTGCTAAAGCCCAAGGGAATGGAGGTTAGTAGCCGATGGATTTTCTTGGTGACAGTTAAGGTGTATACTCCTGGGGTGGGACAGACATGTGGGGAATGGGAGTCTGTGGGCAGTGGGAATAAGTGGCTCCTGGGAGAGAATCCTTCTCCCGTGACTATGTGTCTTCCTGTATTCCTTGCCTAGCCTAGGAATCCCCACCTAGTGGAGCTTAGTCCTAGCTCGGGGGTGACCTACTTCTGAGAGTGATGAGAAGTGTGGTCTAAGGCTGGGAGGTTCATGGGAGGTCTACACGCAGTTTGGGTTCATTTTTGGGTTCATTTTTGGCTCCCAAAAAACATTATTTTAGATCGAAACAATATGTTCCTGAGTACTTTCTGGTCCAACCTATGGTTGATGATTGACACCAAGCTAACCAAATTGAATTCCTTCCACCCACAGATAGATGGAAAAACAAAGGTAGTCAACAAGATGATTGCTCATATCTTGAGGATGGACAATTCCAAATATCCATGTAATTGGATGAGAACCTTCCTTATGTTCAACATAGCTACAAAATATTCCTCCATAGCTCTATGGGCCATGACCATTTTCAAGTGTTCTTTGGGTTCCATCCGTTGACCCTCATTGATGTAGCACTTGTTGGATTACTGAGAGAGGGGGTGAATCAGTAATAGAGAAATTTAATCCTTTTTAACCATATAATCCAAGTGTTATATCAATGTATCATTATCATCCAATAACTACAGAGTAAATAAGAAATGAACAAATTAACAATCATACACATACGCAGTACACCAGTGTTTTACATGGAAACCCAAAGCGGGAGAAAACCACATAATGCTTTTTCTTATATGTCATGAAGAATTACATTCAATGGAAGCACCAACTACCTTTGTTTTCTAGTTGCAACTGGAAGGAGGCTCCAACCCCCTTGTTTCTCAGGCTACAACCTGAGGGAAGATCCAACTCCCCTATTCTCTGGCTAGAACCAAAAGGAGGCTAAAAACCCCTATGTTCTCCAGCTACAACCGAAAGGTGTCTACAATCACCTATCCTTGCCCCATCCAACCGCCCTGATGTAGAAGTATAATGATGTAACCACTGTCACACTATCACTGTGAGATATACCGCTGTAAACCTGTACCAATAAAACTGAACCATGCATCAACCTGTACCCCAACCTGTAATCAACATGTACCATAAACAAGTGCATCAACCATGCACCAACCTATACCAAACAACCTGTAATCAACATGTACCATAAACAAGTGCATCCAACCATGTACCAAGTATGTACCAATCATGTGTCAACTACTCATCAAAATGTACCAACATCATCAACCATACACCTCATGTATATGCCAACTCATCAACTACTTGTCTCAACCATGTACCCAACATGTACCTTAACCAAAATCCCTCATCAATTTCATCATCCAACTATGATTTGTAACTCTGTAATAGACTTGGTGTTTATGATCACATACTTGCAAACCTTTCTTAAATTTTACAACAAGAGACTAGCATTTTCATCAACCTTTTCTTTAGTCTCACATGACTGGTTTGGGATTAGTCAACAACCCTAACTTGAAATAATAATAACTATGTACCTGTAATGAATAAAGATCTAAAAATAGTACAAAATTTTCTTCAGTTTTTTTTATGCAATTCCTCCAAGTGTCACTACTTGTAACCTCTAAGAAAATTAGTTATAGAAAAAATGACATACCTTGCCGAATTCTGGCTTATTCTAGAGAGAGACCTTGTATAGCATGCCCTGCAAGAAATATTTGTTGAATGGATCTGAAAATGTTACACAGAATACTAAATAATGTAATATAACAAACACATTTGGTATTAATTCATTTGGATATGTTATGAAGAAGTTATGACATTTTTACCCGAAACACTTGTTTTAGACTAGTTTCAGGACTAGCCACAAACCCTTTTTTCCACGTAGTGTAATTCCAAAAATACGACGACCCACAAGATAAAATTTTTACCAAAGATACTTGGATATGTTTCCTCAATGGAATATCAATATCACGGTCTGAATCATTCTATAAAGAAATTTATTGTGAAAATGGTGAGATGACCTTTAAATAACATACCTTATCATCAAAAGAATTTATCCTCCCTTGAATTCCGGCCTTCTTTTCTTCACCTTCCCTCTGAAATCAGGATTATATATCCTTTGGTTACCTCAGTCACCTATTGATATTCAATATCCTCAAGTGTGATATAAAATGAGAGATCCTTGCCTCTTATTTATACTCTCAAAGTAGCTTCCTTAAAAGCATCTTCTAGGTCACTTTGCCCACTTTCCTTATTTTAGGGTTAACCCACTTCTAATTTCACCATTAAATTTATTATTTAAATAATTTCTTTTTTATTCACTTTGAATTATAGTACGCTCGTCACTTAACTTTTATTTACCTTCTAATATCTCTTAAACCAATTTGACTACTTTGAGATTTTGGGGCTTCTAGATGACATATGAGGTTCCTCCAACTTCGTAAGGCCATAACTCTCAAACCGCGAGGAGTTATGTGATGTTCCACATACCACCAGAAATGGAATGAAATTTACTATCCATATAGAATAGTATTACCTAAAAATATATCAAAACGCATACCATTATCCATCAAACAAACTTGGGTCAATTACCCAAACCTGGGTTCTCCAAATTCTCATGTCCATAACTCTCTAACCGTGAGGAGTTATGTGACATTCCACATACCACCGAAAATGGAATGACATGTAATATTCATATATAATAGTATTACCTTAAATTATATTAAAAATCATACCATTATACATGAAACAACTTTGGGTCCATTACTTAAACGTTTGTGCTACTGGACTTCGCTACCAGACTTTCTTCAAGGGTTGACATCAATGACAACCAACCTTAATCAAGAACACTACACATTGCAACTACACAATAAGAGTCCTTCTGTGATTATACTGATGCTAATTGAGAAACAAGATTTGTTGAATGAATCTAGAACATCCAACAATAAGTTCACAATATTTTGTAGAAATCCAATGCCAAGTACAAGCAACATCACGATCAACATCAAGTACAAGATAAGTTTTAGGTGGGAGATAAGGTATGGTTGCATTTGTATAAAGAGCGCTTCACAGGATCCCATTGGAAGCCCCACCACTCCAATATGGGACTTACACCATCACCAAGCTTGTGGGTGAGAATAATTTTTATTCAAGTATTCTTCCTTTCCTTGGCTTACACCTCGTATTTAATGTGGAACTGCTTCGACCATATTTTACACCTCTTCTGGACACTTCAGATGTGGCTAAGCACTTAGACCATAAATAAATCAATCCCAAATACATTGAATAGGTGAAATTTTATTAGATCATGAATAGAAAGATGAAGGGCAGCCACCAATAGAAACATCCAACTCTATCAGGTCATCAAAGTAGGGCAACTTCTTAACTAGGGAAAGTAGCTCACTAGGAATTAAATTTAGTAGAAGTTTCCCCATATGATGGAGGAAATTGATGCAATAGGGACAAGTGATTCCTAAGGGGGAGGATTGATCAAGGTGGATACTAGTGGCCACCCACCTATTCCACTAATTCATAATTGTTCCACATCTTGGAATTTTTTCTACATCTTTTTGGGTCCCAAACTTTCGGGGCCATTTTGAGGTGCTAAACAACGTTTTTTTGGCGCGGTAACACCTAGCATGTAGTTTAAGTCAAATGCTAGGATATTTGGAGTGTTTAATTCTCGAATAAACCTTTTAGATGTGCTACTGAGTGCCCCAAACAGAGATCGTATGCAAAATTTATGCCCTTGGGAAGTTGATGTATCAACTAACCAAATCGGGGCCCACAAACTTTTTGGTGTTTCATCTTTTGGGGTTAGGGTTTTGGATGTTTCTGGTTTTATAATTGATGCTTTATGTTAAAATGTCTTTTTGGAATATTTTTAATTAACTTCTTGTTAGTGACCCTAGCCGACACAACTCTCTCTTCAGGGATAATCTACCACCATTCTAGATAGCTTGTGTGCTTTGCATTTTATAGTCTTTTGTATTTCGAACAATCATGAATAGAATGTGAGTTTAACTATATCACTATGTTTCTTGCAATATCTATGTGTGTTTCCTTATTATATATTTTCCTTCATGTTGTTCTCAATATAATCTAGGTCATCTTAACACTATATTACATCTAGGGGAACACCTTTCCTGTGACTTCATTTCTTGGAAAATGCTTTATTTGACCAAAACTAGGGTTTTTCTTAGTAAGGGACAATGCACTTTTTGCGCTAGGGGTCAATTTTGAAAAATATTGGCTCAGGATATTTTCGGTAGCATGCTAAAGTTGGCCTTGGCCAAACACACTTGCATGAGCTTATGCAACTCAATTATGTTGTTGGGTTTGGATTTTATACCCCGAGACCAAATTCTTACTGTGTCCCTGAATGGCTTCAAGAGGTGAGTTGCAACTCACTATAAAACTCTAATCGAGGCTCGTATGGATGATCCATCAATTATGTTGGACTCCTAACAATGGATTACAGCTAGAGGCAACCCTCTCATATGATTCCATTTCCAAAAAATTCTTTTCTCAACAATCTTCTTAACTAAGGATTTGCTCAGTGAGGGACAATGCAATTTTTGCACTAGGGATCGATTTTGAAAATCACTTGGTTGGGCTATTGTGGGAAGAATCCTCACATGGGACTTGTACAAAGAATCATCTAGCCACATCCATCCTAGGTTTGGCTACCATGTAACATTTGGCCGATGGTACACCTCTTAGTTTCATTATTGAGATGAGCAAGGCACTTGGAAAAGGTTGGTCAACTAATCCATTCCATTTTATCAATATTATCCAACACTATATGTGTTACATTAGCCAAAATTATTTGGTTTAGTTAATCCCCAACACATAACCAAAGTAAATGCTTCAATGATGCTGGAGAATCCTTTCCACCTAAGCATGCGCCAACATTCCAGCACATCAAAGTGCATTCAAGGAGGGGAGAGGCACCATCCCTCTCATTTTGCCCTCATTTTTAAATTTTAAATGTAAATTTAATGCAAGTAAATGTTGTAAGGCTTGAGCAGAGCCGAGTCATGCTTTTGTATAGGCAGTAGATGAGGTTTCCTTTAATGGCTAGATGTAGGCTGATTTAGATCTGATTTAGACAAGATGCTCATTCAATGTAATAAGCCTCAGTTGATGGGTGTTGTAATGGTGATTAGACACCACTAGTGTAGCTAGGAGGGAAAGCTCAATGAGCCCCTCTTGTATACATAATTAATGTATTCCCAGTAGAAGCTACTGAAAGTTGAGAAGAAAATCATTGTAAGCTAAGGAGAGAAGAGCCGAGACTCTGTTGTAGTCTGAGGCTACACCCATTGTAAACAAACGTTTATATTGATAAAAAGACAACAATTTTTCCTGCATGTGATTATGTGTATGTTTCCATGTATTTGATGAATTCTATCTGTGTGTTTATGGGCATATATTGTGTGGATGTATGTGATAGGTTCCATCTGTAGGGTTAAGATAGAATTCACTATCTGTTTGAGATATTTTGAGTTTTTCTGGGTTCTTTAGGCTGTGCAAGGAGTGCACAATAGGGTATTGGAAACTTTGTAGCCAGCGCAAGGAGTGCACATCTGAACTCTTTCTAGTCAGAGAAGAATATGCCAAGAGGGAACACCAGAGCAATCAAAACTCAATAGGAGCCTTAAGGTTTCTGAACACATTGGAGGAGAGATTGTACAGAGGAGGCATAAAGAGACAGAGTTGATAGATACTTTGTGAAGCTCTGCCATGAGGGCATTGAGAAGGTGCAAGTGTGTAGAAGAGAACTCTATTTTGAGTTCAAAGAGAGAATTGTTAGAGGTAGACACCCACATAGTTACTGAACACTCTGGTATACAGGAATGAGATATACTTCAGAGTTTCTGAACACTCTGAAAGAAGGGATAAAAAAGGAGTACTTTGAGAGAGTGCAAAGAGAGCACAAAGCCAACACCCTTCTGAAGTGTTGGAGGAATTGAGGAACAACAAAGTTGTTGAGCACTCTAGAGGAGAAGCTCTGCAAGTGTGCATTAAGAAGAATGTGCTAGGAGGGCACAAGACTTCCTTTGAAGGATGAAACAAGGGATGAGACCCTTAAATATTTAGACAATTCAAAAGCTTAGGGGGGATAGTGCCTTTGCACACAAAATCTCAGCAGAGAGGAGTAGAAGGTCGAGACCCTTCGGGGTTTGAGCCATATACAATCTCAGGAGTGTGTAGGAGTGAGTTTATTCAATATCAAAATATCAGGAGGGAAAGCAAGTCAATACCCAAGCATTCAGGCTCACAACAAGAGGATCAAAGGCTGAAGCCTTTTAAAACTTACAAATTCTTCCAATTTGAGAGGAAGTGCATATAGCTCAAGTGGAGAAGATACCTAGCCATCATATCTATTGTTGAAGAAGATCTGGGCTGTGAAAATACAGTACAGTATCAAGGATGAGCGCACAGAGGAGGATAACATATCCCATCCGTCGGATTTGGGCACATGGATCCACAACCGTCCGATCTAGGTAAGTTCATGAAACTTAACTCATTTTTAAGTGTAGAAGGATAACAGACTAGCTAAAGTCCCAAATTCCCAAAGTAGATCGGGACCTTCCATCATTCACAAGAACACGTGGCGGATGATGGTGAACATCGGAGGGGAGCCTCTCCAGAGGATTTGAGGTGTTGTTATTCTAAAATCCCCGAAGCCTGAAGTCTGAAATAGATCCTGGTCATTGATCACCAGGGGATACGTGGCAGCATATCCGGAGATCCGGAGGAATATCACTTCGAAAGGACAAAGGTAATTTTGGGTGGAGAATTCTCGAAGAGCCAGGAGCCGAAGAAATCCTGGGCATCCATTGGAGAAGGACACGTGGTGTTCGATCAATGCTTCGCTAGTTCTCTATTCGAGAGGAACAAAGGTAGGAGTAGAGAAAAATCCCAAAGGCCAAAGAGTGAAGTTAATCTAGACCATTGGATCCAGGGAGGACACGTGGTAGAGATCCACAAAATTTAGAGGAAGAGTCCTTCGGAGGAAAGGCAAGGTGGAGTAACCAAAACCCTCAAAGGTTGAACTAGCGAAGGAGATCGTGGTCATTGATTTGAGGTGGATGCGTGTCATCATATCATAGAAGGAAAATTTCAGCCATTGATCGTTGGAAGACGTGGCATCAGATCCATCACTTTGGTGATAGGATGCTTCAGGAGAAACAAGAGAGTGAAATCCTGAAGGTCGCAACTTGAAGGCTGAAATCAACAAGAGTCATTGATGAGTAGAGGGAAACATTGAGCACAGAGATCCACGCCGGAGAACCGACACTCCAGGAGAACGAGCACGGAGGAGCATTGACTATTGGTCGTCTGAAGTGGAGTGAAGGGAGAATCTTAGCTATTGACGGAGGTGAGCACATGGCACTCGATCTATCACTTTGGGTGCGAAGTACTTCAGGAGAAAAAGGTGTTGGAATGTTTGGTACTCCAAAATGCTGAAGTCCTGATTGGATCATAGTCATTGGATGTCAGATAAGCGAGAACCATCGATTTTCCAGGTGAGTTCGCGATTTGGGGTTCAAGAAAAAAGGTTACAACTATTTCCAAAACAACCGAATCCCGAAGTTGCAAAGCGCTTTAAGAGGTTTAGCCCTGGGTCATAGCTCGAGGTTGCATGTGGAGAGGGAATAGTAGAAGAAGCTAACACCCGCCAGAAATAGATCTCGGTCATTGATCACCAGGGGATGCGTGGCAGTAGATCCAAAGATTTGAAGGAATATCACTCTGAAAGGACAAAGGTAATTTTGGATGGAGAATTCTCGAAGAGCCAAGAGGCGAGTAAATCCTGGGCATCCATTGGAGAAGGACACGTGGTGTTTGATCAATGCTTCGCTGGTTCTCTATTCGAGAAGAACAAAGGTAGGAGTAGAGAAAAATCCCAAAGGCCGAAGAGTGAAGTTAATCTAGACCATTAGTTCCAGGGAGGACACGTGGTAGAGATCCACAAAATTTGGAGGAAGAGTCCTTCAGAGGAAAGGCAAGGTGGAGTAACCAAAACCCTCGAAGGTTGAACTAGCGAAGGAGATC
Organism: Picea glauca; assembly: GCA_000966675.3. NCBI lineage: Eukaryota > Viridiplantae > Streptophyta > Pinopsida > Pinales > Pinaceae > Picea > Picea glauca. The sequence goes on along the minus strand of JZKD02S2103318.1, from coordinate 197,713 downwards.
ATGGTCATTGATTTGAGGTGGACGCGTGTCATCATATCATAGAAGGTAAATTTCAGCCATTGATCGTTGGAAGATGTGGCATCAGATCCATCACTTTTGTGATAGGATGCTTCAGGAGAAACAGGAGAGTGAAATCCTGAAGGTCGCAACCTGAAGGCTGAAATAAACAAGAGTCATTGATGAATAGAAAGAAACGTTGAGAATAAAGATCCACGTCAGAGAACTGACACTCCAGGAGAATGAGCACGAAGGAGCATTGACTATCGGTCGTCTGAAGTGGAGTGAAGGGAGAATCTCAACTGTTGATGGAGGTGAGCACATGGCACTCGATCTGTCACTTTGGGTGCGAAGTACTTCAAGCTAAAAAGGTGTTGGAATGTTTGGTACTCCTGAACGTCGAAGTCTTGATTGGATCATAGTCATTGGATTTCGGATAAGCGAGAACCATCAATTGTCCAGGTGAGTTCACGGTTTGGGTTTCGAGAAAAAAGGTTGTAGCTATTTCCAAAACAACTGAATCCTGAAGTTGCAAATCATTGTAAGAGGTTTAGCCCTGGGTCATAGCTCGAGGTTGCATGTGGAGAGGGGCTAGTACAAGAATCTAGCGCCCGTCAGTTTTAAAATTTTAAAGAGCACTAAGAAAAGGGCCTAGGGGTTACATAGGACCTGCGCCTAAGGAGATAATGAGCCTGTGTCAAATCAATTTGGGTTCCAGCAAGGGACCTAATGAGATAATTCAGCTCAGTATTTTGAATGATCCTAGACCAGGAGGTTGAGCAAGCCCCAAGGAGAGAAGGGGGTTTTGCATTAGAGTGGTATCAGAGCTTGATTTCATTTGTAGACATCAGGTGAAGGAGGAGACAGAGTGAAAATTATCTGCGAAGGATTGTTGCAAGATCGCAACAGTCAAGCAGATATCTAGGTGGGCTGAAGGAAAAGAAAGAAAAATGGCTACTGAAGGCCATAAGCGTGGTCAAGGCAAGGACCTCCAATAGAAAGGAAAGGAAAAGGTGGACAAAGAGCTTGAATAAATTAGAGTTGAGCTCAAGAGGATAACATTGAAGATGCAACGAGAATCCCAAGTACGATGGAGGTATGAATGGCCAATGAGGTAGAAAACAAAATGACATGTCTAGAAGTTGTTGGCCAAAAGAAAACAACCGATGTTGAGGAGGTGGTTGAGAGAATATGAAACCCTTAGTGACACAGAGAAAGTGGTTTACATTTAAGAACTTGAGAATGGAAAGAGCCTCAATGATGAGGAGGAAAAGAGATCAGTTGATCTCATGAACTTCCAAGAGGGAAGTCATGAAAGTTCAAATTGCCAGGTGAGAAATGAGGTGAGATCTGTTGATCTCATAGACTGCCAGGAGGGTAGAGGAGAAATCCCAAATTTCCAGCTGGGAAAAGGAAATGAGTTGAGATTGTCTAAAAGTCTCATAAACTCAACAAGGAGTCTAGAGTAGCAAGGAGTACTGACAGATGAAAGGAAGGCATCATCCATATGAAGATTCATATGGAGTTGCAGACCATGTGAATTAAGATGATGAGAAGTTAAATTCTTCCATCACTGAGGAGGAGGATCATAAGTGTGTTTTGATCATTGTGGGAGTCAAAATATTCCTACCAACTAGCCAAGCAGAGGCTAGCATATTTGTTGTAGGTGTAGCAGCACAAAGAAAACCAACAAATACTGTCATAGAGGAGACAGAGTAGACATCAGAATCTACCCCAATAGAAGAAGCGAAGCATACAACTATGATGCTCACTCAGTGGGAGAAATAATTGGAGATGTTGGAGGATTGGTTAAACAATCCATAACCAGAGAAGGACTGCCAGGATGAATTCATGCGAAGAGAAGAAAAATGCTAGCCTGAGGAGTAGCTGGAAAAAGATGGAGTTGTACCAGTAGAGGAAATGGTAGAAGCTAATATGCCAGAAGAGATATATGAACAAAATTTAAGTGAGGGGACTGTAGAATCTGAATCTATAGAGAAGTGGAAAGTCAAGACCACGAGTGATGAAGTGTAGTAGGCCAGTCTGCATGAAAGGAGAATCCAACCAGTATATCAACTGGAAGATGAGGTAGATAAGATAAGGAAACTGATGTTGATATCAACATAGGAAGCTGTTAGCAAGGGGAAGCTGAGAAGAAGGAAACCTGCCACAAAAGAAACAAAGAAGAGGAGCAGGAGGATAGCTCCAAATAAGAGTTTGGGATCTAGGGGGATTTCAATAGTGGAGCAGAGGGAGCCATGAGAATGAGCTGATGATTTTCCTAGCAGTGGAGTGTGATGCAGGAGCATCCTTTGCACCTAAGCATGCACCAACATTCCAGCACATCAAAGCGCATTGAAGGAGGGGAGAGGAGCCAACCCTTTCGTTTTTCCCTCCTTTTTAAATTTTAAATGTAAATTTAATGAAAGTAAATGATGTAAGGCTTGAGCAAAGCCAAGTCATGCCTTTGTACAAGAAGTATATGACGTCACCTTTAATGGCTAGTTGTAGGCTGATATAGATCCGATTTGGACTAGATGTTCATTCAATGTAATAAGCCTCAATAGATAGGTGTTGTAATGGTGATTAGAAACCACTAGTGTAGCTTGGAGGGAAAGCTCAATGAGCCCCTCTTGTATAAAGGATTGTAACATATGCCTAGTAGAGGTTGCTGAAAGTTGAGAAGAAAATCATTGTAATCCAAGGAGAGAAGAGCCGAGACTCTGTTGTAGTCCGAGCCGACACCCATTGTAAAAAAACATTCATATTAATAAAAAGACAACAATTTTTCCTACATGTGATTATGTTTATATTTACACGTATTTTATGAATTTTATCTGTGTGTTTATGGGCATATATGCTGTGGATGTATGTGATAGGTTACATCTATAGGGTTAAGATATAATTAACTATCTATTTGAGAGTTGTTGAGTTGTTCTGGGTTCTTTAGGCTATGCAAGGAGTGCACAATAGGGTATTGGAAACTCTGTAGCCAACGCAAGGAGTGCACATATGAAATCTTTCGAGTCAGAGAATAATGTGCTAGGAGGCAACACCAGAGAAATCACAACTCAAGAGGAGCCTCAAGGTTGTTGAACACATTGGAGGAGATATTGTGCAAAGGATGCACATAGAGATAGAGTTTCTGGATACTATGTGAATCTATGTCAGGAGGTCATAGAGTAGGTGCAAGTGTGCGCAAGAGAACTCTGTTTTGAGTTCAAAGAGAGAAGTGTCAGAGGGAAAAATCCACAGAGTTACTGAACACTATCGTAGACATGCATGATAGATACTTTAAAGTTTATGAACACTTTGAAGGAATGGATCAACATGAAGGAGTAATTTGAGCGAGTGCAAAGAGTGCATAGAGCCAACACCTTTCTTAAGTTTTGGAGGAATTGAGGAACACCAGAGTTTCTAAACACTCTGGAGGAGAATCTTTGCAAGTGTGCATTGAGAAGAAGGGGCCAAGAGGGCACAAGACTTCCTTTGAAGTATAAAACAAGGGCCGAGACCCTTAAATATTTGAGCCAACTCAAAATCTTAGGGGGGGATAGTGCATTTGCTCACAAAATATCATCATAGAGGAGAAGAAGGTTGATACCCTTTGGGCTCCGAGCCAAATTCAAGCTCAAGAGAGTTAGCGCAAGAATTGTACAGGAGAGAGATGATTCAATATCAAAATATTAGTAGGGAAAGCAAGTCGAGACCCAAGCATCCAGGCTCGTCGCAGGAGGGTGAAACACTGAAGCCTTTGAACACTTACAAATTCTTCCAATTCGAGAGGAAGCGTAGATAGCTCAAGTGGAGAAGATACCTAACTATCAAATCTATTGTCAGAGAATATATGGGTTGTCAAAATATAGTCCAGTATTAAGGAGGAGCCCACAAAGGAGGAGAAAAGATCCCATCTATTGGCTCTGGACGTGTGGATCGAAAACCGTCTGAACTAGGTAAGTGCACATAACTTAACTCCTTTTTATGTGCATAAGGAGAGCAGACTAGCCGAAGTCGCAAAGTAGATCAGGACCATTCATTGTTTGAAGGGACACATAGCGACATATGGTGAACTTCGGAGGGGATCCACTCCAGAGGATTTGAGGTGTTGTGCTTCGAAAATCCCTGAAGCCCGAAGTCTGAAATAGATCCTGGTTGTTGATCACCAGGGGACACGTGGCAGAAGATCCATAGATCTGGAGGAATAAAACTTTGGAAGGAAAAAGGTAAGTCTGGGTGGAGAATTTCCGAAGAGCCAGGAGCCGAAGGAATCCTGTTCGTTCATTGGAATATGACACATGGTGTTCGATCAACACTTCACTGGTTCACTATTTGGGAGGAACATATGTAGGAGGAGAGAAAAATATCGAAGGCTGAAGACCAAAGTTAATCTAGACCGTTGGATCCAGGGAGGACACGTGGCATATATCCACAAACTTTGGAGGAAGAGTGCTTAAAAGGAAAGGCAAGGTGGAGTAACCAAAACTCCCGAAGGTCAAACTAGAGAAGGAGATCATGGTCGTTGATCTGAGGTGGATGTGTGTCATCAGATCACAGAAGGTAAATTTAAGCCATTGATAATTGGAAGACATGGCATCAGATCCATCACTTCGGTGACAAGATGCTTTGGGAGAAACAAGAGAGTGAAATCCTGAAGGTCGCAAGTCTCGAAGGCCGAAAACAAGAAGAGTTGTTGATGAGCATAGGGACATGTGGAGTGCGGATATACATGCCAAAGAGCTGGCACTCCAAGAGAACGGGCATAGAGGAGAGTTGCCTATTATTCATCTGAAGTGGAGTGAAGGGAGAATCTCAACCATTGATCGAGGTGAGCACGTGGTGCTCGATCTATCACTTCGGGAGAAAAAGGTGTTGGAATGTTTGGAACTCCCGAACATCGAAGTCTGAAGTAGATCACAGCCATTGGCTGTCGGATAAGAGAGAAATGTTGATTGTCCAAGTGAGATCATGGTTAGAGGTTTGAGAAAAAAGGTTGCAACTGTTTCCAAAACAACCAAAGCCTATATTTGCGAAGCACTTTAGGAGGTTTAGCCCCGGGTCATAACCCTAGGTCACATGTGGAGAGGGGATAGTATAAGGAGATAACACCCATCATTTTTAAATTTTTTAAAGAGCGCTAATAAAAGGGCCTGCGAGTTACATAGGACTTGCGCCTAAGAAGAAAAGGGGCTTGTGTCAAATCAATCTGGTTTCCAGCAGGGGACCTGAAGAGTTAATTCAACTCAATCTTTTGAACAATCCTAGACTGGGAGGTCGAGAAAGCCCCGAGGAGAGAAGGTGGTTCTGCATCATTCAAGTTGGTAAGGTTTATCTTAGTCGTAGTAAGAAACTATAGTAGATTTAGGTAAAATTATTGATAGACAAAGAGATTTCCTAAAGAATGTGCATTTTGGAGTGTAGACGAGATGATACAATCAAGTTGAGTTGTGCCTAACAAAAGGATATGATACAACCAAGGTAATATAAGACAAGGTAAGATAGATGGGACAAGACATAGTAATATATCTAGGATGAAATTTGAACTTTCAATAGTAAAAAGTATATTTTTAATATTAGCTCAAGTTTATGATTTTTTATTTGAATGATATATTGATTTTCAATAAAATGTGAGACTAGAAATATGACACTAGTATTTAAAGAATTAAAATAAACAATTATTGTTAAATCAAAAGTGCAGATTCTTTTCAAGGAGTAATTATCAATGTACATTGGATTGATTGTGTTTAATGATGGGTTGTGAAAGGATTTATTGAAGGTCAAGGAAATATTATAGTGATTTTCATCATAAAGGATTAAATGGAACACACACACACACATAGACACACACATAATGTTGTTGCAACACAATTTTGAGATGGTAAAAATGAACATTATGAACAAAATTTGGGCATGTAAAAAGACATAATATTTGTCGGAGGACTAAAGGTATTTCTAATCATGTATGAGGAATGGGGTCAACAAATTTGTGATACAATGTAGAATTTGACAATTTTCTAAGAGAGTGAGTCAAAATATAACATTGTAGACATTATGGTTAATTTTGAAGATGCATTGGGAAGATATAACAAATAATTTTATATTTGGAGGACTACTAGTCATAACACACTGCATATATGATTTGGTGTGTGTTGTGATTTACATGGTATAAAAATGGTGCATTTCTTGACTTAAGCAAAAGATTGATGATGTGACTTATTATGCAAGACTTTTCTTCAAGGTCACAGTGTTTGAATGTTGTGTTCTCAAAAACCATTTTGAACCACACTAGAGATTATGTATTTCCACCAATAAAATTTGTAATGAAGGTATCATCATCATGGAATGATGGGTCCTTACATACCCCTGTTAGAAATCCTAATTTTACAATTGAGTCAACCCTTTAGGTAATCTAGTTGAACTCTATTGTTTTTTTAATAACCACGATGAAGGTAACAACAATATTGTAGCCCTAATTTCTACATAGTTGGAAGAAACAAACATCCAACATGGGATTGATCCATTAAACTGTGTTATTGGACACTATTTAATTTTGAAAGCCTTGTGTTTGGCCTATCCAATATCTATGATCCAAATGATGAAAATGAAAGGGAAACCTTATGAGACTGGTTGATCATGGAGATGCCCACGACATGTTGGTTGTTTTTTTGTGATATTTAAATAAAGTTGAAACTTAATAGGACAAGGAAGGTTTAATCCCTAATTATACGCCATTAAAAGAAAATATGGCATGGAATGACCTCAAGGCCAAAGACATACTATATAATTTTTTTTTCATCATGAAGACTCTCCTAAATTATGGTTCAATTTTTCTAATTTCCATAAAGGTAACGAAAGACTACTGAATATTGGATAGAGCCATGTTGTCTAAGCATGGTTTCTTTTTTTAGCATGAAGGTATAAGGTTGGTGCAAGTCCTAAGGGAGATCATCCTGTCTAAATAACAACACCTTGTTTACTTCATTTCCCAGGGCTAGGTTAAGACAAGGGATATGAATTCAATACTAATGTCGAACACCTACCATTTGAAGTATGCATCATGTATAGAATATATCAAGAGGATTTGGAATTTGATGTATCAACCTAGAGGATACAAAGGCTGGATCTTGTGGTGAGAATATTCCATTTGGTGTGTCGTTGCTTTCCTCCATGGCTATGGTAAATATATAATGACCATTAGAAAACGGATGAATAATGTTTCCACAAAGGAGCTAGAACAAATTTCAAGGATGATGCAATTTATTGCATTCAATGAGAAATTACAGGCCATATAATTCAAGTTGAATATTTTCTCAAATTTGAGGAAAAATATAGATTAAAAGGAGTTGAAATTTGACATTATCTCCATTGGTTCAAAACAAGTGAAATGCCAACCAAATCCTTCTTCAAATATTTATCCTTTAAATAAGTAACTAGTTGAATCAAATCCCTCAAAATAGTGGAAGGACTAATCATAAATAAAGTGTCCAAGATAATACTAAGTATAATGAGAATACAACATGAGAGCACGTCACAAGAAAGATGCAATAGAGTTAAGAGAGACAACAGAAGATAGGTGTCATAGATAAAAGTGCATGTGAAGAAGCATGGGCACAATAAAATGGTGAGAACATATTTTAGGCATGGAGGTGAAAAGTGTATGATAGTTAAAGGATAAGAGAACAAAGAATGATGATCAATGTTAGGAAGAGTACAATGAGAAGCATGCATTGTGAGCGTGACAAGTGCTCATACCAACTGTTACACATTATTTTCATCATACCTATGACCGTTAATGATGTAAACCTATTTGTTTCCTTCAGAGGGGTCAGTGGCTCGAGTTCCTGAAGAAAGAAGGGAGAAGAACTTTTCCTGAGAAAAGAAGTTGCATTCTCCTTTGTAAAACCCTTATTAAAGGGGATGTTCACAGGTTGCTATATAGGCAGGATGCAAAAATTCCTAATTTTCGCAGGCTGCACCATAGCTAGGTCATGAAGTGTTTACAGGTTACTATATAGGCAGGGTGCGAAAATTATCATACATGGGAAAAACGAGCATCTTCTCGATGCTTCTAGAAGGAGAAACTTTCATGGTGAGGTGGCATCCAAATGGTTTGGATCTTACTCACTTTCATGATTTAGTGGGATCATCCTAACCTCCTCACCTTATCCTCTTCAAATTGTAAAAGGAGAGGATCTCTCATGGAGAAATTTATCTTTTTGGATTAGCTTGGATTGGATTGAACTTTGGAGATTGTTAGCTTGGATAGATGAGCCATTTGTTAAGATAGATTGTGAATATTATCAGATCTATGCTCTCAGAATTATTGGAGTGGAAGTGTGTGGGGAATAAAGAATAGTTGGAAGGGACCTTACGACATCAAGGCCATGGTTGTAATCTCTCTTTCACATTTAATATGATACAGTAATAAGATTCTTTCCTATAAAGCTTGTTGTGTTTTATCGTATGATTCCTTGATCACATACATAGGTTTATATTGAGTTTATGCTATTACTATCACTTTGGTTGGTTGCGTTATTTTGTAGGTTCATCATTGTATGAGAGTTGGAACGGAGCTAGGATGGCAATGGCGAGAAGAAGCGGCATTTAAAATGTATGTCACCTATCCCTCTTTAGTTAGTAAACTCAATATTTAAAACTTAAGGAAAGCGTCATGTTCTGGTGTGTTTTGTTCTAGATTTAGGTGGATCTAGGGAGGTTAGTTAGTGTCTGCACCTACCGATTTATCCTATAACAAAATTGGCGACTCCACTGGGGAACAGATTGTTTCCAAGTTAGTCTAGTTTACCTTGATTTGATTGCTTGTTTTCTAGTTTATGAGTCTGTGGAAGATCCATCCAGACTCTCTAGATCTGAAAGTTCACTTATACTCTTTGTCCTTTTTCCAAATTCCTTTTGATTACAGACATTCCCGCACTTCACCTGTATACAGCCTATGAAAAACTTTGATTTTCACACCTCACTGTTTAAACCAGTGCAACATTTTCGCAACCTACCCATTGCTAGCCTACGAAAACTGTTGATTTTTGCACTGTAATATACTACTGGCTTGCGAACTTGTTTGTAATTTTTTTTTTTTTGGATTGGGTCTTGTTATCTTTTGATGCCCAGTTTTACTTTGATTAGTTGGATTGAATTTTTGGAGCCTATATTGATTTGTTTACAGTCTGCTTGAAATTCTTTGAGTTGATTTTAGCCATCTTTGCTTTGCTTGGTTTTGAAGTATTAGTCTCTTTCTTTGAGTATCTTTCAATTACAAAGTGCGTGTTTTCTTTATAATTGTTTAGGGAAAGATCAGATTTCTTCTGAATAGTTTTCTTTAAAAGAAAACTTTTAGTTTGGGTTTCTTTGTTTTAAGAAAGTTCATTATTGCTTTTAGTGAAATTTTTGAA
>JZKD02S2103318.1:166676-188259 GCA_000966675.3 Picea glauca | reverse complement strand
GGGGGGGGGGCATGAATCGTGTATTGGTGTACAGTCTATTTTGCACATTTCTTAAAGACATCGATATTGACGAGTTTTTTAAAATGTTGGGACATTGTGCATCCAGGAATGATAAATTTTTTATCCTTCTCGTAGTATAGCTCTCATCAAAATGAAAATATTGCATCTTCATCTCTTTGCATAACTTTCGAGTTAGTCAAAACACCATATTGTCCACACCATTTTTCTTTTGAGTAATGACAACCTTAAAAATAAAGCGCTTATAAAAATTGATTAGACATTTTTTATATTTTCTGGTAGCAAACCTACATTAGATTAGTTGTAGGGCTTTAGAATAGGTGTCAAAGATAACTTTCCAAAGCTGCAAACAAATGTAGTATCTTGTGATAGGGAGAGTTAAATCCACTTACTTCATTTTGTCCTGGGAATCCCTTCTTACACAAGGGTCAATCACAAAGTCGCATTAAGACTGGAAGAGTTACTCACCCTTCTTTGTTGGTCTTGGTGTAGAGATTGCGTGTATTATGAGGGTCACTTGAAGGTATACCCACAATTATGAGTGGAAGCCTTTCGAGTTGATTTCGGGCTAGTTACCCTGCCTTTGTACGTGGATCGAACTGTCGATTGTTTCCCTAGGCATCACTGTAGTAAGTGGTAACCTTAGTGGCCTATCTCTCTAGGTTCTTTAACCTTAGTGGCCAAACTCACTCGGGCTCTTTGGAGGGTATACCCACGATTATGTATGGGAGCTTGCACCAAGGTGTAATTCCGTTAAGCAGGTCATCAACGTAAATTTTCCACCCTCTCTATCTCATCCCCTTCTTACTTTGTTCCCACGACGTTGGATTTCACCACTAACTAGTGTGCTCATTGTGAGAAGGTTTTGTTTGCTTGTTTATTTACTAGATTTCTAATATGTGCTGTTTGTTTTCCCTAGTGGACTCTAGATTGGATATTTATTTTTATGGCGCCAGTTCCTGGAATGACCAATGAAGGAACTCCTTTTCCAGGGGAACCTTTTGTTTTTCCTTCTCATGGAAATATTGGTCCTCCTCATATTGCTAGTTTGAGCCTTCCAAGTCTCACAATTAGATTATCGGTATGGTTGTTTTCCACTCAGGTAATCCCAAATGTAGTTAGTGCTTTAGTCACAAGCACTTCCCCCCAAGAACATCAACCTCATGTTGATCCTTCACCTTCTTCACCATTACGCTCTTCTTCGCCTTCCTCACTTGCAAGGTCGCCTTCCATTTCATCTTCTTCGTTGAGTGAAAGTTCTGAAGCTAGTAACCCAGTGAATAAGAAGAAGAAGAAAAGAAAGATTAAGAAGAAGAAATATAAACAAGGGTCAAAACCTCCAACCATTGTCAAACATGTTGGAAAACAACCAATTACTATTAATCGTGCTGGGAGTGTTGATGATGTCAAGCACACCCAAACACTTCTTGATCCCAAGTACCCTTGCAGGCTTTGTAAGGGTGGCCATCTTCTTAAGGATTTCCCTGGTCTATCCAAGGTTATAAAAGTATGGTCTACACACCCCGACGAACCCATGTCATCATCCTATGAACAACATGTTGATGACCTCCCGTCAACTAGTCAATATACCGTTGGGAAGAAGAAAATTAGAGTCAATTTCCCATGTATGTTATGCAAAGGGAGTCATCTAACTCACCTTTGCCCTCGTATGGAAAAAGCCTTGAAATTACTAGAAGACATGAATGTTTCATAGCCTCAACTTCCAGCTGCTTATCGTAATTTTTCTCTCAACCCCCCTATAGTTGATGGAATGATCACTCCGGACCCATCGCCGGTCAATCCAATTGATCATGCCATCAATCTGGTCACATCCTTAATTGAAATAGTTGACAAAGTGGTTTATCTGATCCCATCTTCGATCGATCCCACTCTCCCTTTAGAGAGTATTAACAAAGTGGTTGATCCGATCCCATCCTCGATCGATCCCACTCTCCTGTTAGAAAGTGAAACCCAAGCGGCCGATCCATTTTCTCCTGTCGACCCCATTCTCCCCTTAGAGAATGAAACCCAAGTGGTCGATCTGATCTCTCCATCGATCGATCCTACTCTCCCACTAGAGAGTAAACCCAATACTGCCCATGTTTTTCTCATTGATACAGAATCTACCATGCCGGTGGGTATTCCTCCTTCTCCCATGGAACCCCCTCCAAGTAATGAGGCCATCCATTTTGATTGGGGTGTGCTAACTAGATCTCGTCTTCCCTCTCACATTCCTTTCCATATTACAATGCAAGTTTGTGGTCGAGACGTTCCTCATGCACTGATAGATGAAGGTGCGTCTATTAGTATTTTGTCCTCTTTTGCTTGGCAAGATTTGGGTTTTCCTTAGCTTGTGCCGATTACACAGAATTTGTTATCTTTTAACAGAAGAACCAATCAACCTTTAGGGACCCTTCCTCAGTTTCCTGTAACTTTGGGAGGGAAAAATGTCTTTATTGATGTCATGGTAGTCCAAGACCCCTTGGATTTCGCTTCACTCCTTGGGTGAGATTATGTCTATGCCATGAAAGCTATTGTGTCTACTCTTTTTCGTGTGATATCTTTCCCTCACGATGGACAAGTGTGACTGTTGATCAATTTTCATTCATTGAACCCGACTGGATTGCCTCCCTAAATGGTTCTTATATGCAGACAATATCGTCCTCGCCACAGTTCAATTATGTGGCATTGTCACCCATGGCTTTAACTTATGATGAATTAGATCCAGTAGTTGACATGGTGATCTCCTTGATAGGGCTTTTAGAGCTTGATCTATTTACTCTTGTTGCGACCCTCGACATGGTTTCCTTCCATAGTGTGTTTCTTCTTTCTAGTGAAAACCTCTTGGAAGCCATGACCGAGTTTTGTTCCTTGACATGGTGTCATTCTGGAGCATTGTCCTCTTGGAATTGATGATCAAGAAGAGAGACTTCGAGGATATTTTTTGCGTCTCTGAGGAAACCTCGTTAAAAAATGAAACAAAGGTCCTTGAGCATGGTTTTCTGATTTCAAGCTCGTTAAAAAATGAAACCATCTATGAGGATAGTTTTTCACGTCTCTGTAGAAATCTCATTAAAAAATGAAACAGAACTTATGAGCATAGTTTCTATTTCTGTGTCAAGATCATTAAAAAATGAAACAAAGGTCTAGGGATTGAACCTTGATTCTTGAGCATAGTTCTTATCCTGTCTTAAGCTCATTAAAAAATGAAACAACTTCCCTCTCTCTGTTTGAGTCAAGTCCTTTGTCTAGTATTTGAAGCTTCTTTTCATCCTCCTATGTCATTGGATGAATTGAAGCTTGGGGGAAAATGCCTTCAGCATCTAGACTTCATTTTAAATTTATGTTTCTAGCTTTGTAAGCTGGGGGCTAAGTACCAACCATCCCTATGTAACACGTTGGGAAGTCGCAAGCATAGTTTTCTATGGTCCAATCTTGTGTAAAAATGAAACTAGGTGCAAGAATAATTTTCTATGGTTCAAGCTTGTGTAAAAATGAAACCAACTACCTCAAGCATAGTTTCCTCTGGTTCGAGCTTGTGTAAAAATGAAACCAGGACCAAGCATAGTTTTTTTTTTTTTTTTTTTTAAATCTTGCGGAAAAATGAAAACAATCCCGAGATTAGTCTTTGTTATTTCTCATGCTCGTTAATACATGAGAATAAGTTACCAAGCTTAGTCTTTGTTCTTTCTCATGCTCGTAAATACGTGCGAATGTAATAGAGTATACTTTTATCACTTTTTCGGACTCGTAAAGGTTATATGAAAAAGGAACCCCTTGGAGTTCCCTTTAAGCACTTTTTAGACTCTCTAAACATGAAAAGATGGCCGAGCGACCTTGTTCTTTTCACGCTCGTTAAAGTATTTGAAGAAAACGTATGTTGAGCGATAGTTTATCTCTTTTTCGGTCTCATCAGACTACTTTATGAAAAATGAATTGAGAGACTTTTCTTTAAGTGTTTTTTCAGACTCTATAAACATGAAAACACCCTGAGTTTTCTTTCTTTGGACTCGTTAAACAAACATCGAAAGGACTTAATGGGACTGAACCATTCTTTCCTAGGGTTCGTTAAACATACTTCAAGGGACTCATCCAAAGGATGAGCTTACATTACAGGCATATGTTATCCTCCTCAAGCTTGTGTAAAAATAAAGAGGTACTCACCAGAAATGGTGGGGGAAAAATTGGGAAAGAAATGTGTGTAAACCCATGGAAGAGTCACTTTTGAACATGACAACCTTTCACTCGCTTCGTGTCTAGGTTGGAAAATATGCCCGTCTCTTGATCATACTCCTTATAAGATTACAAATTGTTCTATGATCCCCGTTGTTGAGTCAGTGTTTCCAAGACAGTTGTCGTGTCGTCAATATGTTCAAAAAATAAGTTCAAACCAGAAATACTTCTATTGCGTTGGCCATTTCTGCAGTCCTTAAGCCTTCTATTGCGTCGACCATCCCTAAGTTAGTCCTGAATCACTTGTTACTATGATCTACATCAAATCTTGTTACTTGTTTCGTGTCATTGATGGGGGATACATTAAGGCCCTCCTATGATGAGTATTTTCCTGTCGACTTCAACTCATTATCCAAGAATTAGACTTAGAAGACAATTGGTACCTTGGAACTTGCATGCATCAATGGCAGGTTTCCTCACTTTCGACAGTGGGTTTTCATTATTGACCCCTGATCGGGAGATTTCGTCGAGTGTTCGACTTCAACTCATTTATACGCATTCGTTGGATTGTACTAAGGTACCTTGTGAGTCATTGCCATTAATGGTGATTTCCCTCGCACTTGTTAACAATATACATTAATGACCGGTAATCAAGTGGTTTCTACCATGTTCGACTTCAACACATGTATTCACATGGTTAGATTCGTACCATAGAGTGGTGGAGGTGAAGACCCTGGATCTTTTCTGACAGATCCAGGTTGTGTTGGAGTATATTCAATGTACTATTACATAGATCCACATTGTATGTCTAGTGGCTATGTTCAAATTTGAGTCTTTAACACATAGATCCACAATGTATTTTTGGTGGCTATGTTCAGATTTGAGTCATATTGGCATGGATACACAATGTATGTTTGGTGGCCATGACCTGTCTTACTTGACATGGATCTTCGCATGTCGACATTTATGCTCTGAGTCATTTGTATTCTGAGTATGGGAATGCCTACCTCAGTGATGATATATTATTGTACTGCATTTCCTTGTTTGTTGGCAGGTTTCCAACTGACTGTTCCTTGTTCCCTACACACACTCGACAAAGTATTTCAGCTATCACTCTGTTCTAACTTCATACTTTGGGGGGCTATTTGTTACACATTATTTTCATCATACCTATGACTGTTAATGATGTAAACCTATCTGTTTCCTTCAGAGGGGTCAATGGCCTGAGTTCCTGAAGAAAGAAGGGAGAATAAATTTTCCTGAGAAAAGAAGTTGCATTTTCCTTTGTAAAAACCCTATTAAAGGGGATGTTCACAGGTTTCTATATAGGAAGGATGCAAAAATGCCTAATTTTCACAGGCTGCACCATAGCTAAGTCGCGGAGTGTTCACAAGTTTCTATATAGGCATGGTGCGAAAATGCTCATACGTGGGAAAAATGAGAATTTTCTCGATGCTTCTAGAAGGAGAAACTTCCATGGTGAGGTGGCATCTGAATGGTTTGGATCTTACTCGCTTTCATGATTCAGTGGGATCATCCTAACCTCCTCACCTTATCCTCTTCAACTTATAAAACGAGACGAGCTCTCATGGAGAAAGTTAGATTTTTGGATTAGCTTGGATTGGATTAAGCTTTGGAGATTGTTAGCTTGGCTAGATGAGCCATTTTGTTAAGATAGATTGTGAATATTATCAGATCTATGCTCTCATAATTCTTGGAGTGGAAGTGTGTGGGGAACAAAGGATAGTTGGAAAGGACTTTACAACATCAAGGCCATGGTTGTAATCTCTCTTTCACATTTAATATGATACAATAATATGATTCTTTCCTATAAAGCTTCTTGTGTTTTATTGTATGATTCCTTGATCACATACATAGGTTTATATTGAGTTTATGCTATTACTATCACTTTGGTTGGTTGCATTCTTTTCCAGGTTCATAATTATATGAGCATTGGAACGGAGCTAGGATGGTGATGGCGAGAAGAAGTGGCGTTTAAACGGTATGTCTCCTATCCCTCTTTAGTTAGTAAATCCAGTATCTAAAATTTAAGGAAATCGTCATGTTCTGGTGTGTTTTTTTCTAGATCTAGGTGGATCTAGGGAGATTAGTTAGTGTTCGCACCTACCTATTTTTCCTATAACACCAACACATGATAACATTGGATGAAATTGAAACATTGCAACTTGAGGAAGTTGAACATCAATCATAGACATGTATGGATTCATAGAGATTTTCATTGGTAATGGGATATTTGGAGACTATGGTGTTCTTAGAGATAGGGGGGATAAGAAGATATTTGATTGGTGGGAAACGCATGGGGAAACATACCCTCTTCTACAAAAATTAGAGATGAGGCTCCTCTCTCAGGTTACTTTATACTCTTCCTGCGAGAGGAATTGGATCACATATGGGAATTTGTATAATTTGAAGAGAAGTAGGCTTGAGAAATCCAAGGAAAAGACAATGGTATATGTGCACACCAACCTTCATCTTATTTATAGGCAAAGGGAGGAGTGGTTGAAGGGAAAGACAAATATGTGGATGTGTTTCCTGATGATATGGGTTTGGACAATAGTGTTGAGTTGGCATTAGCTAACTTGGATGTTAATGAAACAATGTTAAAGCTGATCACTTTTCATTATGATTATTCTCTTGAGGGACCATCCTCCACACTAGTAGATGCATATATTGGATTGGACATAGAGGAGGAGGAGGACGAGAAGAATGGAGGTGAGAGTAGTGAAAATGATGTTGATTTTGATGATTATGAAATGGAGTACTACTCATGATCTATGATATTCTTCCATCTATGATTCCAATATCTACCTTATTTTGTGTTTTCCATTGGGATTCCCAACTATAGTATTAGTGACTTAATATCTATGTAATAAATTTTTATTTTGATGACTTAATGAGAAAAATGCAGCTTATGGTTCTAATTTCTTGTGTGTTTTTCATTTGATAATCATTGGTGTAGTACTAGTAAGTAGTAACTAGTTGTACGATTAAATTTATATCATGTAAGTGTTCTAGTATACAAAATGGAGATAGTTGTACTTCGTGCCCAATATACAAAATGGAAACAAGTGCCCAAACATGGAAGAATGGAATATGATGCCATATGTACAAAATGACACTCATTGGTCACTCATTTACGATTTCCACCCTTTCCACTATCAAGTGCATATTGAAATTCGATCTTTCTCCTCTTACTCTAAGCAAGAAATTGAGTCATTTTGCACCTAGGTGTAGAGCATAGTTACTAACTTAATGAGAACTATGACCTCAAAATGAGAGCTCTGGCTCAAACCACCCATATTTTTGCATAAAAAACATCAAAATCAACCCCCAATTCAAAAAGTGGTGCTACCAGTAGCACCATTTTTTAAAATGGGGTCAAAATTACAACATTTATCAAACATGGGCTTCAAAACTTAGACAATAGCTCAGAAAAACCTTAAAATCAACATCTAAAAACAAATAAGATGTTTTTGATTTTTTTTTCTTTTCAAAACATTAGATTTTGAGATCATTTGAAATCATATTTTTATCACTTGGTACCATTAAAACCAAAACCTCAAAATCAACCATCAAATTGAAAAGCACTGCTACCGATAGCACCCATTCTAAAATTGGGGTATGAAAATGACACATTTTTATAATGTGGTAAAATAACTCATCATTACTGTAAACAAAATCATAAAAGAAACCCTTAAATGTTACTATCACGCAAAGCATAATGCAATACATAATGCCATGAAAATATCACAATATACTTTAAAAATTCAACGTCACTTTTTAATAATTTTTCACTTTTAATAATAAAACAATAAATTCAAGTTACATTGAATGAAACATAAATAATTTCTTAAAAGTATTTTTATATTGACCATATTCAAAACATATGAGCTAAGAAATTTTATGAGCTAACAAAATTGTGAAAAACAAAGAAAAACTAGAAAGCAATGAAAAATTTTTAAAATTTCCTCGAAAAACAATAATTTAAAAAACAAAAATATTTTTGTTTTGTTAAAAAGAAGAGCAAAAAATCCCTTCAAACATAAAAAAGAAAAAAATAATTAGAAAAAAGTGAAAAATAATCAAAATTCAATAAAATATTTAAAAAAAAACATTAAAAAAAAAAAAATTAATAAAAACACTAATATTACCTAATCTACAAATTTATTTAAATGTTTTTTTTGATAATATTTTAATAATGTAAGAATGTTATAATATAACATTGTTATAGTACAACAATGTTATAATATAACAATGTTATATTATAACAATGTTATACTATAAAATGTTATAATATAACTATGGGACTTAAGCTTTCCCGGGATCTGAATATTCAAATTCTAACTGTGTTGGGAGACTTCGAGATAATCATAAAGGAACTTCAGGGTATGTCAAGACCAACAAAAGACCCGGTCAAAATCATATCCTTAGCTATCATTTTTCTTTGGAAAAAGTTCACGCGCTTGGGCTTCTTCCACATTTTGCAAAAGCAAAACTCAGAGGTAGATGTTATGGAAAAAACAACTAAAAACTTGAAACAGAGCCACCTTCTCACTAAACAAATTCCTTCTAATGTGTGGTTACCTTAAGTTTGATCGTCTTTTTGTCCCCCCCTTTAACTAGAAGAATCATTTTCAACCCCCCTGCTCCCACTTCCCCCCCTCCCATCCCTTTCCTCCCTTTCTCGACCCTCCTCCTCCCCCCTTCTCATTTCCTCCTCTTCCCTCCCCCCTCCCCCTCGACCTCGATTATCGAGTCTTTCCTCCCCCCCTCTCACGCTCTATCCTCCTCCTCCTTAGACACACAACGTACCGAACACGTGCCTCACCCTCCCCACCCATGCCTTACCTTCCCCGCCCATCCCTTACCCCTCCCCTCACATGAGCTACCTTTATAACCTGGATCTTCCTATCGGGAACCGGACGATCAACTACTTTACTCCTGCTTAACCCTCACCTATTGAACCTTCTCTCTCGCTCATGGGTAATGATGAATCCTCCAGCTTATAACAGCATGTTGAGGCCCATTTGTAGTCATGTTCTCCTGTTTCGATCACCTGCCAAGCCCAATTACCCTCTCATCTTTGCACTTCTTCCTCAACCTTTCCCTCCCAGCAGTCCCCTGTACAACCTTTGTTCACTCCTTGTGAATTGTATTACCGTGTGACGCAGGCCTAGAGATCCGTGTACTTGCCCAGCCTGCGCTTTGGAAGATATGCGGGATCAATTTCAAGGTCTGCAGACTGAGTGAAAACACATGGATGAACGCTCAGAATCGAGACACCAGGAATTGTAGCAGGAAAATTGAGCAATTCGAGATAATATGGTTAAGGTTCAAAATCAAATGCAACAATTGGAAACCAGACATAATAAAGAACTAGCTATTTCTCTTAGGGGAATTAACCGCAACATGAGGCAAATAGGAGAAATCACCCAACGCTTGGGCAACCCCCATCAACAAGCTCGCTCAACAGGCATGGATGAATCCTGGCTTCCTTCAACTTTTCACTTGGTGGCTAGCAATGATCAACACGTTCCAACGTCTCTTAGTTACTCTAATCGTGTCTGGGAAGGGGAAAATCAAGCTCAGAATCAAGGGGAAGCGAACCAAGCAGAGGAGAATCGAGCACCATACTGGGACGATCCAGGCTCACCCCACACTTAGCTTAGGTCCTCCATGAAATGCAAATTTATGATTTTTTTGAATAACTTTATAACCATTTTCACATGGCAATTTTGTAGTCCTCATAGTACAATGACCAATTTCCATACTGGCATAAAAATGATCATTTGTAATCACGACATTAGCAGAAGGGTAGAACCTTGCAGCCTGTCCCTTTTTGTAATTCTGGCAATTATTTATAATACATAAAAACACCCATTTCTGTTCAAAAAAGACATTGTTATATTATAACATAGATATAATATCTATGAGACCTAGGCCAGGCCCACGAGGGGGCTGGGGTGATGCCCGACATCGCCTCAGCCCCCCCGCGGGCCTAGCCCAGGTCCTGTGGGCGTCCACGGGACCTGGACCAGGCCTGCGGGGGCATTACCCTAGACCCCCCCGCGGGCCTGGCTCAGGTCCTATAGATAATATAACAATGTTATAATAGAACATTGTTATATTATAATATAACAATGTTATAATAAAACATTGTTATATTATAATATAACAATGTTATGTTATATTATAACAACAATGTTATAATATAACATATTGTTATAATATTACATTGTTATGTTATATTATAATATAACAATGTTATAATATAACAATGCTATACTATAACATTGCTATAATATAACAATGTTGTATTATAAAATATGGTTATGTTTTTTTTAGATATTTATGGATTTTTTTGTGTAAATTTTATTTCTTAAGGTTTTTAATATAAATTTTAATTTTTTGTTGTAGTTTTAAAGTTTTTCAACTTATTTTTGTTATTTTTTACTTTAAGTTTTTTAATTTGGGGTTTTTTTTATATTTTTTTAATTTTTTGAGAGTTTTTTCACCTTTTTAAAGTTTTTTTGGGTTATAGTTTTTTTTTTTTTTTTTCTGTATAAATCTTTTTTCTTATTTTTTTTTTTCATTTTTCTTTTTATATATATATATATATATATATACTTTTATGGTGTTCTTTTCCTCTTTAGCTTTTTAGGTTTTTCTTCTATTGTTTTTTCTCTTATAAATTTGTTTTTATAATGTTTTTGTTTTTTAATTTTCAATTCCGTTTGTTTTCTTATTTATTTTAGTTTTTAATTGATCGAAAAAAATGAATTATATTTTTTTTGCTAAATATTTAAAAATAGTGTTATTTAACTACAATTATTTTCTATGTATTGAAGTAAGGTAAAAACATTGTGTTAAAAATGATATTTTCCACTATATTTAAAATGTATGGAACCATAAATTAATTAAGGACATATAATTATATGAAAAATCTTAATTTCAAAAAAATAAATGGTGTACAACATTTTTAACATTGGATGAAGCATGAAAATATGATTAAAATGTATGGAACCATAATTTAATTAAGGACATATAATTATATGAAAAATCTTAATTTCAAAAAAATAAATGGTGTACAACATTTTTAACATTGGATGAAGCATGAAAATATGATTAAAAACACGATTGAATAATAATAATAATAAAATAGAAAAGTTTGAAAATAGATGAAAAAACATCGTTGAGAAAAAAATGAAAAAAAAAATTGAACAATTTGAAAATAAATGAAAAAACGAGCATTTAAAAAAAAAAGTGGAAACCTTATGAATCAAAAAATTTAAAATTTCAAAAAACCACCTAAAAATGGAGGGGGTGCTACTGGTAGCACCATTTTTAAAAACAGGGTAAAAAACTTGACCCCCCCAAAAAAGAGAAGTCTGTAGAGTTCTCGTTAAGTTGATAACTATGTTGTAGTTTGTCTCTCTTGAGACTGGACAAAGAAACAACATTCTTATAAGTTCTTTTCCACAATGAATTAATAGAATTAAAAAAAGATACTTTATAATTCAAGCTAAGAAAACTCACCACAGATGATACAGTCAGTTGCGAGGGTGTTTCCATCCTCCATGACCCTAATCTCTCAACTATGCCACCCTGGAGTAGTTACAAGAATCAAAGAATAAAATTTAAACAAAATGCCTAAAATAAGTTCCATTCATGATACATAAAAAATTCATCAATGAGTGATCTCATTGTGAATACTTTAAGCAATGATGTAGAGTCGCTAATAGGTGTAGCTCTTGGCTATACAAGATGATCTGAGGTAACATTTGTTGTCACACCAACTATGATATCCACATTGGATGATGGATGGGGGGATGCATGGGAGTGAAGTGGTGTAGCCACAATGGATGAAATGGTTTGGGTTGCAATAGGGAGGACTGGTGGGTTGCATATGGATGAAACCACTATGGATGGATGGGATGGAAAATGTGGTGGGGGTGGTCAACAATAAAGCCCCATGGGATTTACAAGGGATGGAATAACCCTAGGGGCAAAAAGTAGTATCCCAGGTGCTAGGGTAGGGTGGCCAAGGACTAAAATTTCGTTGTGGCAAGGGACAAATTATGGGAGGAATGTCGGTAGTGGTGAATGGGATTATGGTGGTATGAGCGACCTAACAATCAATTAACCAACTTGAATACACATTTCTGATACTTTTATTAGTACAAAAATGTGAAATCCAACCAAACCATTATAACAAATTTCACATTTAAGCAAGATTGAAATCAACACATGATACTTGGGAAGGGGGTGATATGTCCATCCCAGATGGACATGATTCATTGTTGTATGATACTACAATCTATAGAAAAACAACAACATTATATTTGATTTCTCATAAACCACCTGTAGAAACACAACAATTATCTTATAGATGTAGAAAATTAGTGAGATTCCCAGAGAATAAGAAAAGCATCAATGTAATGACTTTATCAAAGGTCATGTTGAACACACAAGTACACAATATTTTAGTGAAAGGGTTGATTTTTTTTCTAGTTCCAAACAAGATACTTGTGGAAGAGTTGGTGTGCAACATTGAATCTTCCATATTCAAAAAAATAGAAAATGTTGAAGTGATTAGGAAGGAATGCATGGTAGTGCTCACTCCACCATAACTTAGTATGCAACACACTGAATGATCAAGATGCTACTACTAATTAATCAATGGTGGAAACTAGCATTGATACATATGCCGGCATCAAGGGTCTTTTATCTGAGCATAACAATTGCAAACATCACACACACACACACACACAATTGATGAAGAACATAAATATGGTCAAGATACTAACCTCCTCCATGAAACTCTCATGTCTATTGGCCTTTGTTGGCCCATAACAAGTCTTCCTACAACTTGAGCATTTGTCAAGATCACATAAATGCCCAGTCTATCCATGTTCCCTCTCCTAGAAAAACTCTACTACAGGGATTGAAGGCCCAACCCCTCCCCCAGCATCACCTGTAGGTCACTTCAGGAAGGATAATGATATAAAAGTATTGTGTTGCACTAGGCCATGGGTCAAGGTGGATACATATGTCCATTTTTGGCTCATTCTTTCTGCAATGGGAGGATGTTTGGTAGGGTGTTAGGCCTTCGAATAGGAGGATGAATACCTATAAATGGGTCATGCCTAGTGTTTTCTCTATCCTGTGTGGACCCATGACCCACCTCCTGGAATCCATGAATGTCAAAGTAGTTGAAATGGATACCTAATAGAAACTTTTCCCATATATTTTCAAGGAAATGTAAAGGCACCTCCCTATTATTTCAGGGAGTTTTGTCAAATACCATAAACCACCTATCCAACCAATTTCATATAAATGGTTGTTAGGTGCACCAATCCATTCAAATGCATCTATTTGTGACTGGTGGCTATACTATGGTTCTTGGGTCTATAAATAATGTCATCAACTACTATTTTGAAAAGTTTAGGTCTCTACCTTGGTTTTTGTCTATTCCTATCCTATAATATTCATACATTCTAGCCCTATAATTAGAAATGTTAGTTAATTGGCCTTGGGAATTTGCAATGGAAGATACAATGGTGTCCAGGGAACTAGATAGTTACATTCATGATGGATATTTGGTATTTCATAAGTCTTATACAAGGGTTATAAGAGACTGAGACCTTGCATCAATTTCCATGCTTATGTCTGCCTTCCTAAGGTGATGTTGGATTTAGGTTTTCTTTAGGCATCATATTATTTAAGTGTAGTACGATTTAATAAGGAAAATTAAATTTAGGTTTATTTTTTAATCATTTAAAATAATAGCGAAATAATAAAAATAAAATTCTATCAAAATACATACTTGGAATAAATTGAAGAGCACATGAGTGGAGTGAGCACAATGGCTTGCCAATCTCTCCTTCATTTATTTTCACGATTTTGTTCAATTTCACTGTAAATTGCATGACACTGACTATTGGTGAAATAGACCAACCACAAGAATTTTATAAAATAACATAGTTACCAACTTAACAAGAAATATGTCCTAAAAATGAGAACCCTAGACCAAAAACATCATATTTTTGGGTAAACAAACACCAAAATCAACCCCCAAATAAAAAAGTGGTGCTATGATCCTGATTTTATGAGAAGAATGAAATGAACACAAATTATTATCAATATTAACAAATAGACACAATGAACAATAATAGAGATACATTAAAACATGCTTCTATTCAATAAAGAAATATGTTGAAACTATAAAATGCAGACTCAAAACAAGCTTGCCAGAATGGTGGTGGTTTATCTTTGAGAGGAGATGTGACGACTGAACTCATTCACAAGAATATGAGTACAATGAGGCTCTAATTTTTTTTTTTACAATAAACATGAATTGAAAATTTCTAGACATCCAAAAATTTAACCCTAGGATATGAAGTGCCAAAATTCATGTGGCCGCGTTGGGGTAAGTTGGTACATCAACTTCCCGGGGTCATAACTTTTGCATATGATATTTGTTTTAGGTGCACGATATACCGTTGGAAAGGTATATTAGAGGACTACACATTATTCCATAAAAAAATTATTTTAACCATATTTTGACTATGGAAAGACCTAAAAGAATTTTTTAGGGACTCGAAACGACCCCAGAAGTTCAGGACCCAAAAACTAGGAAAAAAATTCCAAACTGAAAAAATGCCAAGATGAGCCAGTTGGAATAGGTGGATGGACACTGATATCCAACTGGATCAGTCCTTCCCCCTTTGGAATAAATGGTCTCCATTTCATTGAGTTTCCCCATCGGATGAGGAGATTTCTGCTGAATTTGGCGCTAGGTGAGCCACATGGCTTGGTGCAGGATCTGCCTTGCTTTGACAACCCGATAAAGCTAGATCCTCTGCTAGAGAGTTCCCTTGACTTGTGTGTTGATGATATGATCAATGGATTCCTATTCCATGCATTCAGGGTTGAGCTATGTTGGTGTCAACTATTTTTCTATATCTGAGGTGTCCAATAATGGTGGAAAATATGGTAGAAGAAGATCCACATTGAACACTGGGTGCAAGGCAAGGAAGGGGGGAATGTTGAGCTAAAAATAATTGTCTCCCATAGCCTTGGTGATGGTGTAAGGTCCATATCAAAGTGGATGAAGCTTCCTATGGGGCCCTATAATTCATTCTTTTTGTAAGTGAAACCAAACTTTGTCTCCCACCTGAAACTTGTGTGACACTCAATGTTATTCATGGCCCTGCTTGTACTTGGCATTGGACTTCTGTAAAATATCCTAAACCTATTGGTGGATGTGCTGGATCTGCTCAATGAAATGGGTGGCTTTTTTAGCTTCAATTTGAGCATGGGATGAGTCTTCCTAGGTGGCCGCAAGGAGTAGTGCAACATCCATGGGACCCAATGGTTTAAATCCCAACCCAACTGAAAGGGGCTATGGCCAGTTGATCTATGTATGGATCTATTGTATCTTTGATGGACATAGGGAATATTCTCATCCCATGTGTGGGGGTGATTTTAATTTTACATGCATGGGATATGCATGATCATCTGGCTAACGTCCTCAGTTTGGCCATCCGTTTGGTGGTGGAAGGCAATGGATTTGGTGAGCTTGGTTTCCAATAGTGACTAGAGGATCGAACATAATGTGTTGAGGAACCGACTGTCCCAATTTGAGATAATGGCTTGTGGTATCCCAAAATGTACCCACACTCGTTCAAAGAATAGTTTGGCAGTGGCCTCTATTGTGATTCTCTTCTTGCAGAAGGCCATAATCGCCATCTTGGAAAAGTGATCAACAACCACAAAAACACAGTCATTTCCCTGCTTGGTGGATGGAAGGCCTGACATGTAGTCCATTAATATGGATTCCCAAGGCATTTTAGCAGTAGGAATAGTGGTGTACATGCCTTGTTTCTTAGTGGACGACTTGTAAATAGTGAAGGCAATGCAGAACCTGATATACTTGATGACATCTTGTCAAATGTTAAACTAGTAGAAATGTTTCTGCAACATTTCCACTGTATTTTCTATGCGAAAGTGTCATGCCACCAGACTATAGTAGTATTCTCAAATCATCTTCGCTTGCTCGCTTGATGGAACACAAATATGGCCCATATGGAATAACAACCTGTCATAAAGATGGAAATTAGTGACAATTATGTTTGATCCCAACATATGGTAGGTGGTGGCGAAGTCAGGATCTTTCACATAGAGTTGGGGCTATCCAGAGGTCTTGTGGCCGCAAGAGTCTAGCACCGTGGTGAGTGCTGCGATTGGAGGTTAGTTGAGTAAATCAACGACACGGTTGGTAATTCCTATCTTATACTTGATGTTGAGGTGGAACTACTGTAAGCATGTGGACCACTTCTTATGGCGGTCATTCTGCAATTTTCCTTGTGTCTACATGAATTGCAGTGGCTTATGATCAGTGTGGATGATTGTATCCTTCATGAGAATGTAATGCCTCCACTGGAGGTAGGATTTCACAATGGAGTAAATTTATTTGTCGTAAGTAGGGTACTTATGGATGACATCTAATTGTGTCTCATTATGATATACCACTGGGTGGTTGTGCTGAGTGAGAACTGCACCCACAACATAGTTTGAATCGTCTGTCTCGATCTCCAAGGGTTGTTGCAGGTCAGGTAATGAAAGCATTGGGGATGATCACAAGCGTTGCTTCAAATCATCGAATGCTTGTTGTTGGGAAAGGCCCCACACAATATTTTCCTTACCACCACCCATGGTTACTTGGCTGAGAGCCAATGCAATATGGGAGAATCCCAACATGAACCTACGATAGAAATTTGCAAGGCCTAAGAAACTACAAAGCTCAATGAGCATGGTTGGGGTTGGCTAGTAATAGATGACATGGATCTTGGCTAGATCCACATGCACACCATGATCATCAACAATGTATCCTAGGTATTGGACCCTGTCCATGGCGAAGGAGCATTTTTCCAAGTTGGCATATAGCTTCTGCTATTGCAAAGTGTGCAGAACCTGCTGAATACATTGTAAGTGTTCCACCCATGTCTTGCTATAGATGAGGATGTCATCTAGATACACCACTACCATATAATTGGTGAAAGGCCGCAAGATATCATCCATCATCCTCATGAAATTTGTTGGGTCATTTTTAATACCAAAGGGCATGACCAACCCTTAAAAAATACCTTCTTTTGACTTGAAGGTAGTCTTCCATACATCTGTCCGCTCTATTGGGACTTGATGGTATCTAGAATTCAGATCAATATTACTGAATTATTTGGCCTCCTTGAGCTAATTAAGGAGATCTTCGATTCAATGAATCGAGTACCGGTTCCTGATTGTGATTTTATTTAGGGCTCGGTAATCAATGCTTAGTCACCAGGTCCCATATTTCTTCTACATGAGCACAATTGGGCTTCCACAAGGTGATGATTTGGGCCAAATGTGCTCCTTGTGGATTAGTTCTTGGATTTGATGCTTGATCTCCTCATTTTATAACATAGAGTGACAATAGACTGGCCCATTGGGTAGTGGTGCATTGGGGGTCATATCGATGGAATGATTGACTTGATAGTGCAGAGGTGCCCCAATAGATGAGGAGAAGATGTATTTGTATTCTTCCACGATCTTACCCACTTGCTTCTACTATGTGGAGAGGTTAGCCGCATAGGCCATGGATTTCGCTGAAATATTTCACTCACTCTGAGAGAGAATCATGAAGAAGACAAACTTACCAGTTTGAGAGATGACCTTCCTACATTGTTTAGTAGAGATAAAGGAAATGGCACTAGGTGGGACTACCTTGGGTATCCTGTACAATTTCTTGTGCAAAGTAATAATAACACTGCGAGGCCTAGAATCATATACAACATGACATTTCCATAAATAATGTTGGCCAAAAAGAACATCAAAAACTTCAAGGAGAGAAACATCAAACAATACCTCATCTTTGAAGGGTTTGATGTTGTAGGATAGGAGACATTGTTGGCTGACGCGAAGATCAATTCCTTGGAGGAGCCATCCAATGGTGTAGGGTTGGGGGTGTGGCATTATCGACAGTGCCAACTGCTTGACGAAATCCGTTGAGATGAGGTTCTTCTAGCTACCACTATCAACGATGAAGTGTAACGAGCTTCCTTTCACCCACATCTGTGAATGAAAGAGGTTCTCTCCTTCCTATGGCTCATTAAGTTCACCAGGCTAGATCTTAGTGGTAGCAACAGTGGCACTGGGTTCCGCATCAATGATCCATTTTCCCTTTTATTGTTCTGAATCAAAGTCGGAACCCACATCTGATTCAAAGGGTTTCACCTCAGCCACCAATGAATTCTTTGAGCGACAATCAACAGTGTTATGTTAGGCGATCTTATGGAAGTCGCACCACTTCCCGATATCTTTCTTTGTATTTCCATTTTCCTTCTTTGTTTTCAGCTTAGACTAGTTGTCCCGAGGATGTCCATCTTTTCTCTACCCTTTTTTCTGCGGGTTGGGACTTCCCTTGCCATACTTCTGTTGAGAGGGGTTCCCAGACCCAAACCATCGCGTCTTTTTTTTAATCTTCTGCTTGATTTTGATGGCATATCAATAGGTCGCACCCATGGATGAGATGTCCAAAAAATCCATTTCTACTTGGATGTATCTATGCATACCACCGCGGTACTTTGTAAGTTTTAAACCTGTGAAGTAAATAAATGCATATAGATTCTTAAGCAATACATAAATTAATCAATGGCTCATACACAGAGTACACAGAGTTTTTTCCGGGAAAACCTTTCTTATTTTCATTATATCGAATTTCACCATTTGCCATACAATATATAAAATGTTTTTAGGTATTCCGTAGATACCAAAACCCTAATCCCTTAATCCAGGATTAATTTACAAATCAGCTAAAAATAGAAAAATCCGCTAAAAATAGCAAAAACCGCCCAAAAAAAAATTTCGGGGTGCTGCCCTGAACCCCGTTGGCTCCAGGATATCGCTCGATGCTGAACACTGTGCGTAACCAGGGGAGGGCATAGCTGCCCCCCCCTGAGACCCCCCTAGAAAAGCACCCAGCGCACACGACATAGCTCTAGGTGGATGGATCGTCAGACGCAATTGTCGTATCTGACGCACCCACACACACACACATGCAAAGAATATAAAACATACCCAACATACTTGAGCATCAAATGTCTCTCAGAATATTTGATACCCAATTGGTGTGCAAGGTATGGAAGATATTTGTGAACTCTGGCACTACTTGGTCCCTTTCTTGCTGCAGTGTGGTCCATTTTGTATACAGGTCGTCATAAATTCCAATAGGGTAGTATTTTTCCTTAATAGCATCCTTGAAGGACTCCTAGGTGAGTGCGACTATAAATAATGAGGGTTCCTTTGTTGCCTTTTTCTCACAAAAAGTCTCCCACAAATGTTTGACATTGGGGACAACTTTGAGGAGCAAAAAAGTAATCTTTTTTGTATTTGAAAAGTTATGGACTGAAAAACACCCTTCTAGCACATTGAACCATTTGTCTACAACCTGTATGTCTATTTGACCTTAAAATATAGGAACATCCAAGTTTATCCTCACCTTGAAGGGGGTGGCGCCTCCTCTCAAGGAAGATGCGTCGACTGTTTGTAGCTGTCGAAGGATTTGCACAAAATTATCCATCATCTCATTCCTCTATTGCGCAAGGGCTTCCTTGAGCAACAATTTGAAAGGATTTCATGTCTTGTCGTTTTTATTTTCTCCCACCATGGAAGGTCACTTGGGCATGCGAGAGCTCTTGTCCTTAAGCTAAACAATCTCGAGACCCAACTCTTTGTACCCTGACCTCGTCGAGGTCATGCACTAAGAATAACAAGGAACAAACCACTCAGATACCACTGATCCATATTTTATGAGCAAGACAAAATGAACACAGATTATTATTAATATTAACATAGAGACACAATGAACAATAACAAAGATATAGTAAAATTGGCTTCTATTCAATAAAGAAATTTGTTGAAACTATAAAATGCAGACTGAAAACAAGCTTGCTAGAATGGTGGTGGCTTATCTCTGAGAAGAGATGTGATGGTTGCACTCATTCATAATAAGATGAGTACAATGAGGCTCTAAATTAATTTTTACAATAAATATGAATGCCAAAACTATAGATATCCAAAAACGTAACCCTAGGAGATGAAGTACCAAAAGTCATGTGGGCCCTATTGGGGTAAGTTGGTACATCAACTTCCTAGGGTTGTAATTTTTGCATACGATCTTCATGTTAGGCGCACAATAGCCCATTGGAAAGGTTTATCTAAGGACTACACATTATACCATCAAAATCTAACATTGGCTTTAGTTTGACTATGACGAGCCCTAAAAATGTTGTTTAGGGCCTTAAAACGACCCCCGAAGTTCAAGACCCGAAAGCTAGGAAAAAACTGCCAAACTGAAAAATTGTCAAGATGAGCTAGTTGGAATAGGTGGGTGGCCACTAATATCCACCTAGATCATGCTACCGGTAGCACCCTTTTGATGGGAGGTGGTTAAAATTGTGACTTGTTTGAAATTGCATCCTTGACAATCAGAAAATAAACCTTAAAGTCGACCCTTTCATTGCAAAGTGACATTACCAATATCACCAACATTTTTTGGGGGTTAAAATTACAACTTGATTGAAATCGTGGCCTTGAAAACTTGTACCATTGCAGTTCAAAATTTAAAATTGGCTCCTGGACTGTCACGTGAGAATTTATTTATTATTTATTTATTATTATTTTTAAATTTACATTAAAAAAAAAACATAAAAGAAAAAAGTCTACAAACAAGTTTTTAAAAAATTTGAAAATAAAGCACACATTTAAAGAAAAATAAAACTCCTAACACACAATTTTTTTATTATTATTAAAGAAAGTGAAAAAAAGTCAATGAAAAACAAAATAATTGCAAATTTAAAAAAAAATTGTAACCCAAATTTTTATTTTTATTTTTATATAAAAAAGGGTGGAAAAAACATAAAAATGTAAGAACAAAATAAATTTTATCTTTAGAAACCCAACCCCCTAAAAAAACAAAAAAACCAACTTTAAAGATAAAATTAAAACTAAAACCAAAAACAAAACAAAAAGATTGGGAAAAACATTTAAAAAAAAAAACCTAAAAACTAAAAAATCAAAACTAAAAATTTAAATTAACAAC
Source organism: Picea glauca (assembly GCA_000966675.3). NCBI lineage: Eukaryota > Viridiplantae > Streptophyta > Pinopsida > Pinales > Pinaceae > Picea > Picea glauca. The sequence continues at coordinate 166,907 of JZKD02S2103318.1, read as the reverse complement.
ATTAAAAAAATTTAAATTATAAACATTTAAAAAATTTAACATTAAAATTAACAAAACAAACATTAAAAAGGATTAAAAAAAAATCAAACTATAAGTTTAAATTAAAAAAACAAAACAGGGCGAGGGAGGTGATGCTCGACATCAGCCCCTCTGCCCATGCTTTGTTGCAATGCCATGCATGCACTCCAACAAAGAATAAGAGAGAGAGAGAGAGAGAGAGAGAGAGAGAGG
>JZKD02S2103318.1:148262-166133 GCA_000966675.3 Picea glauca | reverse complement strand
GGAGAGTGAGGTTGGAGAGAGAGAGAGAGAGAGAGAGAGAGAGAGAGAGAGAGAGATAATTCATTTGTGTTAACATGAACGCACAGATGTTCCTTTTGTTAATAACATGTGAACGTTTTAGGAAAGTGTGCATGCATTAGAAATGCGTGTGAGTGTTATTTGAATTTCAAATTTTTTCGAGCGAGAGTGACAACTCTAATATACATATTTTTTGAGTTGGTTTCCTTGGATTTAGGTTTCGGATGACAAACCTAGTGGTTCGGCCTGTAAATACATAAAAACCTCCATTTTTGTGAATTCCTCTCCATATCTCCGTCTTTGAAATTATTTTTATATAGGATACACAATTGAATTATTGATGAAACTACAAAAACATATAGAGTTGGCTGTGAAGATTCCAAATATAATTTTTTTAGAAAAAATAATAATGTTTACTATTTTTAATCTATTTTTGTCTTGACATATATCAAAATCCTAGAATACATACCTCTCTTATTTTTGTTATAACTTTTAATTGGTTAACCATTTCTCGAACGAGTTATATGCAGAACTAGAGGATATCGATGCCTACTATATAAAAAAACATAGTTTTGATCATGTTAAAACACTCTTAACCTACATGAACAAAGGACGTTGTAATTTCAAGGATATGTTGAATTTGATAATTTAAAAATAAATATAAAATTAATATTATAAATTTCCAAAAAATACATGACACAAGAAAAACGGGTTTTCTACAATTATACAAGTTTTTGGAACGAAATTCCAGCGTTAAGGTACTCAACACTTGCACGAACAAAAACATATACCTTATATTTTGTTGGAAAAATAAGATACCATTGTTAAAAACAACAACATTTGACATAGTTATTCACAGTTTCTATGAATAAAAGTTGTATATTCGTTAAGATAATTCAATTTCTTACTTTTCATCTTCTTACACCATATTCAAATTCATTGTAAAAGTACCTTGAACAATCCCTCCAAGTTAAGAAATTGTTGTTTTTCCAGGTTTGCTGAGGATACAATATGTTGGAAGAAAGTCTTTAGTAGGTTGTACGCATCTATTTGTAGTAATTTTTTAATCAAATTGTCACATGAAGACATTTGTAATGCAAAGTGCTTGACAAAATCACTAATATCCTAGCATATTTGGAGATATTACAATGGTATCATAGATGGTGATCTTTTTGCTCAGGATATAATATGTTGGAAGAAAGTCTTTAGTAGGTTGTACACATCTATTTATAGTATTTTTTTAATCAAATTGTAACATGAAGACATTTGTAATTCAAAGTGTTTGACAAAATCACTAATATCCTAGCATATTTGGAGATATTGCAATGGTATCTGAGATGGTGATCTTTCCAGCCTTTGATTAAGTGAGGTTATTCTCGCCATTGTAGGAGGCTCGATCCTTATCTAGAGGCATTACTATCATTATTGAGCAGAAAACCCTGTGTATTTGTGGTATCTAATTATTTGGGCAGAAGATCAAGGGATTACAATGGTGGAGGATAAATAATTGGTGTTGGGCGGATTCCCTTTGAAGGGGTAGAGTTTATTCCCACTAAGATCGAGTTATGGAGTGTAGAGGTCGATGTTTGATGTGAGAATTGAATGTCTTTGAGGGAGAAAACAAATTTGGAGTGTGGATTGAATTCCCTTTCTGTTTACTTGCTTGCTGGGAAAATCTTGTTGTTGGAGCGAGTTCCATCATTTTTTGCGGAATTTCCTTGCAGCTGGGTCGTTTCTTTGTAGAAGGGCGAGTTATCTTCTCTTGTTGGCCGAATTTACAAGTTGGGTGGACCGAATCTAGTAACGACAACAAATTGTTTGGAAGTTGGATCGATTCTCTCTTTTTTGGTTGAGTGTGGGCGCAGTAGGAATTTGTTTTACCATCTGGTCCGAGTTTGGAGTGTTGGTTGTGATTTCCCTTGGCTGGACCTTGTTACAGGTGGAGAGAGGGTCGATTTACACATGTGGAGGGTGGGTCCTTGGTGTTGGGCGAATCACTTACTGTGTGGATGCTATTTCCAATAGAAGGGGTGAGTATCTCCTTGCATGAAACCGATTTACTTGCAACATGGGTTCCATTCATTTGTGGAGTGTATTAATGGTTTTGACTAATCATTTTCTGGTGTGGGTTCTGTTCACTAGCACATGATTACCCAATTATAACAGGTCATAGGTATTTAAATAAAAATCAGATCTTGTATGATATTTTCCTTGCTGTTATATTGATGTAGTTGTGGTATTTATGTGGTATCTTGTCGTCATAATAATTTCCTGCAATATGGAATTATGTGTGGTAATAAACAATTCCTTGAAACCACTATATAAACATAAACCAAACAACAATCCTTATATATACATACATCAACAATAACAATGGTTTATCAAAAGAGGTTTGAAGTATGATTACAAAGTGTTTGAAAAAACACTTACAATAGAAATAAGCTACATCCAACAGAGTAAGCGTTTATCAAGTGTTTGACGAAACCCCAAAGCTAGAAAACTACCAAATTACTACAACATTGCATAAAAATTTGTAACAACAAGTAGGTGAAAACAATGATGGTTTATAGAAGAACTAGAATATGTGGAGGAAAATCCTTCCCAGGATCAAAGTCATCAGAGGAAGAGAGGGTCATGGGATATCCTTCAAAAGAGAGTGTGCTCACGATACTAAGTGATTTGGCCAAGGGGTAGAATTAGGAAAACCAAAGACAGGCATAAGCGTTCAAATGACAGACAAAGGTGGTTAGGTACCAACAACAAACTTTGAGGTGCTCATGCAGTTAGCGGGCCAACGAGGGAACCAACTTGATGCAATATAGGAAAGACCTAGTGGACCCCGTGGAGGTGACAGGGTGCACATAGAGGACAACCACAAAGGAGGTAGAGCTCATGTAGAGGGTAGAAATACCCATATTCCAACACATAACAACCCACAAAAAAAGAGGAGGATGTCTACGCCATTATTTCCAATGTTCCTTGAGGAGCAGCCTACATGAGCACATGGGAAATAGGGCCAGGATGATGATTTTACCATCTACTTCAGAGATTACTAGACATCAAGAGAAGATATCCAGGAAAATATGTCCTTTCAAGGCTACTACACCATCAATTATGGAAGCTGGCCCATGGATTTGGATGATGATTTTTTTAAAGGAATAAGGCATAAATTAAAGATAAATAAGCATGAAGGACAGGTGGAGGAGCATGCATACAACCATGTTGAGGATGTGTGCATAGAGGAAGACCAAACAATAACCTATGATACACCATTAGAGCTAACCAATGAGGCCAATGCCACTAGTGTGTTGGATGGGTGTACCTATGATGAAGTTTTCAAATCAACAAAAGATGAGGATGCAACATCTTGTCCTACTTATGATGGCTGTGAGGAAATGTTCCAATCAGCCGATGTTGAGGATCTAACATTTTTCCATGTGTATGATTCTTATGATGAGGGTGGTTCAAGCATGATAACACCATATCCCATTTATGATGTCCATGATGATGAGGGCGTGACTGCACCTCAACATGATGATGCAATTGAACAAAGACCCTTATCATTGAAGGATTTGGGGGACCGATTATTGGTCATGGAGGACCAGATTGTACAACTATTGATAAGGGTAAATGATTCTCATAGATTCATCGAATATCTTACGTGGAAAAATTATATGGAGGAGAGACAAAAATGAGTTGCAAATGGAGTCACTAGTGCTCAATTACACATAATCAAAGAAGCACAAGAGCAAATGAAATCAGATTAGTTGCAATTGTTCATGTATAGGGACCTTGCTCTCAAATTCGTTGAAGACAAGGAAAGGGGGCTTGAGGAGATTTGTTACCAGTTGATTTTATCACTCTCTTCATCACTTACATGGAGACTCCATCATCTTTGGCAGTTGTGACACATGCGGGTGTGAGTGGCACTCATGATTTGAGGGAGGATCCTCTTGTGATGATCCCACACGAGGAGAATTCAGAGTTGTCGGTGCTTGAGGAGAGGTATGATGTAGAGGGTTTTGACCATGCTCATTTTTTACATTGGGGGGATCATGATCCATTTCTTTTGAAGATCCCACTAAAGGGTCACATCTTAGCTACATAGGAGGTAGTTGAGCACATACCTTGTGGACTAACCTGCAAGGAAGTACATCCATCCATGGATTGGGTGGACAAGTATATGAAAAACATCGATACATGTTCATGAGACATCAATAAAGTGATGTATATAGTATCACCTGCATGATACAAGATGGTACATGATGATTTGGTGATGGTCAACAATATGCGGGGATATTCATTGGCACGTTGTAGGGTATAGTGGAGTTGTGGGGTGTTTCCGCCAGGTAGACCTCCCGATAGAGTCCTCAGGCATACCATTGACTTGAGGTTTCCCATGATCGATGAGTGGATGGGTGAGCCTCAGGGAGCATCATGTCCCTCGATGATCGATCTTCATCCGGGACATCAATAGATGAGGGCTAGTGAGCGGGATATTCACAAGACATGCGAGAATCACCTGGATTAGTTGGGTGAGGTAGGTGAGATTATGGACATGATTGAGTTCATTCATTTGGACCATGTGATCATTGCACAAAGTGCACAGGAGGAGGTACAGACAATGTTGGAGTGGTTCATAGAGATTTCAGCAGGAATTGGGAGTGTTCGACCTCGAATTTGGTGGTGGGATTCTGACATTCATAGGAGTGATAAAATGCTTCAGATGATGAGGATGATTGACATGATCATGTCGATGATTGGGATGCATCACTATGGGGATGTTGTGAGAGGAGTTGTTGAGATTTATTCTATATGGCGAGTTAGATTTTCCCTCACGATACCCAAGATCGAGTCTATCTACGTGTCGACAGGCTTCGATTTCACTGAGATGCCTTGGCGTGACATGATCTAGGATAGTGATTTCATTCCTTTCAGGGATTTTAGCTTGGGGGTCTAGGAGAGGAGAGTGCAGTATGAGCAGGGTGATCATACCATTATGATCAGAGTGGCACAACATCAGCATGGTGGGTCCTTTCTGCGATTATCTTGGGACCTTGAGATTGCATTATTTAGCATTTGAATGACTGATACATAGGAGAGAATGTTTTACTTTCAAGATTTTACAACTGGAGTGCATGCGATTAGTTTTCTGGAGGAGAAATTCTCTAAAGAGTTGATAGAGTTTTTGTAGTATCTGATTGGTCTACTTACTGATAGTATTCACGAGGCCTCTCGTGTTAGTGCCGTATAGGACAACTCTTTGAACAAAGGGTGCTTCACTTCTTCCATATTGGTTCGGGACCCATGGATCACTCTTCGTTTCAGTTGGGTGAAACTTGTTGATTTATGGTTGAGGTGGTATTGCTTGAGGACAAGAAATCTTTGGTAAGGGAGGATTTCCATGTCCCCATTTTTGGGCTTCCCTGTTACATAATTGACGATGACTTTAGGGGTTTGTGTCAGCTAGGACAAAGGGGTGAGGTTATGTTTCCTGTGAGCTCGGAGGACTTGGAGGAGTTATATGGGGCCCAACCTATTCCATTTATCTTCTTTTGTCATTGAGATCACTTCCACACAACTCGTTCTTGGTTCTGTAGCATTCCGACAATTCCTGCAATTTGAGAATATTATTGGGCATATTTTGATTAAATGCACTAAAGGTATTATTCAGTTCATATTATTTGAAGGGACGTGTTAGTGTAATAGGTTTTTGGAACCATGATTGAAATATCTAGAGATTGGGATGATGAAAAAGGGACTTCAAGCATCCACAAATGTCTTAAAGGTAAATTAATCACTTTCTAGCTTTAAAAATGGGTTAAAAAGTAACTTTAAGATTAATAGTCACTTAAATATTAGGAAAATGTGACTTTAATCTTTAAGTGAAAAGTAAAAGGGGAATAAAGGTCATGTGGATTAAGTCAAAGGAGGGAAGTTCTAGAAGGGGAAACAAAGAAGAATAAAAGGAGGGGTAGTTCTTTACTTTGGAATATGTTTTGGATTGATCTCTTTTGGAGTGCTCTTGCGAGCCAAGGTTTTCATTGGGGTTTTGGAACATTGGGGTTTTGGAAAAACCCTTCCATTGGAGTTTGGTTTCGGTGGTACAATATCCACCCTAGCTAGACAAGGGGGAGGATCCATCCATGATCCTCATTGGTGCTCCATCTTGTGGTCTGTCTTCAATTTGAAGGTGTAGTGACTTGCTTGGGAGGCTCGAGGGGCTTTCTGAAGGTGGTCGTGGCATCTTCCAGGTTTTTGTCTTGAGTTTGGGTGTGTTTTCATTGATTGTATTGCAGCTGTCATAACAACCATTATAGATTCATTATTGTTGTGTTTCTGAGTTCCATTCATAATAAAGATTTACCCATATTGTCTCTGTATTTCATGTGTACTTGATTTGCATACAATATGTTTCAAGAAAGTCTTTAGTAGGTTGTATGCAATCTATCAACCAAATTATAACATGAAGACATTTGTATTGCAAAGTGTTTGAAAAAAGCACTAATATCCTAGCCTAGCATATACGGGGATATTACAATCAACCATAAGTTGACCATATTTAACCATAGTCAACGAACGTCAACATAACCTGACATTGTAATGTGTTGAACATATACTGACATTGCAATGTGATGAACATATGCCAACATCACAATTGGACATAACCCCTCACCAATGTCACATTGTGATGCAATTCAACCTAACCCGACATTGCAATGCGACAAATATATCTCTACATGCAATGTGATGAACATAACCCATCGTTGTAATGTGATGAACATAACTCAACATCATAATGTGACAACCATAACCCAACATCGCAATATGACGACTTTAAATCAATGTTGCAATGTGAAGAACATAACTTGGTGTTCCAATGGGTCAAACAAAACCCAACATTGCAATGAGACGAATCTACATTGCAATATGACAAACATATCCCAACGTTGCAACCAAACATAGCCCTTCACCAACGTCACATTGTGATGCAATTCAACCATGGTAAACTATAGTGAACCATGGTAAACTATAGTGAACCATGGTCACCCATGGTCAACAATAGTCAACCATAGTTATCGATGGTCAACATGATCTTCCATAATCAATCATGATCTACTCTGGTCAACCATAGTCAACCATGGTCTACATGGGAAACATAGTCACCATGGTTAAACGTTTTCACTCGTAGTCAACCATGGTCAATTATAGTCTTTAAGGGCAACCATGATTAAACATGGTCAAACGTGGTCAAACATTGTGAAATGTGGTCATCCATAATCAACATGGTCAAATGTGGTCTACCATATTGAACCATAATCATCCATATGTCGACCATAGTAAACCCTTGCCAACCATAAGTTTATTATATTCAACCATAGTCAAACAAAGTTGACCATAGTCAACCATGGTCATCAAAATTCAACCATATAGAACCGTGTTCACACATTCTTAACATGGTCAACATGGTCAAAATAGTAAATTGTAATCAACTATGGTTAATCATAGTCAACTATAGTCATACATTGCTAGCTATACTCAACCATGGTCAACTATAGTCAACATGGTCAACCATACTCTACCATGGTCAACCATACTCTATTAGAGTCAACTATAATTAAAAGTAGACAACCATTGTCAACTATAGTCAACCATGGTCATCCATAGTTGAGCATAGTCAATCATAATAAACCCTCATCAACTATAACTTGACTATAGTGAAACAATGTCAACCATGATTTAGTAATCCTCCAAGAACATGTAAGCTCTCAACTAACACAACCACATTATTAAAATAACTAGCACAGCAACAAAGTGGTTGGTGAACGCCGAAAGGTGATGCCAAAGCTTTCTCCCTGACAATTGAAACGCACACGGACAGCTGAAACACACATAGAGCTGAGGAAATCTAAAAGTTAATTAATTTCAAATGTGGTAATTTCAAAGGTTAATTAGTTAAATGTGGCAATCATATGGTGGTACAATAATTTCTTAATATGATTAGGTAAATGTTAAAAAGTAAACAGGTTAACTGATGCATTCAAAAATACAAGGAAGTTATGAAGAGTAAATCACATTCTTAATATGATTAGGTAAATGTTAAAAAGTAAACAGGTTAACTGCTAAGAATATGCCAACATCTTCAATTGTTAGCCATCCGATTAGAATTTTAGATTAAAAGGTAATTAATTGTGCCCATCTCCAATAAGTATAAACCTGTAATTAATATACCTCATTTTTCACCCTTCAAAAATTAATAACAACAATCAACCACTTTATAAAAATGTAGTTACTCTAATTATTAAAAATTAAACTTTCATTGCTTTTGATAAAATTCTAAATTAACCAAAAATTAAAATACCTAAAACGAACGTGAGCCAATTTTTAACCTAAAAACTCTGCGAAGTTTCTTTTCTCTTGAAATCGATGCAACCTAAAGTAGAAAGAATTAATGTCAATTTTGAATTCATTCATATCTCACCAAATTTTTTGAATGCTCTCTCTTACGCTAGCCCTCAAAGTTTTGACTTAATGTTGGATATATACCAAGGAACTTCATCCGCTGGTAATTTTAATTGGAGAGGAAAATGTTTGTATGAACTTCCATCTTTGAAATTCGAACGGCTCCATCACTTACAGTGCCCTTTGTAAAAGAAAATTGCAGGTAAAGTTGATACAGAGGGTCAGTCACTTGGTGTATGGTCTGGAATGGCAGGTGGGTTTACTGACATGCCTTTCACTAAGACAAAACTTGCTTTTCCTGTTTAAAAGGACACGGGGAGTCGAGTGGTGTAGCATGGGGTCTGGACTTTACTGATTAATGCAAAGGCTTGACTTTAGTGGGCATGGTTATAGTAGAATTTTATTTTAAAAACGAATTAGATATGTACTGAACTCCAATCAGAGAATTGGATACGAACAAGAGAAATTGAATGGTAAGGTGAACACAGAACAGAATTGCACAGTAGATTGTAAAAGTAAAGATGAAATGGGTCTTGTTGGGAAAGGATTGTTGTTGGGCAGCAGAAACAAAACATAGCATATAACAGAGTATAAAATAAGCAAGATTAAATACACATGAAATCAAATATATCAATCATATAAATTGATACATATAAATTGATACAGTGATTTATGTGGAAACTCAATAAGGAAAAAAATCACAGGTAATGATTATCCGTCTTCTTATTATTCAAGGGAGAATTACAATAGTCTTGATAGGCATACAACCATCCTCTCCTCACACACTGTACTGCTTGCACTCTCATTTTACTCTACCTCTATTGGTATGCTCACATATATAACATCTATCACTCAATTATACAAACTGATCATGAATAAATCACATAGTTACGGGAACAGTTCATAAATAGATTATATGTATATGCTTGTGACAAACTGAGAAAATTTGTTAACATGTTTCCCACAATCTACTAGATTAACAGTATGATGTTTGCCGGACAATCTAATAGATTTTATGTAAAAAGTACACTAAACACAATATTTTTTTCAATCCTAATGTATGCATTCTGCGTCCTTACAATTCAAGTGACCTCAGCAGGACTGATGGCTTTCGGTGGTCCTAATAGTTTGGCTTGAACCTTGGCAAAGACAACTACTGCTGTACTTATTTTCAATGAAATTTCTGGCCGGCGTTGTTGAGTGGATTGATACTACTGTATTGCTCATTGGTTACGACATTTTGTTTGTAGTTGGGTAAGGATGTCTGTATCACGAAAGATGGCGTTTGTAGTTAGGTAAGGACGTCTAGATCAGGAAAGATGGTGCGCCGCGCATTTACTAACAAAAGATTGGGATCTTTTACCCAGGCCAACCGACCCTACATTGTCTACTTATCTGGGCTAATATTACGTAGTATGCAGTCCGACCCTACGTTGTCTACTTATTACGTAGTATGCAGTTCGATCCTAGGTTGTCTATTTTTCTTTTCTAGATTAGACTATTATTATATGGTTTGTAGTGAAAAATGATAGCTAATTATTGGCTTATTACCTAGTACATCTTGTTAGTTCAATACATATTATTTATTAGTGAAGCTGACAGAATGTATCAAAGTGTGATCCAATAATTAGTTTGTTAGTTCAATACATATTATTAATCATTAAAACTGATAGAATACATATTATTTATTAGTGAAACGGACAGAATGTATCAAAGTGTGATCCAATAATTAGTTTGTTAGTTCAATACATATTATTAATCATTAAAACCGATAGAATGCATCAAAAAGAATAATTGGCTATTCATCATTGAAACTGATAGAATGCATCATTGTTAGTTCAATACATATTATTAATCATTAAAACTGATAGAATGCATCAAAAAGAATAATTGGCTATTCATCATTGAAACTGATAGAATGCATCAAAGAGTGAGCTAATAATTGGTTTGTTTGTTCAATACATATTATTTAATCATTGAAACTGGTAGAATGCATCAAAGAGAATAATTGGTTCACTGCATAGTAACGTTAGTTCACTTTTCTTCTGAAGTACTATTGAAAAGATAGAATGCACCAAGTAATGATTCAATAATTGACTCACTGTATGGTAATGCTAATTTACTTTTTTTCCAAACATTAGTACTATTGAAAAAGATAGAATGTACCAAGTAGTGGTTTAATAATTGGCTCACTGCACAATAATCTTAGTTTTTAACTTATGTATATGAAGATCTTAAGTCTAAACTTTTTAAGATTTTTTTTTTTTTTTTGGAGATATTTACATAAAATTTAATGAGAAGTTGTTAGATCTTCAGATTTTAGTGATTAATTTTATATAATCTAATGTTTCAAAGATTTTTCAACACTTTGAATTTTTTTTGAATTAAAAAATAGATTTTAAACAACAAAAAATAATAATTTCATCCAAATTTATGTTATTCAATTCCTTCTTGTGAAAAAAAACAAAACATAAAACAGTTAAACAACTTACATAAAAATGAGTGCTACAACAAACTCTTAACTTAATTTTTTAAAGTTTGGCAACAATATGTGGCTGGTATATATATGGTATATTTAAAATGGTTAAAAAAATAACTTTTCTTATAATTTGGTAAAGGAACCAAAAGTAACAAACAATGGAAAATGAATTTTTTTGTTGTTGTTGTTGTTGTTTCTTTTAGTTTTTTGAAAGTTTTGAGTTACTTTACAAATTGTTAAAATTTTTTGGTAACATTAAAAAAATTATATTTTAAAACTTTAACATATAAAATTATATTATATATGGAAATGGAAATTATGGTCTAAAACTTTGTTGAAAATAGTTTATTTTAAATCATTTTTATTTACATGTTATAAAAATACACATAGTTTGAGTGGATTTAATGGTTATGAACATATGTTTCTTTCTAAGAGATTATTAATTTAAATAGAAAGATAGAGTATGCATATCTCAATAGACTTTACTAGTACAACAAACAAGAAAATCTCATACTGTAATTTGGTGTAAGAAGTGACATTGACCTTAAAAAAAAAGAAAATTTATTTAAAAAATCTAATTTCTTTTTTTTTACAATTTTTATTAATATAATAAATATACTAAGTTATTTTTTATTAAGTTTCCACTTCCAATGTTTCAAAAGTAATGATGATGATAACTTAATTGAAATATAACACTAACAATAAATCCACATGCATACCTTAAATCCCCACAACAGAAAGGAAATAAATGAAACAATAAATCCACATGCATACCTTAAATCCCCACAACAGAAAGGAAATAAATGAGGTGAAATGAATGTTGGGAGCCTTAATTTACTATCCATTCCTCCTTAGATGATGAGACACATGTTATAATTTTTCATAGTTAACATAATATTTTCTTTGAGATGATAGATAACCTTTCACACTGCCACCCCTAATCAAAACCTTAATATTAATTAAAAAGGAAAAATATAATGTAATTATTAATATTGATTGTTTTATACATTTATTAAATATAAGAAAAATCAAAACTTTAATATTAATTAAAAAAAAATAATGTAATTATTGATATTAATTATTTATATATTTCATCCCTTATCAAAACTTTAATATTAATTAAAAAGGAAAAATATAATGTAATTATTAATATTAATTGTTTTATATATTTATTAAATATAAGAAAAATCAAAATTTTAATATTAATTAAAAAAGAAAAAATATAAAAACTTTAATATTAATTAAAAAGGAAAAATATAATGTAATTATTAATATTAATTGTTTTATAGATTTATTAAATATAAGAAAAATCAAAACTTTAATATTAATTAAAAAAGAAAAAATATAATGTAATTATTGATATTAATTACTTATATATTTGACAAATATAAAAAGATAATTTTAATATATATATATATATATATATATATATATATATATATATATATATATATATATATAATGTAATTATTAATATTAATTGCTTATACATCTAATACATATAAAAAAGATATTAATGTGAAATAAAATTTTAATAATATAAAAATTGAAACAATGAAAGAAATTTAAAATAAAATGATGGGGAGGAATTTTTGATTTTTATTTTAAAATTGAGTAAAATGATTTTGAATTAAGGAAATTTAAAATAAAATAAAGCAAAGGAAATTTTGATTTTTTGATTTTGAATTCATAAAATTGTTTTTTAAAATATTTAAATTCCTTAATTTGATTGTAAATTTGAAAAGAAAAATGAAAAACTTAAAATATTTAATAGTTTTTGAAATTTTTTTTGAAAAATTTAAAACATTTAATAATAATTTTGTTAAAATTGTATATGTAATAATAATCATAGTGCATGTGGAAACAACCCATTATCAGTTATAGTTAAACTTATATCAAATTCTTTTTAATCCCAGAACATACATCACATTATGAATATGTCTCAATTGCCCATTAGGTAAGTTCACACTTATTAGTCCATAGTCTTGGACTTTATGTGATATCTTATCTTCTAAGTAAATGTGTGTGTCATCAATTTTCTCATAATATTCATCATACCAAAGGTAGGGGGGGTTGGTCTAGTTATGAGTGCTGAAATGAAGACCTTATAGTCTTGCACTAAACCTTTAGTTTTTTAAAATAAGATCCGGTTTCCATTAGAGGTTTCTTACAAACCTTTGAGAACTTCTCATGTCTCTTTGGAAGTTTTACAGTAGCCTATCTCAATTTGGAATTGAGGCAACAACAATGGGTTTGGGCTCATCTCCTTTGACAATCGTCCATAGGCTATATGCCTCGAGAATGGTGGTCAACTTAAACTTCTAGTTTACATAATTCTTGCCATCAAGTTTAGAAGACTCATTTAAATATGCATCAGCAAGAGGATTCACTGTTTTCTTCTACAAATAATTCAATAATTATTTGCCAATTGAAAGGAACAATATTTTTTTGGTAGGTTTTTCTGATTGGGCAGGAAATCTTGATGATAGAAGATCTACCTCAGGCTATGCATTTCATATAGGATCAGGGGTTGTATAGTGGAGTAGCAAGAAGCAGCCTAGTGTTTCTTTGTCGTCAACATAATTAGAGTATAAAGCCTTGACTAGTGCCACCTGTGAAGTTGTTTGGTTGCAGAGAATTCTTACAGATGTTGAAGAGGAGCAAAATGGTCCAACATGCATGAACGTGACAATCAAAGTGCTATCAAATTGTCACACAATCCAATATATCATGCAAGATCAAAACACATCCAGCTACAACATCACTTTGTCAGAGAGAAGATTGAATCAAACAAAATAGATTTGATATTTTGTAATACCAATGATAATGTGGCTGATATATTTACCAAACATTTTGATAAACTCAAGTTTGAAATTTTTAGAAACAAGTTAGATGTCATAGAAAATTAGTTTCTCCAGTTTATTTTGTATTTTTAGATCATAAGTGGTTATAAATTCGCACTAGTAGGTTTTTGTTCCTGGATTATTAATGGTAAGCTCAACATAAATGTAATAGAAGTTTTCCTTAAATACAATGTGGTGTGTGAGCATTGTCTCACTGATATGTATGGTTCCTCCTATTATTAATTTAATTCTATTGGCGAGTGATGGAGAACAATGGCCGGCAGCATGACAGAGCTAACCCAGCCCACATTACGAAAATTGGGCTCTCGAATGGAATCGACCATATAAAACAGCTGAAAAAAAGTAGCCAAAGATAGGCCTCCATGTTATTAGATTCATGGACGTTTGCAATACTTATAAACAATGTATATGTATTTTGCCTTTTGTTATACTGTTGTTGAATTCGACAAAATGCGCAGACAGGAGACAACAATTTATGACAGGAGTGTCATGTAGAGTAGGTTGGTTGCCTTCAGCTATTATAGCACACTGCCCAACTAAAAGCAAGTAAGCAAACAAAAAAAAAGAGGCGGGCTGTATATTAGTATTACTACTACTATTACAATAAGGAGGTCGTCACCATTATAATAGTTAGGAACATGTGTTTCTTCTTTAAAAGATACAAGTTTAAATCTAGAAGTTTCAAATCCACAAGAGGGAGGATATTATACCTTGTAGACTTTACCAGTCAAATAATTGAATTGAGAAATCCCTTGTCCCACAAACAAGAGATCTCATACACCAATTTAATATCTGATTTGATTATTATTATTAACCATCCTTATTAACAAAAAATAGATTATTATTATTAACCATCCTTATCATCCTTATCATCCTTATCACACCATACTCATTAAATAACTTCAATCAATATGACTACCCTTTCTTTCTTCATTCAATATGACCGCCCTTTCTTTCTTCATTCTTCATTGAATCCCTGTCCCCTACTCCCCACCATCGTTCTTCCCTCATCTCTAACTTTCACAGTGTGAAAGGAAATTATCCAGGCATCAAGCATGCACATCCTATGCGCTCTTTCCAACAGGACTGGGACTCTTGCCACACCGTCTTGATGTGCAGGCATGGAATGATTTCCATGATTGAAAATTGTACTAAGAAATTACAGAGAAGATTATTTGCTCCTGTCGTCTAGCTGAGCATGTCCACTATAAATACTTATTATAGTTATTGTTATTAATCAAAACTGTTTTTTAGCTACTTAGCCCCATGTTCATGAGGCTCTCCTCCCCATGCTCATCACACTTCTCCCTCACCATGCTCATCACACATCTAACAGGTTATTTTTCTCTGTATACATATGTTATAGGTTAAATATTTTAATTTTTTTTGGGAATATTTGTCGAAATCTTGTTATAAATTGTTAAATTTGTAGATTTAAGTGATTATTTCTGTAAAATCTGAATGTTGTGAAAGTTTTTCAACATACTGAATTCATTTCTGCATTCAAAAATAAATTCTGAACAAAAAAAAACAGTAATTCATATAAATTTATATCTTCGAATTCAGGCTCGCAACCTTCAAAATCACTATTCACTGCAAAATTGGTTGTTACATTGCCACGTTAGACCTTTGGTTGATTCTGGTTCTGATTTGGAATCCCCTGAAATCACTCTGCGATTTATTTGGCATATGATTGATTTATCACACCTTTGAGTTCTCCATCACACAGACAACCCAGAGTCACATTTTCGGAAATTATTGTCCGATTGAAATAGTAGTCTAAAGAACAGATAAATGTAGAATGTGTTACAGCAAACGAGAAGAACAGTACAGAAAGACGGAGAGGTAATTATGCGGTCTGAAAATACTTTGAATACATCGCTTGCTTCTGATGTTTGCACTTCATAATATCAATTTCATTATTTGATTCAATGAACTTGTGGGTTCTCTAATATGTCAATTACTGGTCTTATTCCTTTAACCAGACTTGCTAAAATCGTGAGAGCATTATGTTGACGTTGTGACAATGTGCGCGTGAGAGCTTGTCACGTTAGTTACTGCTGAGAATAAGAAAGCATGTCTTGTTTATTCCTGAATCTATTATTAACAGGGAGCTGCATACTTAGCGTCAGTTATGGGAATTCAATCTGTCAGCTTACAGTTTGGGTTTTAAAAAATAGATGATATGGTTGTTTTAAAATTGTTCAAAACTTTCAAAGTTAAAGTTTCATACTTTAACTTACAACATAGTTCCTGTTAAATTGTTTTGAAACCAATTTTAGTCATAGATGAGAGACAGTATAAATACCTTTTATCTAGCTTGTTATGGGAATTCAATTTGTCTTGTTAAATTGATTTGAAACCAATTTTACTCATAGAAGAGAGACAGTATAAATACCTTTTATCCAGCTTTTTATGGGAATTCAATTTGTCAGCTTACTGTCTGGGTTTTAAAAAAATAGATGATATAGTAGTTTTAAAATTGTTAAAACCTTTCAAAGATAAAGTTAAATCTGAAACCATTTTTTCCAAAAATAGTTTATTGATGGTGAAACAAGGCTTGAAGCTATTACAACAACATAATCATGATGAGCCCAACATGTCATTCTAAATAGATGATATGGCTGTTTTAAAATTGTTCAAAACTTTCAAAGATAAAGTTAAATTTGAAACCAATTTTTCCAAAAAACAGTTCCTTGATAGTGAAACAAAGCTTGAAGCCATTACAACAATATAATCATTATGAGCTCAACATGTAATTTATGGGAATTTAATCCAAGTAGGGAGGATAACAATCATTCCTCCCAACCATCCAAGCTAAACAAGTATCCAAACCACAATCATAATGTTGTAATAAATTATAGTCAACCATGACTTAATTATGTTCTATGTTTTTTCCTTTTTTTCTGTTAAGTTTTTTTTAGAGATTTGTCCAAAAATTTGTCAGAAAGTTAGAAGGATCGTCGAAATTTCAGTTGGTGAGATTACATATTCTAGGTGTTTGAATCAATTTATGCATTCAAAAACACTATTTGAGCAATGTAAAATTGTCATTTCACTAACAACTACACTGTGTGATTAATTATAACTATCCATGTTCAATCACAACTCAACCAAGTTAATTACTATAAATTTTTATTTATTTAAATCATTAATACAAATTAATAATTAATAATATTATAATCCAATATAGCAAGTAATAATAATATTTTAATATTATTATGAATATACAAATTTATATTTGCATTTTTTTAATAATTTTCATAATATTAATAGTATATTAATATCTAAATTGACTATACCACATGCTTAGATTAAGAAAGAATTTGTGCATAGTGGCTTTGTATTGAGATAGATCACCATATTTATCTGGAGCACTATATTTTCCACATATGCTTCTAAGAAACTAATATTGAGGACATTTTTGTAGTTAAATCTAGTTACTACTAAAAAATATCAGAGGATGTTCTTTTTTCTCATGAAATATTTACCTAGTTATCTCCAAATATTCAAGGCTTATGAGGACTATGAATGCTTACATCTCTTCCTTAGGGAATGTTTGTCTTTTGCTGACAATTTACCAAAGACCAATTCCCTAGATTGACATGCATCAAGTTGGTTACCTCTTATTTCTAGTTCTTTGACACTAGTAGGAAGAGTCCCCATAGTCAGCGCCTACGCTCACATGGTAAACATGTGAGACATCATAGATTCAGTGAATCCCGTGTCCTCATGCCTATCACACATTTTTTCAAGGCATTGAATGTTAGAAGTGCTTCTCTAAAGTAACATGTCTCAGCTAGGCAACCTCATTCTTCTTGAGCTTCCTCATTATTCCCCATCTTATTGGGTTAGTGCTTTCGAGTTGTCTTTTATTTTTCCATCATAGTTATTTTATTCTCTTTTCTTTTATATATTCGTTGAGATGTGCTTTCCCCTTTCTATTGTTTCCTTTAAATATTGTATTTTTAGTAATCCATCGACCAACTTTAGTCTTCAATGGACATTAATATTCTTTTATATTGGTAATATATTAAAAGAATACAA
>JZKD02S2103318.1:99173-119380 GCA_000966675.3 Picea glauca | reverse complement strand
TGGTTTCTCTAGCACCAACTAGAAGGAAGCACCAACTCCCTGGTTTTTCTAGCACCAACTAGAAGGAAGCACCAACTCCCTGTGTTCAAGCACCCACTTGAACCTCTAAGGACAAAAATCCTCCCTAGAACCTCCAAACCACCCTGAAATATAAATCTTTGCTTCTGAAACTTATTACAGTGATATAATGTTCAACAATGGCTTACCCGACTTATCACTGTTCTGCTGCATTTCGTTGCTCTGCCTGCCTCATTGCCTTTCTGCTCACATCACTTGCGTTGTCTGGTCTTCTGCTTTTTATGCTCTGTGCGCCATCTCCATTCTCTGCACAGTTCCTCTTCTGTGCTATTCAGCTGCTGCACTCTCCTCCTTCTTCACACCTGAATCACCTTTACCAACAACACTCACAACAACCTCTAACAACAACAACAACCCATCTCTTCTCTGTTCCGTGTATTTATAGCTTCTGTGCACCTTCTGCATGCAGTGTTCGCAATGCCTCTACATGCTGACTCTGCACCATTATCCTCCACCTCTCGAGTGCTCTGTCTGATTATCATCGTGACTCTTCAGCTTCTCTGGTGGTTCGCCCCGCGTGTCCAACATCACTGTATGTTATGCTGATATTCCTTAGTCTCTCTGGCAGTTTAAGACTCTTCGTCTTCGCTAAGACAGTCGAACTCTTGATCTTCATAGACCTTGATCGACGGTTCATGATCTTGGTGAATCAACGGTCCTGATCTCATAATGATCTCGCATCTCGTTGTTCCTTCGTTGGAGATTTTCGTTACTCCAAGTTGCGATAGGCGAGACTCCGAGATGGAGCTCAGATCAACGGTCCACATCTTTTGGTGTATAGACGGTCAGGATATTTTCGTGATCTCATGTCTCGCTGATCCTAAGATGGAGATTTTCGTCACTCCAAGTCGCGATAGGCAAAACTCTGAGATGGATCTTTATGGTGGTCTGATAATTCGCCACGCGTCCTCTTGATCCAACGATCCTTGATTAAATCGCGATCTCGCATCCCACTGTTCCTTTGAATTTCCAGTCAGCGAGATGACGATCTTTCACCACGTGTGATCCCCCGTGCAGATCCAACGGTCCTCCTGTGATCCGGATCCGATGACTGTCCTTCTCTCGCTACGTCGCGACCTCGCGACTTGGAGTACCCAATGTTTGGACTCTCAACCTGCGAACTCCCGAGTTCGCGAGATCTCTCGATCTCTCGCCACCTGTGCCCTCAGATGAATGGCTATAAATCTCTCGCCACTTCGCCGCCTCGTGTCCTCGCGCCTCACGACTTTGAACACCCAATACTTGGGCCTTTATCTTGTGAACCCACGAGTTCACGAGATCTCTCCGATCTCTGCCATGCATCCTTCACAGATGGACGGTCCTGATCTTCTTGCCACTTCGTTGCTTCACGACCTCGCGCCTCGCGACTTTGAACACCCAATACTTGGGCCTTTATCCTGCGAACCCCCGAGTTCGTGAGATCTCTCCGATCTCTGCCACATGTCCTTCACAGATGGACGGTTCTGATCTTATCGCCACTTCACTACTTCATGACCTCGTGCCTCGTGACTTTTAACACCGAATCCTCGGCTCTTCCACTCACGAGTTTCCGAGTTCACTCAGATCTAACGCCTGAGATCTATCCTTCTCTTCAGCGCACACTCTTCTTGTTTTTATTCAGATCTGATGACCCTCATGCTGTCGGGAATTTTGGACGGGATCCAACGATCAACGACGCTTCTCCTCCAAGTTTACATATCCTTCTTACTTGGAAGAATTTTGACTCTGCACTAATTCCTCCTGAGCCTACGTTGTTCCTGTTTGTCCATCAATGCACATTCTGATCCTTCCATCTTCACTGTTGTACTTTCCATCAATGACAAGCATACGCTATCTATTAAACATTTGCCAACAATACCATGAAGAAGAGGTAGGCAGATGCCTGACCCAACCATGGCAAGGGAAATGCAAGATTTACGTGCCAGAATTGAGGACATGGAGACAACACATAGACGCAAAGTCGGTATTGGGGATTTTAGTGATTCCGAAAGCGAAGTGGAAGTTGAACATGAAGAAGAAGAAGTTGCAGCCGAAGATGCAGCAAACAAACGTTTGATTAGGGCTATTTCAGGAATGGGTGCCAGGGAAAAAATGGACATTCCAGTTTATGAGGGAAACCTGGATGCTGAAGAGCTTCTAGACTGGATTAGAGCTCTGGACACTTATTTTGACTACGAAGATGTCAAGGAATACAATAAGGTCAGACATGTTGTCAATAGACTAAAAGGAGATGCATCTTTGTGGTGGGATGAACTACAAACTGACAGACGCTGCAAAGGAAAGCAAAAAATCAAGAGTTGAGATAGAATGATTGCGAAGATGAAGGCGAAATTCATCCCAAGAGATTACCAGATCACTATGTTCAGGAGGATGAAAAACATGAGATAGAGACTGTTGATAGTGAAAGAATACACTAAAGAATTCTACAGGCTAAACATCAGGGCAGGTCATCGGGAGAGCGATGATGAAAAAGTTGCCAGATACCTGAATGGTCTGAGATATGACATTCAGGATGAGATGAGAATGGTAACCATATGAATGGTAGAAGATGCTTATCAGGTGGATCTAAAGGCTGAAGAGAAGCTGAGCCGAAAATAGGGTCAAAGAGGCCGAGGCAGAAGTCAAGCCAAGGGTAAATCAATTATCCAAGATAACAATCAGAAACCCAAGGAGGATTGGAAGAAACCTCCGGCTTGAACTGAAAATGGTGGGACCTCATAGCGAGAACAATATGTTGAACAGAGAGGGAAACATACTGAACAAAGAGGATATTATGATGATAATAATACTTTTCCTCGTACTAGAGGTAGAGGAAGAGGAAGAGGTGGAGTGATAAGATGCTTCACGTGTGGAAATAATGGACACAAATCTTATGACTGTCTATATAAAAAGAAAGAGAGTGGGGAGACTCACATCGCTGAAGCACAAAGACGAAGATCGTTGATGATGCAAAAAGTTCTTTTGACACCAGATAAGGAGGTGGAGAACCCAGTACAGAGAAACATACTTTTTCAGAATGCTTGCAAAACCAAGGACAGGGTATGCAAGGTCATTATGGACAGTGGTAGCATAGACAATCTCGTTTCGACAGAGATGGTAGAAAAGCTGGAGCTGGAGATGATTGAACATCCAAGTCCATATAGAATTTCATGGCTACAAAAGGGACATCAGGTAAATGTCACTAAACAATGTTTAGTTGAATTTAAAATAGGAGGATATAATGATAAGATACTCTATGATTTTATTCCTATGGATGTGTGTCATTTATTGTTGGGTAGACTGTGGCAATATGACAAAAATGTGATTCATGATGGGAGGATGAACACATACACCCTAGAAAAGAATGGGAGAACTCATATGTTGCTTCCAATCAAAGATAAGGAAGTGAAGCCTGAAGTAAGTAACATTGTACTTCTCATGAGTGGGAAGGAACTCCTTAATGAGGTCAAGAAGAAGGAGGAACCACAATTCATTGTATTCAGGAAGCCAATGATTGTTTTGACTATCACAAGAGTGGATGATCTACCAGGAGAAGTTCAGGAACTGCTGGAAGAGTTCGCTGACATAGTAGTGGACAAAATACCTCGTTCGTTGCCACCAATCAGAAGTGTGAGTCATCATATTGATCTCATACCTGGAGCCAGTTTTCCAAATAAATCCGTGTACAGAATAACGCCGCAAGAGAATGAAGAGATCAAAAGACAAGTCCAGGATTTGTTGGACAAAGGGTTGGTTAGAGAGAGCTTGAGCCCATGTGTTGTTCCAACAGTACTCAGTCCAAAGAAAGACAGAGGCTGGAGGATGTGTACTGATTAAAGAGCCATTAACAAGAAAACCATCAGGTATAGGTTTCTATTGCCGAGGATAGATGATTTGATGGATTGCTTAAGTGGAGCAAAATATTTTTCGAAGATTGATTTGAAAAGTGGTTATCACCAGATTCGTATGAGGGAAGGTGATGAATGGAAAACAACATTCAAGACTAACGAAGGGTTGTATGAATGGATTGTTATGCCATTTGGCTTAACAAATGTGCCAAGTACCTTTATGAGGTTGATGAACGAAGTCCTGAAGGAATTCATTGGGAAATTTTTCATTGTGTATCTGGATGACATACTGATTTTCAGTAAAACAAAGGCGGAGCATCTGAAACACTTGGCTACTGTGATCAAGAGATTACAGCAAGAGAAGCTGCTGATAAACGTGAGGAAATCCTCATTCATGAAGACATAGCTCATTTACTTGGGATTTGTTATTTCTGCAGATGAGTTGAGGATGGATCCAGATAAGGTGGAAGTAATCAAGAAATGGCCATCACCGAAGAGTATATTTGAGGTGAGAATTTTTCACGGATTGGCTAGTTTCTACCGGAAGTTCATCAGGAATTTCAGTGGAATTAGTGCATTGATGATGGATACAGTGAAAGGCTGTACATTTTATTTTATGCTATGTATGAATGATTTCTTGTTGAATGTTTGAAATCTAAGAGAGAGGGAGAGAGTAAGGGGAATGAGTTTCAATTGTTTCTCTATTTGAGCAAGAGTTCCTGCAAGGAGTGCAGTTGAATTTTCTGCAAGGAGTGTGTTGACAAGGTGTTCAGAGGGTTGTCTCTGAAATATCAGACTAGATAGCTTTTATTCTCATTCACACAGAGGTGTAGTCAGGCACAGGAGTTGTGCAAGGAGTGTGCAGGCCGAGGAAAATCTCAGAGTTTCGAACCTAAGTAAAGTATTGAGAAACCGTTGTTATAGAGTGTGTGCAAGGTCGAAAAGCATTCAACACCTCAAGTGTTTGAAGGTTACTACAAGGAGTGCGTGCAAGGGTCTTCTTTAAGGCTTGAAGTTGTGAGCAAGCTCAAGAAGGATAAAGTCTTTGAAATTACTGAAGGTAGTACAAGGAGTTGGTGCATACTGAGTGATTAGAAGGCATCAGAAGTTTGTGTCACAAGTGGATAAGTACGGGAAAAAATCCTTGGTTCACTTTGCAGGGATCGTCAAAGGGAAGGAATAGACGGTCAAAATTCTCTGTAGAGAATTAGAGAAATCCCGTCAGCCGTCCGACCTGACAAAGAAGCGAGGAGGTTACGACTGTATTGCCAAGGTGAAATCTTAGAAGATTGTGAACCGTCGGATCCCCACTTAGATACCCGTCAGCCGTACGATCTGACATGAGTTGTACGAGGTCTAAAACCTCTCAAGCCGAGTGAAGGTCCTGAAAGGTATTGGGATATTGAGGTGTCAAAGTTCAGAATATCGGAAGTCCTGTGGAAAAGAGGTCGGTAAATCCATAGTGAAAACCCCAGAAACAAATCAGAACCGTCCATCTGTTGGGGCATGCGGCAGGAATCGAGAGGCATCAGAATCTCAGAAGTCTAGAGACCAAGAGTCCGAGACCTTTTAAGTCTCGAAACAACGAAAGGATTACAGTCGTGGATCTAAGGAAGGACTCGTGTCGCATGATCATCCAATTCGGAGATCCGGCACCGGAAGTCACATAAGTGAGCATTTTTTACTTTGCAGTTGGCGAAGTCTGAGGTTTGATATGAACCGTCCATCCATTTGGGACGCGTGTCGAAAATCCGAGAAGTCGGGGTTCGACGTTTCCTGAATCCTGAAGAAAGGAAATAGTTACATTTCGGAACTGCGAAGTCCGAAATCCCGATAAGGAGGAAAGCTCCATTATGGGGCCCAGCTGACATCATCTCGTCATAACGAGATGTCAGGAATCAAAATTTTGGAAGTCCCGTGGGAAAGAACCCAAAGGAATTTTTTTTCCCGAAATGGCGAAGTGAGGAGGACCATCCATCTTTGAGGACGCGTGGCAACAATCTTGACTTCCGGGGAAAGTCCTGAAAAGGAAGTCATATCGTGAGATCGGAAGAATCAAGGGAAAATGCATTTCAGCATTTGAAACCCCAAAATCCTGAAAGGAGATAGGACTGCGATCACATAAAAGGGAGGTCGTATGGACCCAAAAGTCTATCCCAGGGGACTAGCAGAAGTTGAAGCATCTCGGGATATCAGAGATCGGGAAATCGAGAGGGAAAAGGTTTACGACATCGGGGATTGCGAAACCCCGAAGCCTGAAATTTTATTTTTTCTGTTGTGAACAGAAAAGCGGTCGAGCCTAAAGGCTGTAAGGAGCAGAAAAGCTCTGTGGGTTGATTTTATTAGAGATTCCGAGGAGATATTAAAGAGTCTCTTCGGCTCGAAGGTGGAATTAAAATGATCCTTAAGACCGGGAGGTCAGCGCAGAGGCCTCTGCCAAGGCATAGGGTGTGTCTGCGTCAGGTGTGGTATCAAAGCACAGGTTGGGTTCTTTGCTTTCTGTAGCAAGGAACAGGAAAATTCACCATGCCACCAAGAAGAATGGACATGCAAACACCCGATATTCCAGAGGAAAGGGAAATACCAAGAATAATAGGTAGGCAGATGCCTGACCCAACCATGTCAAGGGAAATGCGAGATTTACGTGCCAGACTTGAGGACATGGAGACAACACAGAGATGCACAGTCGGTATTGGGGATCTTAGTGATTCCAAAAGTGAAGTGGAAGTTGAACTTGAATAAGAAGAAGTTGCAGCCGAAGATGCAACAAACGAACGTTTGATTAGGGCTATTTCAAGAATGAGTGCTAGGGAAAACATGGACATTCCAGTTTATGAGGGAAACCTGGATGCTGAAGAGCTTCTAGACTGGATTAGAGCTCTGGACACTTATTTTGAATACAAAGATGTCGAGGAAGACAAGAAGGTCAGACATGATGTCAAGAGACTAAAAGGACATGCAACATTGTGGTGGGATGAACTACAAACTGACAGACGCTGCAAAGGCAAGCAGAAAATCAAGAGTTGGGATAGAATGATCGCGAAGATGAAGGCGAAATTCATCCCCAGAGATTACCAGATCACTCTGTTCAGGAGGATGAAAAACCTGAGACAGAAACTATTGACAGTGAAAGAATACATTGAAGAATTCTACAGGATGAACATCAGGGCAGGTCATCGGGAGAGCGATGATGAAAAAGTTGCCAAATACATGAATGGCCTGAGATATGACATTCAAGATGAGATGAGCATGGTAACCATCCGAACGGTAGAAGATGCTTATCAGGTGGCTCTAAAGGATGAAGAGAAGCTGAGCCGAAAATAGGGTCAAAGAGGCCGAGGCGGAAGTCAAGCCAGGGGTAAATCAGTTATCCAAGATAAAAATCAGAAACCCAAGGAGGATTCGAAGAAACCTCTGGCTCAAACTGAAAAAGGTGGGACCTCACAGTGAGGACAATATACTGAACAAAGAGGGAAGCACACTGAACAAAGAGGAGATTATGCTGATAATAATACTTTTCCTCGTACTAGAGGTAGAGGAAGAGGAAGAGGTGGAGTGATAAAATGATTCACGTGTGGAAAGAATGGACACAAATCTTATGAATGTCCAGATAAAAAGAAAGATTGTGGGGAGACTCACATCGCCGAAGCACAAAGGCAGAATTTTGAGGCAGAGGATGCTGAAGGTGGAAGATCGCTGATGTTGCAAAAAGTTCTTTTGACACCAGAGAAGGAGGTGGAGAACCCAATACAGAGAAACAGACTTTTTCGGACTACTTGCAAAACCAAGGACAGGGTATGCAAGGTCATTGTGGATAGTGGTAGCATAGACAATCTCATTTCGACAGATATGGTAGAAAAGCTAGAGATGGAGACGATTGAACATCCAAGTCCATATAGAGTTTCATGGCTACAAAAGGGACATCAGGTAAATGTCACTAAACAATGTTTAGTTGAATTTAAGATAGGAGGATATAATGATAAGATACTCTGCAATGTTATTCCTATGGATGTGTGTCATTTATTGTAGGGTAGACCATGGCAATATGACAGAAATTTGATTCATGATGGGAGGATGAACACATACACTCTAGAAAAGAATGGGAGAACTCATATGTTGCTTCCAATCAAAGATAAGGAAGTGAAACCTGAAGTAAGTAACAATGTACTTCTCATGAGTGGGAAGGAACTCCTTAACGAGGTCAAGAAGAAGGAGGAACCACAATTCATTGTAGTCAGGAAGCCAATGATTGTTTTGACCAGCACAAGAGTGGATGATGTACCAGGAGAAGTTTAGGAACTGCTGGAAGAGTTCGCTGACATAGTAGTGGACAAACTACCTCATTCGTTGCCACCAATCAGAAGTGTGAGTCACCATATTGATCTCATACCTGGAGCCAGTTTTCCAATTAAATCTGTGTACAGACTAACGCCACAAGAGAATGAAGAGGTCAAAAGACAATTCCAGGATTTGTTGGACAAAGGGTTGGTTAGAGAGAGCTTGAGCCCATGTGTTGTTCCAACAGTACTCAGTCCAAAGAAAGACAGAGGCTGGAGGATGTGTACTGATTCAAGAGCCATTAACAATATAACCATCAACTATAGGTTTCCATTGCCAAGGATAGATGATTTGATGGATTTCTTAAGTGGAGAAAAATATTTTTCGAAGATTGATTTGAAAAGTGGTTATTACCAGATTCGTATGAGGGAAGGTGATGAATGGAAAACAACCTTCAAGACTAATGAAGGGTTGTATGAATGGATTGTTATGTTGTTTGTCTTAACAAATGCGCCAAGTACCTTTATGAGGTTGATGAATGAAGTCCTGAAGAAATTCATCGGGAAATTTGTCATTGTGTATATGGATGACATACTGATTTTGAGTAAAACAAAGGCGGAGCATTTGAAACACTTGGCTACTGTGATGAAGAGATTACAGCAAGAGAAGTTGTTGATAAACGTGAGGAAATCCTTATTCATGAAGATAGAGCTCATTTACTTGGGATTTGTTATTTCTGCAGATGAGTTGAGGATGGATCTAGATAAGGTGGAAGTAATCAAGAAATGGCCATCACCGAAGAGTATATTTGAGGTGAGAAGTTTTTACAGATTGGCTAGTTTCTACCGGAAGTCCATCAATAATTTTAGTGGAATTAGTGCACCGATGATGGATATAGTGAAGAAAAGACACAAGTCTTTTCACTGGACATAAGAGGCTGAGAAGAGTTTTAACCTATTGAAGAGGAAGATCACGGAGCAACCAATTCTGGTGTTACCAGATTTCAAAAGGACATTTCAGGTGAAATACGATGCAAGTGGATTTGCAATAGGGGCAGTCCTAAGTCAAGAGGACAGACCGATAGCATACTTCAGTGAAAAGATGAATGAAGAGAAGGTGAAGTACTCCACATATGACAAGGAGTTCTATGCTATCATCCATGCATTAAAGAAATGGAGGCATTACTTGATTCCCAAAGAGTTTGTCTTATATAGTGACAATCATGCACTGCAGTTTGTGACTCAACAGGAAAAGTTGAATCATAGACATGTTAAATGGGTTGAATATATGAAAAATTTCACTTTTGTGATTAAACATATTTCTGGAACTTCTAACAAAGTTTTTGATGCTTTGAGCAGGAAGTGTTTGGTATTGCAGTAGTTCATAGTCAAAACATTGGGTTTTGATGACCTCAGGGACATGTATAAAGATGATCCAGATTTTAAAGAGGTGTATGAAGCAGCTGAGAATCAAATTCTCTGAGACAAAAGTCAATGGATAGAATACATGATCCAGGAGGGATTATTGTTTAAAGGCAATCAACTTTGTATTCAAAAATGCTCCGTGGGGGAGAACCTGCTGAAAGAGAAACATAGTGGTGGATTGGAAGGACACTTTGGTCACGACAAAACGTTCACAAAGCTAAATGAGTCATATTTTTTGCCGGGAATGCGGGCTGATGTCAAGAGGTTCGTGGACAGATGAAAAATTTTCCAGCATTCAAAAGGAAAGAGACAAAATGTAGGATTTTATCAACCATTTCCCATACCTGAGAGGTCGTGGGATGCAATCAACATGGATTTTATATTGGGTTTGCCAAGAACACAAAGAGGATTTGACTCAATCTTTGTGGTTGTGGATAGATTTTACAAGATGACACACTTCATTCCATGTCAGAAAACCAGTGACGCAACCCACATTGAGAATCTGTTTTTCAAAGAAGTCATTTGAATTCATGGCTTACCAAGGAGCATAGTTTCGGATCGAGACACTAATTTTGTGGGACACTTTTGGAGGACCTTATGGAAGAAGTTGGGAACTAACTTATCATTTAGTTCAACTTATCATCCTCAGACGGATGGACAAACATAAGTTTGGGAGACTTGCTGAGAAGCCTGGTGACAGAACACCATAGTAAGTGGGACACCATATTACCACAGGCGGAGTTTGGTTATAACGACTCAGTTAACAGAAGCACAAAGCAGAGTCTGTTTCAGATTGTCTATGGCATACAGTCGAGGGAAATTTATGAGCTGGGGGATTCAGAACAGACTGTGACTAGGAGTGCTAATGCAGATGAATTCACAGAGGTGATGAAAGGACTTCACAGTCAGGTGACCTAACGACTGTAGAATTCAAGCCAGGAATATAAGCGTAGAGCAGATCAGCATAGAAGACAACTTCAATTTGAGGTTGGTGATCTGATTCTGGCACATTTGAGAAAGGAAAGGTTCCCGAAGGGAACATATAATAAATTGAAGATGAAGAAGATTGGACCATGTAAGATCTCGAAGAAATTTGGGGCAAATGCTTATGAGATTGAATTACCCGATGGGATCATAATTTCTCCGATATTCAATGTCTCAAATTTGTACCCATACAAAGATGAGGAAGCAGGAACAAATGATGAACAGTCAGAGGTTCAATGGAAAAAGAAGATGCTAGTTGCATAAATGCCGCAGATGGAGCACATACTGGACAAAAGGGTCGGCAAGAAGACCAAACGAAGGGAATACTTTGAATACTTGGTCAAGTGGAAAGGAAATCCAGTTGAAGATGCCAGCTAGGAAAATGAAGCAGAGATTCAGAATCATGGGCAGACTGTGCGAGAGCTCATGGACAGGAGCACATGAAAATTTTCAAGTGAGGGAGTATGATGCAGGAGCATCGCCAATGTCAAGTGAGCGTGGGGCAACCACAACACATTTTGAGCACATGATACATTGTTTAAATTTTTTTTTTTGAAGATTGGATGTGCCAAACTTAAATGTGATAGTAAGGAGAGGCATACTGTTAGATTGTAATCATACCTTGAGCAGCCCACTCTCGTCTGAAGGACTAAGAAGGCATTTATATTAGTAGTTAGCTTTAATGCATAGATTAGATAGTTTAGAATGAGAGAGGGAAAACAGAATATAGACACCCTCATTGTGTATTGTAACAAGAGGATGAAGAGTAGGAGAGCATAGAGGAGGAATAGAGAGAGAGAGATGTGTAGCAGACTCCATGTATAGAAGTTCTGAACTAAAGCGAGCGTGGGGCAAACACAACACATTTTGAGCACATGATACATTGTTTAAAAAAAAAAAAATTGAAGATTGGATGTGCCAAACTTAAATGTGATAGTTAAGGAGAGGTGTACTATTAGATTGTAATCAGACCTTGAGCGACCTGCTCTCGTCTGAAGGACTAAGAAGGCATTTATGTTAGTAGGTATCTTTAATGCATAGATTAGACAGTTTAGAATGAGAAAGGGAAAACATAATATAGACACGCTCATTGTGTATTGTAACAGGAGGATGAAGAGTAGGAGAGCATAGAGGAGGAACAGAGAGAGAGAGCTGTGTAGCAGACTCCATGTACAGAAGTTCTGAACTAATACGAGAAATTTGTGATTCAGACTCATGGTGTTCATATATTCTCTTGTGTGTGCATCTTTGAATGTTATGCTCATGAATTTTTTACTCTTTCTGTTGTACATTTTCTTTTATTCTATGTATGAATGATTTCTTGTTGAATGTTCAAAATCTAAGAGAGAGTAAGAGGAATGAGTTTCAATTGTTTCTCTATCTGAGCAATATTTCCTGCAAGGAGTGCAGTCAAATTGTCTGCAAGGAGTGCATTGAAAAGGTTTTCAGAGGGTTTTCTCTGAAAGCTCAGACTAGATAACTTTTATTCTCATTCACACAGAGGTGCAGTCAGGCACAGGAGCTGTGCAAGGAGTGTGCAGGCCGAGGAAAATCTCAGAGTTTCGAACCTGAGTAAAGTATTGAGAAACCGCTGCTACAGAGTGGGCGCAAGGTCGAAAAGCGTTCAACACCTCAAGTGTTTGAAGGTTATTGCAAGGAGTGTGTGCAAGGGTCTTATTTAAGGCTCGAAGTTGTGAGCAAGCTCAGGAAGGATAAAGTCTTTGAAATTACTGAACCCAGTATAAGGAGTTGGTGCATACTGAGTGATTAGAAGGCATCATAAGTTTGTGTCATAGGTGGATCAGTCCGGGAAAGAATCCTTGGTTCACTTTGCAGGGATCGTTAGAGGGAAGGAATAGATGGTCGAAATTCTCTGTAGAGAATTAGCGAAATCCCGTCAGCCATCTGATCTTACAAAGAAGTGAGGAGGTTACGACTGGATTGCGAAGGTGCAATCTTAGAATATTGTGAACCGTCGAATCCGCACTTAGATACCCATCAGTCGTCCGATCCGACAGGAGTTGCATGGGGTTTAAAACCTCTCAAGCCGAGCGAAGGTCCCAAAAGGTATCGGGATATTGAGGTGTCGGAGTTCGGAATATTGGAAGTCCTGTGGACAAGAGGTCGGTAAATCCACAATGAAAACCCCGAAAACAAATCAGAAGCGTCCATCTGTTTGGACATGCGACAGGAATCGAGAGCCATCGACATCTCGGAAGTCTAGAGACCAAGAGTCCGAGACCTTTTGAGTCTCGAAACAACAAAAGGATTACAGTCGTGGATCTAAGGAAGGACGTGTGTCGCATGATCATCCAATTCGGAGATCCGACACCGGAAGTCACATAAGTGAGCATTTTTTACTTTGCAGTTGGTGAAGTTCGAGGTTTAATCTGAACCGTCCATCCATTTGGGACGCGTGTCGAAAATCCGAGAAGTCGGGGTTCAACATTTCGTGAATCCTGAAGACAGGAAACACTTACATTTCGGAACTACAAAGTACGAAATCCTGATAAGGAGGAAAGCTCCGTTATGGGGCCCAGCTGACATCATCTCGTCATAACGGGAGGTCGGGAATCGGAATTTCGGGAGTCCCATGGGAAAGAACCCAAAGGCATTTGTTTTCCCAAAATTGCGAAGTGACAAGGACCATCCATCTTTGAGGACGTGTGGCAACAATCTCGACTTCTAGGGAAAGTCTCGAAAAGGAAGTCATATCGGGAGATCGGAATTCGAGAGGTCGGAAGAATCGAGGGAAAATGCATTTCGGCATTTGAAACCCCGAAATCCCGAAAGGATATAAGACTGCAGTCACATAAAAGGGAGGTTGTATGGACCTAAAATTCTAGCCCAGGGGACTAGCGGAAGTTGAAGCATCTCGGGATATCGAAGATTGGGAAATCGGGAGGGAAAAGGTTTGTGACATCGGGGATTGTGAAACCTCGAAGCCCAAAATTTTATTTTTTCTATTGTGAACGGAAAAGCGGTCGAGCCTAAAGGCTGTAAGGAGTAGAAAATCTCTATGGGTTGATTTTATTAGAGATTCCGAGGAGAGATTAAAGAGCCGCTTCGGCTCGAAGGTGGAATTAAAACGATCCTTAAGACTGGGAGGTCAGTGCAGAGGCCTCTGTCGAGGCAGAGGGTGCGTCTGCGTCATGGAGAAAACATATTATATCGATAAGAACATGTATCTCAACCCCATGGATGATGCCTACGATCTCATTTGCATATTTATGTCCCATGAGCTTAAGTTCCACATGAGGCTTGTACCACACTATATGATATTTGCACAAATTTGGAGGATATATTTGGAAAATAGGAGAAAATTAGAGGCCATATGCTCGAGGTAGAGATGAATTCCTTAGATCCATGGAATTTTGATAACATCCATGAATTATTTATGAAGTTAAAGTCCATCCTTCTTCATATAAAGGGATGTAGTATAGACAAATCAACTCAACACAATAAGTTAATACTTTATTTCTTGGGAAAACTTGGACTGGATTATGTTTTTTTCATCTCATCGTTCCATACAAATAGATTCACTTTAGGAGCAACATGGAAAATCTTGACATTGGATCAATTTATTGAATCCATAATGTATGAAAAATATAAGTTCATCAAAATTGGGATAATCAAGGGACGCAATGCATATGCACTTGCAGTGTATCAGAGAAATAAAACTTCCAATTCAAAGTCAAAGCAAAAAATCAAGGGAAAGGTGCATGTAGAGTCAAAGAAGGAAGGGTACTCTAAACCCTGCGATGATTCCTCAGGCTCCAAAGGTGGAAAAAGAAATAAAGGGAAGACCAAATGTGGTTACTACAACTGTGGCTATCATCCCAAATTGGCATGCATGAAGAAAAAGATTGATCTGATGTCTCAGATACTTCATAAGAACAACCTTGGGGATCACATTCCCAAAGATTCCAATAAGAAGTCATAAGATCAAGCACCAACAAAATGAGGTAACTCTCATGCGCTTATTTCCATTAAATCTTCTCCTAATGCATGGATCTTAGATTCAGGTGCATCCCATCATTCAACAACAACAACATAAAATGTTGTATCTTATATTTTTGCATGCATGGGTCCTCCCATCATCATGGGAGATGATACCCCAATTTAGGTCATTGGCCAAGGTAGAGTAGAACTCCAACACAAAAGTTTTGAAAATGTCTTGCATGTTCCAAAACTCTCCGTAAATATTCTCTATGTTTATCAAATAACGCATTATAGTATAGGAAAAAGGGTGGAGTTCACACTTGATTATGTAATCATATTTGATATGCATGATAAATTCATGATTTTTATTGGTGAGGTAAACCACCGATCTCATTTGTATACTTTCAGTAAGTTCATTTCTAGATATGATTCTACTTTACCACTGACACATGCTGATGATACTAGTAGATTATTTCATGCTATATTCGACCATGTAAAATTCAAATACATGAAAAAAATATGAAAACATGATATGGTAAGTGACTTTCCCAACATACACTTTTCCAAATTATTTTGTCATGGATGTATTCTTGGCAAACATCCTCAAGAGAATTTTGAGAAAGAGGAGGCCTAGAGGGTCTCCTCTCCTTTGGAGCTCATCCATAGTGATATGATGGGACCCTTTCTTCATCCTTTCGTTATAAAAGTGAGGTACATGTGATCTAGGTGGATATTAGTGGCCACCCACCTATTCCATTGGCTCAAAACATAGTTTTCCACCTTAGCAATGTTTCTACGGTTTTTTGGGTCTTGAACTTCCAAGGCTGTTTTGAGGCCCTAAATGACATTGTTTTGGCGCAAAAGATCCTAATATGGACATAAAGTCATATTATAGGTTGAACATAATGTATAATTCTCTACTAGACCTTTTCGACAGTATATCGAGCATCCAAAACAGAGATCATGTGCAACATTTACGCCCTCGAGAAGTTGACATATAAACTACCCCCAACGAGGCCCACAAACCTTTTGGAAGTTCATATTCTGGGGTTAGGGTTTTGGATGTTTAGGGTTTTCTCATTAATGATTTATGCTAAAAAGGAATTTTGAGCCTCATTGTAAAGACATCTTGTGAATGCGAGTAGTCATCACATCTCTTTTCAGAGATAAATTACCACCATTCTAACGAGTCCATTTCACTCTGTAATTTACGGTTCATAGATATTTCATTTCATTAATAGAAATCAAGTATTATTGTATATATGTGTTTCTTGCAATATATGTGTGTGTTTTCTAGTTATATCTCTACCTTCATTTCATTATCAGCATAGTTCATATCAACATGCTTACATTTATTGATGATTTCTCATGTTACACTTGGGTGTATTTTCTCATGCAGAAATCTGAAGTTTTTGAGCATCTCAAAGACTTCAAAGCACATGTAGAGACTCAGTTCGGGAGAAAGATCAAAATTTTCCACACAGACAATGGGGGAGAATACATGAATCAATGTGTTCATCATATTTTTTCAGAGGAAGGTATATAGCTACAACACACAATACCTTACACTCCACAACAAAATGGAGTAGCAAAGTGGAAGAACAGATCCCTCAAGGAGATGCCCACTTGCATGTTGCATGTAATATCTCTATTGCCAAAGATTTTGGTTGAGGCACTTAATTGTGCAAACCACATTTAGAACAAATATCCTAATATATATGTCAAGGGACGAACTCCATTTGAGGCATGTAGAGACAACAAACTAGAAGTCAACCACTTTTGTATATTTGGATCACACGCATGGGCTCATGTACCCTTTGAAAAGAAGAAAGTGTTAGATCCGTAGAGTAGAGCATACATATTAATGGGATATTTAGATGGTGTGAAGGGTTATAGGTTACTTGATCCATCTACTGACAGGATCATCATTGAGCACAATGTTCAGTTTGAGGAAAATCCCTTACATGCACCATTGAATCCACATGCAGAGACCTATGTACCACTACATACACCAAAAATCAGTGATGATGAGTCCACTCATTCATATCATTGTTCATATTTGACTTCCAAATATGATTCATAATATCATGAGCATGTAGATGATGATCCACCACAGAAGCCGAAGTGGGAACATACCACCCTACAGGTAGCAAGAAACCTTGTGGGGGATCCAACAGATTAGAGGAGGATGAGGTCCTAGTTTGAGGATCCTCCTCATGCACTTGCATATACCAAACCAATGATTCCATTGAATTACTACATGGTTCTAGCTTCAAACCTACAGGCATATGCAGAGGATGCAGGGAATCCCTTCTAAGAAGTCGTTGTGCATGAGGAATACAACTCTCTCCTTGAGAACCAACCTTGGGTTCTAGTTCCTCTTCCTTTAGATAGGAAGCTTGTCATATGCAGATGGGTCTACAGGGCCAAGAAGGAAACATACATATAGGTGATAAGGTACAAGGAAATACTAGTTTCCAAATTTTTTCAATAAATCTATAGGATAGACTATGATGAGACCTTTTCTCTTGTAGAAAATATGGACTCCATCCAATTATCCCTTGCCATTGCAGTAGCTAGGGGGTGGGAAGTTCACCAGATGTATGTGAATAATGCATCACTTCACAATATTCTCTCAGAGGATATTTACATGGAGCATCCGTAGGGGTTCTTACACAACTAATCCTTAGTATGTCGACTGAAAAATTCACTTTATGGCATCAAGCAGGTGCCTAGAGCATGGTATGTGAAGATGGTTTCCTACTTTCTTTCTTATCATTTTGTTAGATACAAATCAAATATGAATGTCTACATGTTGAGAACCTCAAAATCCTTGTTGATCTTAGTTCTCTATGTTGATGACCTCTTCATCATAGGAAGTTTATCCTCAACAATTGCTATGGTCAAAGAAATTATGCACGACAGGTTCTCTATCATGGACATGGGTCCATTGAATTATTTCCTTTGTCTCAAGATTAGTTAGGATTCTTCATGGATCAATCTATATTAGACTAAGTATGCCATGTATCTCTTGGTTAGATTCCACATGACCGACTGCAAGTCGGAAACCACACCGTTTTTGTCTGGGCTACATCTTTAAGATGGCGGGGATACACCAGTGGTGGAAAACACCTTGTATTCACAGCTTGTTGGGAGCCTTCTATATCTCACCGCACACCCAGTTGGATATATTATATGCAGTAGGGGAAATTTCTAGGTACATGCTAGAGCCACATGAGCAACAATGGAATGCTTCCAAGCCCATCCTCATATATGTTTAGAGCACCACTGCTTATGGGATCCACTATGTGACATGTTGTGCATTGTATATCATGGGATTAACCGATTCTGATTGCATTAGTGATAACACCGATCACAAGTCCACATCTGGGTACGTGCTTAGTTTGGGTTCCAGTCCCATCTATTGGTCGAGTAAAAAGAAGTTATTTATTTCTCTATCATCAATAGAGGCCGAGTATAGAGGATTAGTCAACATCAATATTCAAGCACATTGGATTCATAACTTCCTCAGTAATATCGACATCCAGTTCCACTATTTGAATTTCATTTGGTGTGACAATAGAAGTACTCTCAAGTTTTGCAAAGACCTGGTGCAGCGGAAACGAACCAAACACATCGAGATCTATATGCATTGCATCAAAGAGTTGGTAAATGACATGATAATTGATTTACAGTACTTTCCATCCATCGAATAGACTGCATACATAATCACAAATACATTTACTGGGACTATGTTCCACCTTCTACGTGATCGTCTTGGGGTGAAGGAGATAGTTGCTTAACAAATGTCTTTTCTTCTTATTTTTTCATGCATTGTACTTTGAGGGGGGTTTTTCCCATGAGGTTTTCCCTCTTACCTCCATTTCTTCAGTGTTTCATTCTTAGATGCATTGTACATTGGGTACTTAACATGGCCTTGGTTTTCGGGACCCATTCATCATGTACACCCTAGTAGTGTTCAAGGGGGGTGTTGGAGATATTACACACTCACCTAGGTAATTATTTTCCTAAGGTTGATAATCCAATATTGAGGGTGCTTCCATAGATAAGACTATTCTCTCTTGATAATATTCCCCTACAAATTAGGTAACCTCCTACAAAATAGGGCACCTTCCCTCTTCAATTCAAAGTCAAATATAGCTTCAATAGACTAGTGGAGGCTACACATGCATGGAAACCATTGGATTACTGAGAGGGGGGGTGAATCCATAATAACATAATTATAATCCTTTTTCTTCAAATATTATATCAATGTAGAATTATTATCCAATAATGAGCAGTAAGAAATAAAAAATCACACACATACACAGTACACTAGTGTTTTACATGGAAACCCAAATTGGGAGAAAACCACATAATGATTTTTCTTATATGTCTTGAAGAATTACATTAATTGGAAGCACCAAATTCCTTTGTTTTCCAGCTATAACTGGAAGGAGGATCCAACCCCCTAGTTTCTCAGGCTACAACCTGAGGGAATCTCCAACTCCCCAATTCTATAGATACAACCAGAAGGAGGCTATAACCCCCTATGTTATCTGGTTACAACTGGAAGGTGGCTACAACCACCTGTCCTTGCCCCGTCCTACCACCCTGAAGTAGAAGTAGAGTGATGGAACCACTTTCACACTACCACTGTGAGATATATTGCTGTAAACCTGTACTAATAAATTTGAACCATGCATCAACCATGCATCAACCTGTACCTCAACCTGTAATCAACCTGTACCATAAACAAGTGCATCAACCATGCACCAACCTGTACCAAACAACCTGTAATCAACTTGTACCATAAACAAGTGCATCCAACCATGTGCCAAGTATGTACCAATCATGTGTCAACCACTCATCAACTATGAGTCATCAATATGTACCAACATCATCAACTATACACCTCATGTATGTGCCAACTCATCAACTACTTGTATCAACCATGTAGTCAACATGTACCTCAACCAAAAGCCCTCATCAATTTCATCATCCAAATCTGATTTGTAGCTTCATAATAGACCTGGTGTATATGATCACATTTTTGCAAACCTTCCTTAACTTTAACAACAAGAGACTAGCATTTTCATCAATCTTTTCTTTAGTCTCACATGCCTAGTTTTGGATTAGTCAACAACCATAACTTGAAGTAATCATAACTTTGAACCTGTAATATATAAATATCTAAAACTGATACAAAGTGTTCTTCAGTTTGTTTTATGCAATTCCTCCAGGTGTCACTACTTGGAACCTCTCAGAAAAGGAGTTATAGCAAAAATGACATACCATGTTGAATTCTGTCTTATTCTAGAAAGAAACCTTGTAGAGATTTTCCCACATGAAATATTTGTTGAATTGATCTGAAACTATTACATGAAGTCTCACTGAATTTGGATCTATTATGAATAAGTTATGACATTTTTACCTGAAACACCTGTTTTTGACTAGTTTCAGGACTAGCCACAAACCATATTTTCCACTGAGTGTAACTCCCAAAATACAACGACCCACAAGCTGAATTTTTTAGCACATATACTTGGGTATTTTTTCTCAATGGAATAGAAATTTCACGGTCTGAATCATTATAGAAAAAATGTTATAGCAAAAATGGTGAGATGACCTGTAAATAACATACCTTAGAAAGCACCATCAAAAGAATTTATCC
>JZKD02S2103318.1:50618-83543 GCA_000966675.3 Picea glauca | reverse complement strand
TGTATGGGTATAAGTCCGAAATATTGAAAATCAGAGATATCCCAATGCCCTCTGGCAACTCAAGCTCATATGCATTTTCACCGAACTTCCTCAGGATTTTGCATGGCCCAATTTTATTCATCTTGAGATTGTTATACGTTCCCCTTGGGAACCTTTCCTTCCTCAGGTGCGCTAGAACCATGTCCCCATCTTCAAAATGAAGTTGTCTCTTTCTTTGATCGGCCCTGCGCTTATATTCTTGGTTCACCTTCTGCAGTCGCTGCTTCACCTCCGCGTGAAGTTCTTGTAGTGCCTCAGCAAATTCCTCAGCTCTCGCGCTGCTAGTTTCAGCCTGTTCTGGCTCCCTGAGCTCAGACACTCCTCTCGGCTGTGTCCCATACAAAATTTGAAATGGGCTCTTACCTGTACTTCGATTCACCGAATAGTTATACGCAAATTCTTCCTGTGGTAGGATTTGATCCCAACTGCTGTGATGCTCCATCACCAGGCTTCTCAACAGATCCCCCAAGCTTCTGTTGACTACTTCTGTCTAACCATCTGTCTGCGGATGGTAAGAAGAACTGAATGCTAATTCAGTCCCTAGCTTCTTCCATAGAGTCCTCCAGAAATGACGTATGAACTTGGTATCCCTGTCCGAGACTATGCTTCTCGACAATCCATGCAATTGCACAATCTCTTTGAAAAACAAGTTTGCGATATGGGTCGCATCGCTGGTCTTATGACACGGAATGAAATGTGCCATCTTCAAGAACCTGTCCACCACCACAAAGATGGAATCAACTCCTCACTGATTTCTCGGTAAACCCAACACAAAGTCCATGTTAATGGATTCCCATGGCCTCTCGGGTATGGGCAATGGCTGATAGAACCCTGTGTTCTGCTTTCGTCCCTTCGCATGTTGACATATCCTACACCTGTCAATAAACCGTTTGACATTTGCGCGCATGCCCGACCAATAATAAGATTCGCTCAGCTTGGCGAATGTTTTTTCATGTCCGAAATGACCTGCTAAGCCTCCATTGTGCTTTTCCTTCACCAAATTCTCTCTCATAGAGCAATCTGGAATGCACAATTGATTGCCCCGAAACAACAATCCATCCTGGATCAGGTAGTCTATCCACGGACTCCTATCCCTGAGAACTGGGTTCTCGGCTGCCTCGTATGCCTCTCCGAAGTCTGCGTCCCCTGCATACATAGCTTTTAAATTTTCAAAACCCAAGGTTTTGACTCTGAATTCCTGTAGCAACAAGCACTTCCTGCTTAAGGTATCAACTACCTTGTTCGCAGTCCCCGAAATGTGCTTTATCACAAATGTAAAATTTTTCATGTACTCTACCCACTTCGCATGCTTCTGGTTCAACTTCTCCTATTGACTCACGAACTGCAATGCGTGATTATCGCTATACAAAATGAATTCCTTGGGTATCAAGTAATGCCTCCACTTTTTCAATGTCTGTATGATGGCATAGAACTCCTTATCGTACGTGGAGTACTTCAGTTTCGCATCATCCAGCTTTTCTCTATAGTATGCAACAGGTCTGTCATCCTGACTCAAAACCCCTCCAACAACATACCCACTAGCATC
Source organism: Picea glauca (assembly GCA_000966675.3). NCBI lineage: Eukaryota > Viridiplantae > Streptophyta > Pinopsida > Pinales > Pinaceae > Picea > Picea glauca. The sequence goes on along the minus strand of JZKD02S2103318.1, from coordinate 81,958 downwards.
ACACTTCACTTGAAAGGTCTTTTGAAAATCCGGCAGCACCAGAATAGGCTGCTCAGTAATCTTCCACTTCAACAGAGTGAAGCTCTTCTCAGCCTCGGCTGTCCAATGGAAAACCTTATGCCATTTTTTCACAGTGTCCATCATTGCGGCACTGATTCCACTAAAATTCCGAATGAATTTTCTGTAGAAGATCTCCAAACCGTGAAAGCTCCTTACCTCAAAAACATTCCTCGGAGATGGCCAATTCCTGATTACTTCAACTTTCTCAGGATCCATTTTCAATTCGTTAGCCGAAATTACAAAACCCAAATAAATGAGTTCTGTCTGCATGAAGGAACACTTCTTCAAATTGATCAGCAGCTTCTCCTGTTGTAACCTCCTCATCACAATGGCCAAATGCCTCAAGTGCTTAGCTCTGGTTTTACTGAAAATCAGTATATCATCCAGGTACACCACTACAAATTTGCCAATGAATTCCCCCAGGACTTCATTCATCAGCCTCATAAATGTGCTTGGCGCATTTGTCAAACCAAATGGCATGACCAGCCATTCGTACAAACCCTCGTTTGTTTTGAATGTTGTTTTCCACTCATCCCCCTCTCTCATCCGGGTCTGATGATATCCGCTCTTGAGATCTATCTTTGAAAAATAATTTGCCCCACTTAGGCAATCCATCAAGTCATCCATTCTCGGCAACGGAAACCTGTACCTGATGGTGATTTTATTAATCGCTCTGGAGTCTGTACACATCCTCTAGCCTCCCTCCTTCTTCGGACTCAGCACCGTTGGAACGACACATGGACTAAGACTCTCCCTCACTAGTCCCTTATCCTGCAGATCCTGTACCTGCCTTTTGACTTCCTCATTCTCCTGAGGTGTCAACCTATATGCTGCCTTATTTGGCAAACTTGCTCCGGGTATGAGGTCAACGTGATGAATCACACTCCTCATCGGTGGTAACGAACGAGGTAGTTCATCCACGATGATGTCAACGAACTCTCCAAGCAGTTCCTGAATCTCCTCTGGCAAGTCGTCCACTCTTGTGCTTGTCAGGACAATTCTTGGCTTCCTGACAACAAAGAATTGTGGATCCTCATCCTTCTCCAGCTCTGTGAGAAGTTCTTTCCCACTCATGAGAAGTATCGTGCTGCTAACTTTCGGCTTCACCTCCTTATCCTTTACCAGCAGCAGTTTATGAATTCTCCCATCCTTCTCCAAGGTGTATGTGTTCATCCTCCCGTCATGAACAACATTCCTATCATACTGCCATGGTCTTCCCAACAATATATGACACACGTCCATGGGAATAACATCACACAGGATCTCATCATGATAATTCCCAATTTTAAAATTTACTAAGCATTGTTTAGTGACACTTACCCGGTGTCCTTTCTGTAACCACGAGAATTTATATGGACTCGGGTGCTTAGTTGTCTTAAGCTCCAACTTCTCCACCATCTCGGTTGAAACGATATTTTCAGTGCTCCCACTGTCAATTATGACTTTGCATTTCCTGTCCTTGGCTGTACAAGTCGTTCTGAACAGTCTGCTCCTCTGCACCGAGCTCTTCATCTCCTTCTCAGGCTTCAAAAGGATTTTATGCATCCCCAGCGATCTCCCACTGTCGGCATCTTCGCTTTCCACATCACGCCCTTGCGCCTCAGCGACGTGAGCTTTTCCTCTATCCACCTTCCTCTCTGTACAGTCCATGGCTTTATGACCGTCTTTACCACATGTGAAACATGTGATAATTCCTCCTCTGCCTCTTCCTCTACCTCGGGTACAAGGAAATGTATTTGCATCAGCGTAACCTCCTTGCTGATTTGTTTGCTGTCTCCTCGGCTCAGAATTTGGCTGCCTCTGCTGTGAGGTTCCACCTCTTTCAGCCTTCCCTTGAGGTCTTTGCTAATCCTCCTTGGGATTTTGTAAGTCCTTCTGGACAACCGCTTTGCCTCTGGGCTGGCTTCCGCCTCGACCTCGCTGTCCCTGCTTGCGGCTCAACTTTTCTTCGGCTTTCAGAGCCATCTGGTATGCATCCTTAACTGTTCATATGGTCAGCATGCTCAGCTCATCCTGAATGTCATACCTGAGACCATTCAGATATCTCGCCACTTTTTCGTCATCACTCTCCCGATGACCAGCTTGAATGTTGAGCCTGTAAAATTCTTCGGTGTACTCCTTCACTGTCATCAGCTTCTGTCTCAGGTTCTGCATGTGCCTGAACAGAGTGATCTGGTAATCTCTTGGAATGAACTTCGCCTTCATCTTGGCGATCATCCGATCCCAGCTTTTGATCTTTTGATCTTTTGTTTGCCTTTGGAACGCTTTTCCGCCTGCAGCTCATCCCACCATAAGGCCGCATGTCCTTTCAGCTTCGTGACGACATGCCTTACTTTCTTATCCTCTTCGATGTCTTCGTAATCGAATTAGGTGTCGAGTGCTCGAATCCAATCCAGCAACTCCTCTGCATTTAGACTTCCCTCATAGACAGGAATGTCCATCTTGGTCTTCGACCTCATCCTTGAAATAGCTCTGATCAACCTCTCTGTTGAGGCATCCTCTGCTGAGACCTCCCCTTCATCATGTCCAGCTTCCTCTTCAATCTCGGGATCACTGAACTCCCTTGCGTCGACTCCACGCTGCTCGGTGGTCTCCATATCTTCGAGTCTCGCCCTGAGATCTCGTATTTGACGCTCCATCTTTGGATTCCTTGCTGGCCTACCCCTTCTTCGGGCATCCCTGTCCTCACGATCAGGTGACTGCCTTTATCTTCTGGGCAGCATTATATCCCTTCTCTCTGCTACCTGAATAAAGAGAACTCAATCGGGCTCTGATACCACTTTGACGCAACCTCATCCCTCAGCGGACGGTCGCCCTCACCAGGACCTTCAACACCACGGCCCGAAGAGTTAACGACTCTTCGAACTCCCTTGGGAGTCTTTTTCCCACAGTACCCTTCTCGGCGACTTCCCCTTCAACAATTCGGGAAATCGACACTCGTGTGTTCGTGAGTTCAATGCTTGCAACCTCAGCCCTTCGTTTCCCGAGCCCTGATCTCCGATGGTCCACGTCAACACTCGGGATATCGCTCCTCGCGAGGTCGGCGCTTTGTAACTTCAAACCCCGAGTGCCGAGGTGCCGTTTTCCCCGACGCAAAACCACCTGGACTCCACTCACTGCCGAGCCCACGATGCCACGTCACCTCGGGACTCCGCGGATCGCGAATCCTCGACACAAAGTTTCTCTGCTACTGGAAACCCTGAACGCCGATTCCATGATGTTCCGGATTCGTGCCACCTGTCCCTCCGACGATCGACGACTCCCACTAAATCGGGAAATCACTGCTCGCGATATCGATGTGCATGCAACTCTTGCGCTCGCCAACCCTGATATGTAGATGTGCGATAGCAGCCAGGTTCCACTTGTGCTTTGCAGGTTAATTCATTCCCAGGAGTTCAAGTCGTCGATTCTCTTCCTCTTGAAGAGTCTTCCGCTGCGTCGGTTTTTCCTTGGTTCAAATTTCTCTCTCTCAGGCTGCTCCTACGCCATGAATGCGGGACTATCCCTCCTGAGATAATTCTCCCCGACTCCTTCAGAGACTTCAAGCATGATGCCTGCGCTCCACCTTCAACAACTTTCAAAATGTCGAAGTCTTCCTGGACTCTGCGCTTCCACAGTCACAGCAACCCCGACCTTTCTTCTCTCAGACTTGCTACTGAGACTTCCAGTTCGACCTGCACTCACCTGCACGGTTCGAATAATCCAATTCACTCTGGGAAAAACGAGCACCAAAGTTCAACTGTTTAGCCTCCTCTACGCCCTCTATGCGGAGGAATTCGACTGCACTCTATGCAGGAATCTCCTGGCTCAAACAGAGAAACAATTGGAACTCATTTCCTCATTCTCTCAGGTTTCGAACCTGATATGCAATCACATATGCAACATATAGAAGGTAAGCATAAAAAGAAGCAAGCATGCAAAAACATAATATCAACAACACACAGAGCTCAAACACATCCATGGATTTGAATCAAAGCTTTCCTATTAATTCAATATATGTACATGGGGTTTCTTCACAGCTCTCTGCCCTGCTCTCTCCTCTTAATGCCCCTGCTGAAATCTGAATAATCTGAATAATAATGTCCTCAACAATACACTAGAGGGTGCCTATATTCGTTTTTCCTCTTGAAAGAAAAACTGTCTAATCTTCAGCTAATTTCTATCTAACAACATTAATAGTATTAAATGCCTCCTTATCTACATTACATTACAAGTGCGCCCAGCTTTGACTGCATTTAGTTAAATGACGGCACAACAATCTTTCCAAAGTATTTCAAAAATATACGTGCTGGCACTGTCCAGCTGTTTTCTCTTTTTTCTCCCCGCGCTGGCTCGCTTGGTAGGTGAGCGATGCTCCTGCATCAACAGGACTACATCCTCTGGGGATATCCATCTTCTTCTACCAGCTAAAATACCCAAAGCGCCGAAGATAGAAGTTAACGATGGTCATTGATATAAGATCCTTAGGAATGTTTTTGGACCATTAGATAAAGAACAATGAAAGGATAGAGTAAGTGTGAATCACAAAGTAATGCTAAACATTGATCTACTTTGAGAGGGCTCTCGATCGTCGATTTTTTTGAAGCCTCTAGACAAGCCAAGATCATCCATCTAACGAAAGATTAAATATTGACTATCTGATCTATTAGTGAATATAGTATACTCACTTTGAAAAAATTTACTCCGGAAGAATTGGAAGACTGCAAAGGCTTGAGTCCTGAAACGCCGAAGTTTCGAAGTAAACGAGAACTGCCCATCTTAAACGTGCAAATAAAATGCGACCATAAGTCTTGATAAGTGATTAATCACTCATTTTGCTTAGCGCTTAGTCATCGCCTATGGTTATATGGAATAGAGGTCCTGAAAGTGCATCTGTGTGAATCTTAACATACAGAGGAATAATTTCTTCTGTCAGGAAGAAATTTTGAACTAGGCAGGATTTGGTTTTTTTCTTGATTGATATTAAGTGATCACATGCATCCAATGCATTGGAAAGCTAATTGAAAAACTCAGATATGATCTGTTGGAGAACTGGGGATGAAACAAAATATTAAGAATGAAATAAAAATGCATGGGATCGATTTAAAAGAAATCGATCCATACATGTGATCTATTTATGAAAATTCCTCTTACTAAATTGAAAAGCTTTTACATTAAAATGTGAATAATAATAAATAGAGGAAGATATTAATTAAAAATAAAAAATTCAAATGTTACTACTGTTAATATAAAATGAAGAGGTGCAATGTTCCAAACATAGGGACACAATGCTTCCAACACTCACACTAGTTGGAAGATTATATAAACAAGAAAGAACAGTGAAGAAGAAGTGTCTCTATAGTTCGGATCAAAAGATAAAAGCAGAAGCAAAGTCCAAGAAGAGAAAATGATGATACTTATGTAGTTATGGTGGAGGGGAGGAGCATGGAAGTATTAATATCCTTTACCAAAGTGTAAAAATAGGGAGTTGGTGCTTCCTAGGGTCAGTTCCCTAAAGACAAGGGAGTTGGTTCTTCCTAGGGTTGGTTCCCTAAAGACAAGGGAGTTGGTGCTTCCTAGGGTTGGTGCCCTAAGTACAAGGGAGTTGGTTCTTCCTAGGGTTGGTTCCCTAAAACAAGGGAGTTGGTGCTTCCTAGGGTTGGTTCCTTAAAGAAGGGGATTTGTGTCTCCAAGATTTGGTGCTTTAAAGAGGATTGGTGTCCTTTACAATCTCAGATTATTTATAAACCTTGTAATTTCTATTAATTATATTTATAATGGATTTTAAATACAAGTCCATTGTTGATATATTGTGGTGATTAATAAAATAAAATTACTAATTGTTCAAAAAGGGAATATTGATTCACCCCCCTTCTTAGTGTTCCAAGAATTGGTATCAGAGAGAGTACCTTCAGCACAGTCTAATAACTAGAAAGTAGATCCTGAAATACATGGATAAACACGAGGGAATGTCTTCCAACAAAGGACCATTGTTTAATGGAGGTGGTTATGCTCCATGGAAAATAAAATGAAAAACTAGCGATTGTCTCTTGGCTTTGATGTTTGGCAATCTGTTGTAGATGGTTACACTGCACCAACTACTCCACCCAAATTCTATATGTGTGAAGGTAATGCATTGTAGGTCAACTAAGGAAATATGGGACAAATTGGAGGTTGTATATGAAGGAGATAACAAATTCAAGGAAGCCAACATACAAACCTATAGAGCTCAGTTTGAAAACTTTAAGATGAAATAATAAGAGAACATTGTCAAATAATTCCATAGGGTAGATGAGGTAGTTAACTCAATCAAAGCAGTAGGAGAAGAACTTACCGATAAACCTATTTTACAAAATATATTAAGGTCATTACCTATGAGATATGATTCCAAGATATCCACAATTGAAGATAGACTAGAACTTGACAACCTCATAGTAGATCAACTTCATGGAATTTTTACAGCATATGAGATGGGAACAGGGAAAAAAAAAACATCAAAAGAAGAAACAACCTTTAAAGAATCTAAATCAAAGAATAAACATGAACATATATCTCATGAATATTAGTCAGGCATATCAGTTGTAGAAGAGGCCAACTTTATAAAGAAACTCCCAAAAGGATTTTGAAAATATAAAGGAAAGTTACCTTTCAAATGTTTCAACTGTGGCATAATTGGAAACTTTGCAAACAAATTTTCCTATCCCAAGCAGGAGGACAATGATTAAGAATCCCACAACCAAAAAAAACAATACAAGAAAAAATTTATGAGAAAAAAAAAATTCTACTCCAAATAGGACATCAACTCTTCAGACATGAGTGGAGATGAATATTCAGAGCTTCTATTTATGGGAATGAACACTCAAAATAATGATGTAGATGATGAATAAAAATTTGAATTTGAAGGAGAAGTAAACCTAGAAGCAGAACTGATTAGTTCTCTAGAGGAACTAAGAAAGTATAAAAAGAAGAACAAGTTATTGAGGGAACAAGTTCAAGAATTTGAAGAATCACATCAATCAAGAGAAATGGATGCATCAAGAACCATCAAAGAATCAAAACAAATCATCTGTCATTTGAAGTCCCAACTCATTGAAGAAGTCATTTTAAAACAACTCAATGATAGAGAACATGTGAGAAGCTAGACATTGAGATTGAGCTGCTAAAATGTGAACTTGAGAAAGAAAAGAAGGGATCAAAATTTGGAAATAGTTCAAAGATCTTGGATGAAATTCTCAGTAGTTAGAGGTCACCAAACAACAAGACTGGTTTGGGATACACCCAAGACTCAACTTATACATTACAAGGATCTGTCAAAAGACCAATCAATTACGCAGATGCTCTAAAAGGCTCCTTAAGAAGAGAAGATAATAAGGAAAAGATGATACCATTGAAAACTGTTCCACATAAACATAAGTCAACACTCCCTACTAAAGTAAAAAATGACAAGAAGAATATAATCACCATAAGGAATCCGCCTAATAAATATCTATTTATTGGATACTGTTACTCTTGCAATAATTTTGGACATTAGGCAGTACACTACAAAGCTTATGGACAATACAATCACAGAAATGTCACAAGATATAAGAATAATAAGTACAATACATAGAAGATAAACTACAACTCATTTTCTCCTTTGCAAAACTTCAATATTGAATTCCAAAAATGAAACAACTATGGCTATAAATCCAGTGAATGTAGATCAACAATGAAATCCTTGAAGATAGGAAACCCTAATAAACAAAATAAGAAGATATGGAAAATAAAATCTAAAGTACAAAGCAAGAAAGATGTCGCACCTAAAATTGATGAAGTTAATAGTAGGAGAATGTTGGGTAAAGATTCTAATAAGGAATATAAAAATTAAAGTTTTGCTTATAAAGTGAATCAAGATCAAGAAAGGAGAGTTCCTAAAGAAAAATATGACACAATTGTAGTTCTTGATGATGTCCTGCAAATCAATAGTCCACTAGCCAATAAAAGAAAAATTGAAAAAGAAAATTCTAAAAGAGAAGACGAAGAAATTTTTGTTACACAAAATAGTAACGATGATGATGAATCTTCAATAGTAGACCAACCAAAAGAATTGAGTGATGATTATCTTAGAAGTTTTCCAATGCTATTTTGATGATCTACTAAAAATCCTCCTAAAAAATTTTAACAAAAGGAAGGAAGGAGGAATTAGGGAAGACTTAAGATTGTTCCTGTTGATACCCCTATCAGTATTGAAGTACAAAAAAATTAATAGGATCTTGGATTACAAATGAATGAATAGATAACTAGCATCATCGAAAGAAACATGATTTGATGGTACAACTCTATGCAGGATATGACATGGTTTGTTGCAGGTTTTCATTTGCCCAAGATCAGTGCCGGTTATGTATTCTCTCAACGAAGTTATGGTTTCTGAGGCATTTTTGTCATGGTACATGGCCAATACATATGTCCAAGGATTTTTATAGGAATAACATATTATTATTGAACATTTGACATTTTTTTTCCAGTTGAGAAGAAATATTTGAAGCAGAAACAAATTGCAGTGATAGCATATTGTTCATCTTGTAGAGAAGAGAGAGGGATTTATTCTTCTTTCCATGATTGGGCTTAGAAACATGATTCCAGGGGGAGATATTCATAGACAGGGGGAGAACCACCTCAGGGGGAGTGTCACTCTAAAGGGAGGAAGGAAACATCCCTTTTTGTCATTGCTTTCAAAGGGGGAGAATGATAAGTAAAATCTAGTTAAATATTGAAAAAGGGGTTTTACTGTGTTGCCATCAATGCTAAAGGGGGAGAATATTTGACATATTTTCATGGTGTTGGCATTGATGTCAAAGAGGGAAAAAATGATCAATTTTGGATAGGGTATTATGGTATTGTCATTATCAATAAGATCAATATGTCTGTGAGATACTAAATCTTAGGAGAGATAACATAGTAGGTTCCGCAGAATACATAGAGAGAAGAACAAAGGAGTCCCTCGTATTACTAGATAATCTCTAAGGTGGATCAATGCAGAAAAATCTCAGAAGAGAAGGCATGATTGAGTGAAGCGAAAACAAAGTTTTGCAATTAAGGAAATCCATGCAAAGGATTGTGGAGTAATCGTTACTGTTCTCCTTTGAATTTTGGGAGTAATCACAACCATTGGATAGAGGAGGAATCTTGTCCGCTGATGTAGTTTTCAGGACAATTCAGGACCGTCAGATCGAGGGGAAGTTAGAGGTTAGCAAGAATTAAATCTCAACCATCAGATCTGGAGCATTAGCATTACTGACTATTGGATCAAGTAGAAGATAAATAAATTTGACACTTTTCCATTGCACCACTTCGGTGAACATTGGAGACAAGGCAGGATCATGAAGTCACGAAATCTCGCTAGTCATTAGATCAAGGAGGGTCTTTGGGTGAATTCTCAACCATCTAATCGAGTTTATTGGAAGGACAGGATAAGCCAAAATATCTCAGATTAAAAGAACTCAGGCAGATTGTTGATTTAAGATATCCTCGGGAACAACACGAGTCGTTGGATCAGGTGGTCAACTCCGATGTTGACCACTCCGGAGAAAAGGAGCCTAGAACAAGTAAGTTTACTTGAAGGCCGAAGCCTTGAAGTCACGAACTGTCGTCATTCGTTGATCTAGAGTGATAATATTGGAACCGTTAGATCAAACCAAAGGAAATAATACGGTCAACTCTGGCGTTGACCACTCCAGTGAAAAGGAGTCTAAAACAGGTAAGTTTACCCGAAGGCAGAAGCCCCAGAGTCACGAACTCCCGTTAATTGTCTGATCAGAAAATCTTGTCAACCATTGATATAGAGTGAATGCATTAAGGAAGAAGGTGGTCAAATCTGGCCTTGACCTACTCCAATAATAAACAACTCAAATAAACCAAGAACTCGCGAAACCCGGAGTTCCAAAATAAAAAAATGTCATAGGATCAAGATAGGTGAAAATCTGTGGTGGTATATCTATTTGGAAATTCAACAATAATCGAAGGATGGTATAAAAATTTCCAAACCTCCTGAAGCCACGAAGTACCGAAGCCACAAAGTAACACATGTGGCAGAAGAAAAATATAACACGTGGCCCAATCAAGGTATAGTTGGCACATTAGGTATATGAAAGTCACGAATAAAGGTGACATGTGGTGGCCACTCATCCAGTGCCACATCAATAGTGACGTTAACAACCACGTCACTCTAGGACTACATCCTTTGGGGATATCCAACTTCTTATACCAACTAAAATACTCGAAGTGTCGAAGGTCGAAGTTAACACTGGTCATTGATCTAAGATCCTTAGAATATTTTTGGACCGTTTGATCAAGAATAGTGGAAGGATAGAGTAAGTGTGAATTATGAAGTAACGCTAAACGTTGATCTACTTTAGGAGGGCTCTCGACCGTTGATTTGTATGAAGCCTCTGGACAAGCCAAGATCATCCATTTAATGAAAGATTTAATATTGACCGCCTGATCTATTAGTGAATACAGTATACACACTTCGGAGAAATTTACTCCATAAGAATTGGAAGATTGCAAAGGCCTGATGTTGGTGCAGAATTGATCAGACGAGGGTCCTTCTCAGGTTACCAAAAAAAGTTACCATGTAGTCTAGAGTGATGATATTTCCATCCCCTCTGAAGAGAAGAAGTCTCACCTGAAGCGCAACCAAGACTGAAGGATAGGGAAGGGAAAGGAGATTACTTGGGTGGGTTCCCATAACCTTCAAGATTCACCATGATCTTGCACAAGATAGACCAATTACAAATCAGATCTAAACTCATGAAGACAAGAACTGAATATACTTAAGTTGCAAAAATAATTTATACACAAAGACATCATATTGAGCTTATCAAGCATAAAGAAGGACTATAAAGATACAATGCAAAAGCATAAACACAGTATGACACATTATATTTCAAAATTTCGGGTCCTTCTTCATCTATTATCTTCAGAACTTATCAAATACAATATCAGAGATACATCTTGGTACTTTTTTACAGACTTCTGACTTCGGACTCATGTCACAGATATCTATCTAACCAAAACCGTATATATATTACATGTACAACTTTTGCTTAACAACAACAAAACTCAACCTATTCACACTAACCAACCCAACCCATCAAGAACAAGAACTGATAACTGAGAGAGAACCCTTTTAAAATCATATACATCTCATATATATAATATGATTGGGATCTTCTGGCTTTGGGATTACATGCTTTCTTGTTTTGTTGTAACTAATTTTTCCTTGTTGGCATTGGGTTGTCCTTTTTCCGCAACCGATTTCTGTTAGTTTTTTTTGATCCATTGTCCAACTTCTTTCGTAGCTTGTGGAACTCATTCTAAGCCAAAACTAGTACTGTAGTCCTTCTTTCACAACTTAAAATGAAAAAACTAAGGGCCCAATAGGCTCCGACCATACACCTTGACTCGCACCCGAGTCAATTATTTGGCTCTTTCGCAACTTCTAGGAGTAACTGTTGCTTTCCCTTATCCTCCTTCTTCACTTTAACTTACTCTTCTGCTTTCACTTTCTCTTTCTCTGCCTCTTCAAACGAAGAACCCAACTCCCAATTTTATCCTTCCATTTCCTGGCAAGGAGTGAGGCCTCGACTACGAACTATTGGGTTGCATCTGTGATACATCCCTTGGGCTTGGATGCGACCAAAGAGTTCAATTCAAAGTCTACGGTAGCATCCAATTGATGCATTTGCATGTATACTATCGGAATGATAGGTCAAAAGTTGTGTAGCTCCTTCTTGGCTACAAATTGTTCCTCGAATAGAGCGTTCAGCTCATTATCCACTTGCCAGATTTGGTCAAATTTCTCTTGTTTCTCGAGTAGATCCATAGTGACCGCAACTTCCTCATTTAACAAATGTATTCTCATGCGCACATTCTCTAGAGTTTGGTTGTGCCTAGTGATGATTCCCATATAGTCGCTAACTTCTTAGAATATCTTTGTGCACTCAGTCGTGTGCTTATGTAGTGCTGCTCAATGTTTCCTTCCAAAACTACCTTCTCCATCTTTTCTTGCAACTTACGAAGATGTTGCTCTGCTTCTTGCTGACTCTCCTGCAAATGCACTTCTATATGCTCTGCACGAATGGCCAACTGTGACCATGATCCTTGGAGTAAGTCAATCTAGTGCTCAAGTTCTTGATCCAGATTATTTTTGGCATGAAATGCGAGTGGAGATATAATAAAGAAATGCATAGAGATATCGCAGATATTCAATAAGATAACATAAATGTATTAGATATGCAACCATAAACATAGAGATACACTAATACACAATTTCTATTAATGAAATAAATGTACAGAGACTGTAAAAATATAGAGTGAAAGACTCGCTAGAATGGTGGCAGCTTATCTCTGAGAAGAGATGTGATGGCTACTCACATTCACAAGAAGATGATTACAATGAGGCTATGAAGGCCTTTTTTACAATAAACGGTAATTCAAAAAGTCCTATACATCCAAAAACCTAACCCTAGGAGATGAAGCGCAAAAAGTCACGTGGGCCCCATTTGGGTAAGTGAGTACATCAACTTCTCAGGGTCGTAACTTTTGCATACGATCTCCATTTTAGGTGTGTGATAGCTCGTTGGAAAGATATTGTCGAGGAGATTCATTTTGGGGGATAAATTATTCCTTTGGATATCATTGAGAACCTATATCTTGAAAAACCTTCATTTAGGCCCTCAAAATGGCCCCAGAAGTTAAAACCTGCTAAAAATAGTAAATTGCCAAAATTGGCTAGAAAACTGTTTTGAGCCAGTCAGAAAAGGTGGGTGGCCACCGATATCCACTTGGATCAGTTCTCCTCCATCACTGGACTCTGGCAGTTGAGGTGAGACCTTCCTTATTTCCGTCTAGGATTCAACAAGCCTCTCCTGGACTATTTCCAGTTTTTGTTCCTCCTGAATCTTGGTGAATTATTCCTACATATTGCGTGCTTGATCAAGTAGTGTTTCCTCCATTGCGAACTCTGTACTCCTCTCGTCCTACTGGAGCCTCTTCTCTAGTTGATCATTTCAGCCCCTAATCACTCTGATTAGCTACATTGCTGGCCACTGTGCTAGTTTAGCGTGAGAAGGGGTGGTGTCCTTGGCTGCTTGGACCTATAGTGGAAGACCACTGGCCATTGAGTACTCTGAGGGATTATCTATCGCCTCCTCTCTTGTAGATGGTCTTGGCACAAGCCTCAATCTCAACACTGCGCCAAAGATCACGACACAGAACAATGCCCATCACTTCATGGACTAAAAGTTGTCTTTAGAGAAGTAGAAGAAGAAACATAGTCGTTATATTTGATGGCTCAATGTTGTCAATGGTAGAACTGGCCTCCAAATACACTACAAGACCCTACCTCTTTCTTCTCTAGACAATATAATCAGTAGCAAGCTCCAGGTAGCACATGGCAGGGTCAACCATTTACTAATTAGAACTGACATCCCTAACAATACCCACCTGCAAATCCCACTTGGCAAAACTAGCCCGCTGCAAATCCTGCCTGGTAGAATCATCCAACTGCAATTTCCACTTGTTCTAACTCACAATATCCCACCTCATCCTGGAAAAACTCAAATAACAACATCTACCCTTCACAGTAGCCCAACATGACTATCCGAAACCCAAATTGGAATCAGAATTGGCAGCGCCCCATGGGGATAAACAACCAACCCATGGGGATGGCCTCTCAAACTCAGCCTACATTACAAGCACCACTCCAATTGCCCCAAAATACACAATCACAATTGCACCCTCAACTACCAGCCCAACCTCACCCAAATCCAAATAACAGACTGGCTCAACTCATCCAGATTATGGAGAATGGGGTAGGAGAGACCAACTTGATAGGGTGCAGTGAACTACGGTTAAGATTGAGACGAATAATATCTCCTGGAGAAAATAACGTCGGTTAGTCATCGTCCCAAAGACAAATGGGAAATGGAAAATCTGTGTTGATTACATGGAACTTAACAATGCCACTCAAAAAGACCACTTCCCTTTACCTTTCATTGATCAAGTCTTGGATACTTTGGAAGGAAATAAATTATTTTCTTTCCTAGACAGTTTTTGTGGGTAGAATAAGATTCAGATTTCCCCAGAAGATCAATATAAAACTACATTCACATGCCCCTGGGGCACTTTTGCATACAAAGTATTACCCTTTGGACTTTGTAACACTCCAGCCACTTTTCAAAGGGCCATTCTAAGCATATTCATCAATCTGATCAGCGAAGGAGTTGAAGTCTATATGGATGATTTCACTCCTTATGGCGACGACTTCGTTCAAGAACTGAATAATCTGGAGAAAGTACTAGAACGATGCATTGCGACAAGGTTATGTTTAATCCATGAAAAATGTCACATGATGATGACAATAGGTGTGGTTATAGGGAATTATATCTCTTCAAATGGAATTAGAGTAGATCCAACAAAAATAGAGGTAATCCTTAATCTACCTACACCACACACACAAACTGAGGTACGAGTTTCCTTGGCTCTTCAGGATAGTATCGTAGATTTATGAAAATTTTTGCAAGAACCACTACACCTTTACATGCTTTGTCTAGTAATGTAGAGTTTCAGTGGTATGACAAGTGTGATGTGGCATTTGTAGGACTCAAGAAGTTGATCTCGACATCAGCTATGTTGAGGGGACCAAATTGGAAAATACCATTTCACATCTCCACCGATGCATCAGATATTACCGTAGGCACTGTCCTCGGACAGGAAGAAAACAAGAAACCCTACACCATTTATTTTATTAGCAAGAAAATTACTCCAACCGAACTTAATTATACAGTAACAGAGAAATATTTTTTAGCTATTATACATGCCATCAATAAATTTCATCATTATATAACAGGCTATCCTGTTATTCTGTATACTGATCATTCTACTATCAGATATCTAGCTAATAAATCGATTACTAATGGACGGGTCACTCGATGGTTATTATTATTGCAGGAATTTGATATCACCATCAAAGATCGACCTGAGAGAGAAAGTCTTGTCGCAGACTTCCTATCCCGTGTATCCAAAATAGACAACTCCTTAACAGTCGAAGATTAATTTTCAGACGAGCATCTATTTGTCATTACTGCAAAGCCACCTTGGTACGTTGATGTGGAAAATTATCTGGCAGCGGGAAGATTATCAGCACATCTTTCATCAAGGGAAAGAAAATTGATCGTCCAGCATAGCGCACGATTCACCTAGATCAGCGGATACCTCTTCCATACAAGAGCTGATCTCCAAATCTGCAGATGCATATGAGATGATGAAATCTACAACATACTAAAAGCTGGACATGATGAGCCCTATGGTGGGATATTTGAAAATCGCAGGACTAGACACAAAATTTTGTAGATGGGCTATTATTGGCCCTCAATATTTAGAGACGCGAAGAAATATGTCTAGACCTGCGATAGTTGTCAACGAATGGGAAAACCAGGTCAGGCTGATGAAATGCGTTTGAAAGCACAAGTAGTTGCAGAACCATTTGAGAGATGGGCACTTGACTTCGTTGGCCCCTTCAATCCAAGGTCAAATAAGAAGGCCTATATTCTAGTTGCAATGGACTACATGACTAAATGGGTATAGGTAGAAGCCTTACCAAATGCAATAGAAGAAGTAGTCATCAAATTTATTTTCAAATTATTTGTACTCTTTGGACTACCAAGAGAGGTAATTACTAATGGGGGGTCACAATTTACAGCTCATAGAATCACCACCACCCTGGATAATTATCATATTAAACACATAATTACTTCTTTGTACCATCCACAAGAAAATGGGAAAGTAGAAAGCACCAATAAAGTCCTGGAGGCAATCGTGACAAAGACTGTCTCAAAAAACAAACAGAATTGGGCCTCTAAGCTCCCAAATGCCTTATGGACTTACCGCACAACATAGCGTAATACCACTGGCTACTCTCCTTATCATTTAGTCTATGGAAAAGAACCCATATTCCCAATCGATTTTGAAATCAAGGCTCTAAGGATGGCCCAAGAAATCAGACTGGATCTTACAAAAGTACATAAACAACGCCTTGAATAACTCAACGAATTGGATGAAGCACACCTGTCTATTATAGAGTGCACAACCGTTATTCAACAATAGAGAACGACTTGGCACGACAAGCATATCAAGAAAAAATCATTTAAAAAAGACGATTGGGCACTCTATGATTCCAGATTTCAGGATTTTCTAGGAAAATTACAAACACGGTGGCTAGGACCATACGAAATCAATGAATTCCATGATAATGGCACAATCACGTTAAGCACCATCGACGGGTCCGGATCTCCATTTCGGTTCAATGGACACCGGCTACGACTCTATCATCAGCCGCCCTCAAAAGAATATTTCTACCAAGAAGTAAGTAAGGACCCTACCATTCAAATTTTGGCTGGCTGGGAAGGTAATCCAACCACCCCAACTCCATAAATGTTGAATTATGTTGACACTGTACATACTGTATATAATTTTTTCTATAGATTTTATTTAGTTTTTTTATTATTTTTTACAGTCATTCAAGAAAATCAGAACTAGGGAGAATAACTGTAATGAACTCAATTAACACTCTTTTTTGTTCCAAACTCCTTCTTCATCTCATCACCCAAACCCTGTCTTTCGCAGAGAAAATGAATGTGTCATGATTGAGCATCAACAATTGGGCAACTATAATAAAATTCATATCATTAACAGACCATCCACTACTTAATTTTGAAATAAACCAACTCATAAATGAATTTAGTTGATGACTAATCAACCTTGGATTCAAGCAAAACACATTTCCACATTTCTAAAAATTACCTATTCATATGGTTAAAAACCTAACAATTGTTGTTCCTTTTTGCGCGTTGGTTGTTCCTTTGAACAGAACAATTGTTGTTCCTTTTTGCGCGCTTGTTGTTCCTTTGAATGAAATAATTGTCGTTCCTTTTGCGCACTCACTGTTCCTTTAAATGTAACAATTGTTGTTCCTTTTTGTGCGCTTGTTGTTCCTTTGAACGGAACAATTGTCGTTCCTTTTGCGCGCTTGTTGTTCCTTTGAATGGAACATTTGTTGTTCCTTTTTGTGCACTCATTGTTCCTTTGAACGTAACAATTGTTGTTCCTTTTGTGCATATGTTGTTCCTTTGAATGGAACAATTGTTTTTCCTTTTGCACGTCCACTATTCCTTTGAATGGAACAATTGTCGTTCCTTTTCCCCTCCTGCTATTCCTTTGAACCAAACAATTGTTGTTCCTTTTTGTGCGCTTATTTTTCCTTTGAATGGAACAATTGTTGTTCCTTTTGCACGTCTGTTGTTCCTTTGAACATAACAATTGTTGTTCCTTTTGTGTGCTTTTTGTTCCTTTGAATGGAACAATTGTCGTTCCTTTTGTGCACCTGTTGTTCCTTTTGCACACATGTTGTTCATTTTGCCGTTCCTTCCCTACATTGTTGATAAAACACCAAACCATTCCTTTGGGGTACAACTTTCACCAAATAATTTTCACCAGCATTATTTCTAACGATTTATCATTATTTTGTGGACTATCTCACATACCTTATCAAATTGTTTTTTTGGATCACTTTCTTCGAAATATATTAAACCTTGTTCATAACCTGTAACCACCATAATCTATTCATTTTCCCTTATACATACAAATACACTTAAATGATATCTCGCCTTTATAATTAATAAGGATTTTGTGACACACTTTTACTTGGAATCCTTACACTTCTTTACGCCATCCCTTACTCTTAAGGAGTAGATGATCCTCCCTTCATACGCTTCTAAAAAAAAACAATAAAATTTATTTATTTTCCCACCAAGAATAGGGGGTCTCATCATGAGCCAACCTACCATGATCATTGGATACTAACCTAAGTGACATTCCCACTATGGATACCACACCAGGGCAATGGTCTTTGACATTTTATTTTGTCAAAGGACAAGAGGTCTCATCACGAGATGGCTTGTTCACTTAAGTTACCCTCTAGTGAGTGGCATTATCATCATCTGGATACAAAACTAGGATAATGGTCTTTTTTTTTTCGGGAAAAACTTAAATAAATAATAATAATAATATTTTTTTTTTTCAAAAAGAATAGGGGGTCTCATTACGAGCCAACCTACCACGATCATAGGATAATAACATAAGTGAAATTCCCATTATGGCTACCACACCAAGGCAATGGCCTTTGACAGTTTCTCGTCAAAGGACAAGGGGTCTCATCACGAGCCGGCGTGTTCACCTAAGTTACAATCTAGTGAGTGGTATTATCACCATCTAGCTACCAAACCGGGATAATGGTCTTGTTTGGAAAAGCCGATTCAAATAATTATCAAGGATACAAGCTCATCTAAGGGTTAAAAGTCAACCTTGTCGATGCTATGGATGCCTGCTAGCAACAGTGGCTCTACCTGTGGTATGGAAGTTTACCTTAAATTCCAAGTTTCTGCGTTTCTCTAGATTTCCCTCACTCAATCACGAGGCTATCATTTTGGTTGTATTCAATAAAACGAGAAATTAACAACATTATGATATGTGGGATATTATTTAAATGAATAGATTTAATTTATTCAGCGTATGTATCCTTAAAGCATTCTTTTGAGTATAGGTATATTTCAATTCCATGAAAGAGGACTAACGTTTAATGATTACTGTTAAAATATGTTGTTTGAGAATTAATCATTGCTCCCCATTATCGGCGACAATACACTTATTACCCCTCACCATCAATACCTACACTGATTACTTTCCCCTATGCTGATGGTCGAGGTCGACCTTTATATTAATGAGGGAAGTGGATCTCGACACGCTTCTTGATAAAGATAGTAATGATTGTAATAAATACCCACATTTGTAAACAATTGTTGTCTCTGATATTTTCTATTTTCAGTAATTTTTCCTTCGAGCTGGTCTAACTAAGTTTTCTACCAAGAACGATAGTCGTCCACATTTTCTCACAAAATGGGTAGCAGAGGTGTGCGTAGGGAGGCAATTTTACTACAGGTTATAGAGAAAGCAAGAGAAATCCTACACCGGCTAGGGTGGACGAAGTACTTCAACCGTCTGCAAGGATATGACACGAATGTCACGGTTGAATTCTTTCAGAATATGTAGGGAGAAATCTCTATGGTGCGAGGCACACAAATCTCAGTCACCCCAGAAATCTTAGCAGTGGTCAGAGGCCTCCCTAACACAGGCATTCAGTGGACAGGAAGATACACATCACTGAAGGAAGTTGTGGAAACTTTCACAGACCCTGGGGAAGAATTGGATAAGAAGGGAAAGGGACTTAATCCCAGTACCCTCAAAGAACCATGGAAGGAACTGGTAGGGATAATTCAGCGGTACATCACTTGTGATGGACGATACGACATAATTTGACTTCGCCACCTCAAATTGTTGGCATCCTTAAAACAACGGTTAGTACTTAATCTACCTTTCTTTTTGAATGCCATATTACATGAGGTTTCCTTAAGAACACAAAAGTCCAAGGATCCTGTTACTATGATCAATCACCACAGATTAGTTGAACTGATAATAAATAAATCATTGAGTCAAACTCAATTGACATGGGATAATCTGATTGAGGCCAATAGACCTCCACAACTAGAGCAGCTTGAATTATGCCATGAAGAACCACCATAGTAAATTGAAGATAGACAAGCAGAGGAGACGACCGCCCAAAGAGAAATCCCATCTCCTCAAACCAAAGTTGAGGCAGACCCTACCCAAATCACAGAGGCCCAAACCTCACAAACACAGGCATTAACGAAAAATAGGAAGAGAACAACAACTTCCATTAAAACCATCATTTAGACAAGGAGAAGAAGAAGAAAAATTCAGGAAACAACTAAAGCAATTCAGGGTACAACAAAACAACCTAAAGAACATCAAAATTCTATAGAATAGTCTCCATGGGAGAATGTTCAAGAAATTGGGCAAGCAGAACATATTTCACAAAGGAATGATCAGGAAGACAACCAACCGGCATTAGAACATTTGACAGAACAATTTTTTAAGAGCTATGGAGTAGAAATAGCCAAGGTTTTGGGAAGCTTAGGAACCTCAATTGATAGCGGCACAAATAATCCAGAAAAATGCCCAGAACAAGCCTCCTCTTCAAAACCAGCTGAAGATTTTCCTAATATTGAAATTTCTTTTCCAAATGACACAACACAGGAAGAACCTCATTTTGAAATGAGAAGCCCTCTTGGATAGACAGAACATTTGGAAGGAACAGAGGAACAACCATCTGCTGAATAGAATGAAGAAGACCTTTAGACCTCTCATAAACAAAAATCAACCAAGAGCCATAAGAAAATTAGAAAGTTAAAAAAAGAAAACAAAATGTTGAAGAAAAAGGCTAATAAGGCTGAAGTATTAAAGTAGAAGGTGGGAAAACTCAAGGAAATTATTAAGGAATTGAGGAAATAGTTAGAACAAGAAGATAGGGCCCACAGAAGAAAGATAAACAAAAGGGCCAAAGTGCAAGGAAGAAACCCTCTTCCTAAAGAAGCAGTCAGTACAAATTCTGTAGGGATACAAACAGACCCTGAAGAAATAGTAGTATAAGAAACAATAGCTCAGAACGAGGAAGTAATTCCTTTAGAAACACAAGAAAATATGACAACTACGGAAGAAATTGATGTTGAGGTGCAGACAGACACCCCAGTATTAGAGTAAATAACTCAACTCCTTGAGCAGAATGCTACCATTAGGAGATTGGAGGAAGAATTGATGCAGTCTCAACAAACCCTAGTTCAAAACAGAAATGAATTACTAACTATGGCAGAGCATCAGGCACTCCAGTCCTAGAAACACAGTGTTATTGTGGGTAGACTAGAATTAGAGCTTACACAGGCCCAACAAACATTAACTCAATTCAGGGAAGATATGGGCTCTATGGAAGAATACCAAGCATCCCAATCTCAAGTACAAGGTGTCACCATTGATAAACTAAAGGTAGAGTCGGGACAAGCCTAGTGAGCATTGGCTCGACACCAAGATGAGATGGTCACTAGGGATGAACATCAAAAGATTGTTAAAGAACTGAAGGACATGATAGAAACAAAGAGTGAGACCTATGTTGCGCTTACCAGAGCCCAATGGAAGGTAAAAAAGGTACAAACCCAATTTGAAAAATATTTGGAGCAAATCAAAGAAATTTGTGATGTCTAATCTGATGCTATTAATTGCAGAGCCCCTTCCACCAATTACACTTTATTCTTGCTGGAACAATATCTTTTATTAAGAGTGAAGGCCATCAAAGCAGGTAAACCTATTTCATTTTCCATTGTACTTAAGTTTATTTCATGTTTCAGAGAGCAAGATGAAAAGGCACAATACTTTCTGTGTGATTTGTACTTTCATAATTTCATTCTGGAAGAAGAAATGAAAGATAACCCTGGCCCATTCATAGGAGACATACAGTTCCAGGAATTTTTTTCATTTACTTAGAACCAAGTCATATGGGGTAAAGCTCATAAAACCTTCCTAAAGAGGGAAACTAGGCTAGATCTTTGGGTTAGGGGAGAGCCTCCAAAGTCCTTTCCATCCATTATGCGACATAAAACTTTTATGAAAATAGGGGGGGTTGTAGAATCCTTAGCCCCTATCCATATACATTTTATACGTTCAGGTATCAGTCGTTTTAGAGAACTTAAGGAATAATCTCTTGCTGCTTCTAAACTAATATGGGATGCATCCTCCAGTGAAGTAAAGAGTAGGGAACCCTTTGGGTACATAAATTTCTCTGCAACTACCTTCATAATAGAAAGGTATTCTAGATTGTTCCAAGAGGAAGGACTTGCTTGGATTGGGTGCATATTTAAACCCCATATCATCTGGTTTCCTCTAGAAAGTTACCAAAAAGATTATCAAATTAACAAGAAAAGGGAGGATGCTGCTTTTGGAGAACTCAAAAGAAGCAATGGATTCAGGAGGCTTGGTGAACCAACCTTTCCACCTTACAACATTACTTCTTTACATGTAAGATCTCATCTTGCATGAGGACATCCAAGAAGGTAAGATGGGGGGGGGGATGTTAGGTTATGATAAAGGTATAAATATCTTCCTTTTTCCCACATTTCATGATATTATCTTGATTGACTTTTTCGGTTATTTAGGAGTAAATAGAATAGAAAATGAATCATATACTATTTAGCATTATTGTTGAAGTTAGATTACATAGATCCTAAAATATGATTGGAATTTTTTGGTTTTATTACAGGATTGGTTAAATATTTTCAAACCCAAGATAGAAAAGGAAATCTTGAAGATGCGCAAGCTATTGGAGGTTCAGGACTTTATGGCACAAGGAAGTTTTGAAGATGATTGAGTTTCTTATATTGTATCTTTATAATAGTAAATCAATCCTAAGGATCTCTCGATCCTCAGGATAGCTCGATTTACCCAAATTATTGTAATATATAAGGGGTAAATAGATCTTGAAAAGATATAGAAGAATTGCATCCAAGAATTTAGAACTTAGAATTGCTCTGCGTTAGTAATTTTTGTAAATGTTGTACCAGCTATGAAATTAATAAAAGATTTGAGTGGTTTTACCATTTCTATATACTGAATTTCAAATAACAGTGCTTCTAAGGACCAAGGTTCCAGCCTGAGGGAGCTACTGTTCGATCTGTAATTGTATCAGTTCAATTTCTGTTTTGTGATTCGATTCTCTTTTATCGTAGTTAAATGAATGCATAAGTGTGTTGATGATTTTATGTCGTTTGCAAGAGATAGATATTTCCTTAAGCATTAGATGATTGTTGTTCCAATTCCTATTACTGAGATTTGATGCATGATAGTTCCTCATAAGTTCACACTCGTTGTTCCTTTTACTTAGTTTACATTTGATGTTCCTTTCACTTAGTTTACATTTGTTGTTCCTTTCTGTTAAAATATAGTTGTTGTTTCTTTCAATAGAAGTACGATTGATGTATCTTTTCGATTAGATTACTGTCTCTATTTCTTTCCATAGATAGAGTAATTCGCCTTTTTCCTTTCCAGTAATTTGATTCATAATAATAGTCAATTCTGCAAGTCTTTATTTAGATTCAATTATTGCTCTTAAGATGAATTCAATAGATTAATTAGTTCCTTTCCATTGCACAACTTTAGATTTCAATTCCTAGAATCTTTAATGAATGTTTGAGGAACTTGATCGTTTATAAACTCAAATTTGCTTTAACTACACGATTTTAGACTCTACTAGCTATCTGCATAGACTTTGCCAATATTCTTGAGATAAAAGACGAATCCTCAAGTTGATAAATTAATGTTAAACTAAGGTTTTTTTTAGACATCTTTAGACCCCAACACCTATATATATATATATAGGTTGTATATTAAACAATACTTTTAGATACCCAATTTCACAGATTTCAAAGGGTATTGACCAATAGATGTTTTTTCTTGAAATATCTTCAATCACTTAGAGTTTCAATGAAGAAATCATCAATAATTTTTTTTTTTATTTGATCAACCTTTTCTTAACCAAATTTCATCCAAATTATGCTCAAACTTGTGATACCTAACAAAAATCTATAAGGATTAAATCACCCTCAGAACTCAGTGTTACAATCATCCTTCAAACAATGATTATCAACCGTAGTAGATACCCTTTTAATCAAACTCTTTAATTGTTGTATCAACATAGCATATAACACAGATTTATGGTGAGTTTATGTTTCAAATATCAAGTATGCCAATAACCTTAAAGACTGCATGTCAAAATGAAATCTTGTCAATTTATTTAACACATGTTGGAGACGGATATGGTAGAGAGAAAAGAGATGACATATAATTTCTTGTTGGAATTTTTTGAATGCATTAGGTAGGGATGCTCTTGCAGATTCTCTGTTGATATTCTGGATCCCTGTTATTTTTAACTAACAAATAGGGAATTACAATGAATCCTTGTATAACATGGAGAAAACCATCATGGTAGGATACTTGGTCTTAATTTATTTTAGTTACAAACATAGGACCATTTTAGTTACAAACATATAACCATTTTAGAGGGTCATGGCTACTTGGGTTATGAATGTCTCCTCTCGTTATCTATGGACAATGCAATCTTGATACATCAAAACTAGTCAGATGTTTTGATTAATATTTTAAGATCATAAAGCACTACCTTCGGTCCTAATTCAAAGATTTATATTCCTCCTAATATGTCCATCTTCATATTCCCATTGATCAAAGCCAATGGGATATTTATAGTTGAGGAATCTATTCTCACAAAGACATTCAAACTACACTTGATTTCACACATTCAGACTCAAATGATCTCACACATTTAGACATTGTATATAAACATATTATATGCAAGGAAATGTGGTCTACACATTCTTATTAATTATAATATGTGATTATATAATCAAGATATTAATTTTATAGTCTTTGTTTGTCCATGTACTAATGATGTTTTTTATGGGAAATGTTGGACATAAAGGCTATGAAGAATAAGGGGGTGAAATGTAAAAGTGGCGAAAGCAGTGATGAAAATGTTGTAGATTATGAGAGTGTTCATAAAGAACAGATCACAAGAATTGAAGAATATATGTCAGCTCTTGGTTTGGGAAATAAGTAAGTAGTTATTCCTTGTACCTTTTCACTTCTATGCATATTTCATGAAAGTTGTTTATAATATTCATGACGTAGCCTATATATGCTTTTGATTCTCACTTGATAAGTTTTTTTTTTATCGGGAAAAGTTGGCTTCTAGAGAAAGAGAGAAGAACCAAAAGGCAAGCAACGACACATCGTTGCCAGCTCATGGTTTGACAAATCAGTAAGTATTTATTCCTCATACTTTTTCACTTCTATGAATATTTTATGATAGTTTTATATAATCTATTTGATGATGCAGGTCGTCTACGCTTTCGATTCTAATTTAATAAGTTTTTTATTTTATAGGGAAAAGGTCGATTCTACACAAAATGAGAAACAAAAGGCAAGCAAAGGAACATTGTCGCTAGCTCGCAGAAGCCTACACCTTGGTGGATTAGTACATGGAAAAGATGTTGAAAATACTAATGATCAAATTCCTAATATATCACATGATGATGATCGTGTCTATGTTGATATTGTTGAATACTTGGTATATTCTGGATCAGAATAAGATTTGAGATAATTTTATTTTAAATTAAAACAAATATTTGAAGGCAGATCTAAGAAAAATGGTGAGATAGCTAGTGCCACACCTAATGTGGTCAATAAGGAACCAATTAGGCCATCAAATTCCAAAGAAATTATAACACCTATTGTGTCCACAAACATGAGTCCTCATTCAACATCACCCAGTCTTGATTCGACTAAATATTTATCAACTTTCATAAAAGCACGCAGAATCAGTCAAGGCATTTATAGGTCCACAAAAAGAGAAGCTAAAGAAAGAAAATCGGAAGGGAAGAAGGCTCATTTGGTTGAGATAAAAGACGGTGAACCTGTTGGACCAAATGCTACAAGGCAGGCCTTAGAGTTGGGCATGAGAGTAGGGTCTCATTTGGATGTCACCAAAGACAATTTTGTAGATCAAGATGAAAGAAATGTGGATCTAGTGATTCAACAAATGGAAAATTCCTTTGAGACTTTTGGTGGAAGAATTTCCACCAAATATTACAAGAACAAAATGAGAAGATTGATTAATAATTATAGGCATAAATGAAAAAAATCAATCTTGGATGGAAAATAAAGCGACACCATCTTGACTCCCAAAGAGTGGGAGGATTTGAAGGAAAGTATGTGTGCTGAAGAGTATGTGAAAAATAGTACAAAAGGGAAGATAACAAGAGAAAATGTGAGGGATCAATTTATTTTGGGTCATAGTGGGTGGCGATCCAATCAAAACATGTTTTTAAGTATATATATTTTTTGTTGAATACATTAGGTATGGCATTTTTGTAAGTATATTTGTAAGTACATTGTGTTATATTGCATTTTGATTCGTATATATATCCAACTAATTATTTGTTGATAACAATTTATAGGTTCAAGGAGCTAATAGATCAGAAATTGATGAGTGAAATGATTGACCATTATATAATGATAGATATAGACAATTCTAAACATAATCATATATCAAAAAATCCAATAGAAATATCACTTCCATCTAACGAAGTTGAGAAAATCCTAAAGACATCTACGTATGTTGAAAACGACAGTGAGTCAAATTATAAACATGTAATGGAATGCATAAATGGGTTAACAAAGACTATGTCAACCATAGCCACCTCCATTGAACATATCGTTGCTTCATGGAAAAATAAGGGATGTCGTAGTGATTTAGATGAGGTATGTTAATTATCATCCCCGTGCAAACATTTCTTCACTTGATTTCATAATCTGATTTAATTGGTTTAGGTCTGATTTTTAGTGTTTTAATGTTATATTTACTATTTTTCTACTATATTATTTTGTCCTTATAATGTGATATTTGATTTGTGCATGATGTAATCACATAAATGATAAAATTAAAGGATCTCCCAACATTGATCTACCTCATCATTCTCGATCAGTGTGTACAACTCCTGTTGGATGTATTTCAAATATTGACTCAGTGAGTGCATTTAATTTTGTTATATCAATAATTATGCATGTTTTTGGAATTTAATTGTATTTTATTTTCTTATATTTATGTATACCTTTTTTTTTGTTTTTGTCATTGCCCATTAACTCCACCGGAGTGTGAAGTATTACAGGTAGGTGATAATGTTAGCATACTAGATCCATATGAACGATGGTCATAGGAGGAGCATGAGCAATATGTCTTTAGCATTACATCAGAGTGATATCCCTTGTTCAAAAGGGGAGAGATTATTCAGAGGAAGTAAAAATGCATCCATACAAGGGGAGCATCCCCAAGGAGAGAACTACCCTTTGCCATTAATGTCAAAAGGGGAGAGATAGTCGCATTGATGTGATTGAGATGACCATTGATGAAGAGAAATGCCATGTCTACATGTTGCCAGCAATGATTGGTGTTGACATCAATGTTGGTATTGCCATCAATTCCAAAGGGGGAGCTTGTTACATTATGTTATCATTGATTTCAAATGATTGATGTCAAAGAGTTGATGACTTTGTCATAATATCATTGATGTATTGATTTATGGCCTATCTTGTCATATATGTAATTGATGTCAAATATATC
Organism: Picea glauca; assembly: GCA_000966675.3. Classification (NCBI taxonomy): domain Eukaryota; kingdom Viridiplantae; phylum Streptophyta; class Pinopsida; order Pinales; family Pinaceae; genus Picea; species Picea glauca. The sequence continues at coordinate 54,726 of JZKD02S2103318.1, read as the reverse complement.
AAGCAGTGTCATAGTGATGCATTGTCATGGATTGATGTATAGACACGATGATGTAAAGGTTGGTCATTATTGTATTGTCATGGTTGATAGGAATAACCAAATAGATAAACTCCAAAGTGGTCCCCTTATGGTGAAAGCCCTCATGGGAAGACGCTCTTGGATAAATTTCTCAAAGTCATCCCCTTATGGTGAAATCCCTCACGGAAGATGCTTTGTGAAGTCCAAATGGTTAGGTAGCCCAACAGTGTGGTTAGGGAACCAAGTTTGATTAAGAAATAATGTAATGAATATCAGTGAATTTTCAGGAGAAACTATTCCATATGTATAGTATATCTCATGCCATTTTCAGTCATATGTGGAACGTCACATAACTCCTCACGATTAGAGAGTTATGGCCATGCGAAGTTGGAGAACTCTTATGAGTTATCTAGAAGCCTCTAGAAGGTCAAATAAGTCAAATTATTCTAGAAGCTCCTAGAAGAAGTTGACCAGACAAAGTGGTTAGTCATGGGTTAAGTGGTTGCAACAAGAAAAACATTAAAACTAAATTAGTTGCAACTAGAATTGGAGAGTTTACTTTTAGTGGACAAAGTGGTTAAGTGGACAAAGTGGCTAAGTGGAAAAAGTGGTTAAGTGGAAAAAGTGGTTAAGTGGAAAAGTGGCTATGTGGACAAAGTTGGTTAAGTGGAAAAAGTGGCTAAGTGAAAAAAGTAGCTAAGTGGTTAAGTGGACAAAGTGGCTAAGTGGAAAAAGTGGCTAAGTGGACAAATTTGGTTAAGTGGACAAAGTGGCTAAGAGGACAAAGTGGTTAAGTGGATACTTCTAGAGGAAGCTACTTAGAGAGTATAAATAAGAGAGCAAGGGTATCCCATTCTAATCCATTGAGAATATTGATCATATAAAAGTTATTGAGGTAACCAAAGGAGATATAAGGTGAATTTCAGAGGGAAGGTGAAGTAAAGAAGGCCGAAATTCAATTCAAGGGAGGATAAAGATTTTTTGATGATGCTTGCTAAGGTATGCTATTTACAGGACATCTCACCATTTTCGCAATAAATTTTTTTAATGAATGATTCAGATGGAAAATTATGGAGGCTATTGAGAAAAAATATCCACGTAACTATGATAAGAATTTCAGCCTGTGATTCATTGTATTTTGGGAGTTACACGCCGTGGAAAATACGGTTTGTGGCTAGTTCTGAAACTAGTCTAAAACACGTGTTTCGGGTAAAAACGTCATAAATTCTTCATAATAGATCCAAATTTGGTAAGACCAAATGTATTGGTTATATTACATTCTATAGTATGTTGTGTACCATTCTCAGATCCAGAAATAAAATATTCCATGTGGGGCGGGCTCTACAAGTTATCTCTCTAGAATAAGCCAGAATTCAACAAGGTATGCAATGTTTTCTATAACTCCTTTTATGGGAGGTTCAAAGAAGTGAAACCTGGAGGAATTGCATAAAATACATTAAAGAACATTGTGTACCAATTTCATACCTTTATTCATTACAGTTACATAGTTATTATTGTTGCAAGTTAGGATTGTTGACTAATCCAAAATTAGTCATGTGAGACTAAAGTAAAGTTTGATAAAAATGATAGTCTCTTGTTGTTAAATTTAAGGAAAGGTTTGCAGGTCTTTGATCATATAAACCAAGTATGTTACATAGTTACATATCATATTTGGATGATGAGATTGATGTGACAGGTTGTGTGGTGCATAGGTGATGCACTTGTGTTTGGTATAGACCGTTGGTACAATTTGACATATTGATTTCTGTCTACAAGATCGGTCTTGTACTTGAGCGTTGGATTCCTCTTCTCAGTTGGTGCTGAGATAAACTGGTTGGGTATTGCAATGAGATTTGGTGCTCTCTTGGAGTTGGTGCTCTATTTCAGTTGGTGTTGATAAAACCCAAGGATTGTAGTCCGCAATACAAAAGAAACTTATACATATATTTGGTGTTTCTTGTGTTCTTTATTGTGATGGTGCATAGCTATTTATTGTTAATGTATTTAATTGAGACATATTTACATGAAATAAAGTAAGTATGAATGGGATTAATAAGTAATGATGTTTTGAATGGTGACTGCTAACTAAATTTTTGTGAGATTTGAAAAACAACCCTCACAGTGATTCACACCCCCCCCACTAAGTGTGATCGGTGTGTCCAACAATTGGTATCAGAGTGGGCCTTCACTATAAGCCTTAACAAGCTTGGAGGAGATTCATGGACACACAAATGGATGATGAAGTTCCAATCATTCATGAGAAAAATTATTCATCATGGAGAATAGAAATGAAAGGGTATTTGAAAGAAAAAGGAGGAGGTGTTTACAAAGAATCTATTAGTGGATTAGTTCCCTTGAAGAATAAGTCAAAATTTTCAGATCAAAAGGAAGAAAAGAAGAACGATGCATTGGATCTCAAGACCCATTTCAATGGACTCTCAATTTATGTCAAAGAAAGAATGGGAAAATGTACTTCCACCAAGGATCTATGGTTGAAGCTAGAGAAGACATATCAAGGTAAAAAGGATGACACTGAAGACAATTCCATCAAGAAAAATGAAGGTAAATACTCTCCAAAATCCTCTGATTGCAATAATTTTAAGTGTGATGATGTTGAATGTTTCTCTACAAGTGAATAATAAAATATAGAGGTATTTTGTGTAGAATCAAATGATAGTTATCCTATAGATGAAGAGGAAGATTTGTTGAAGCTTAAAGATAAAGTTTTATCTGAGTTAGATTATGTTAGCAGTGAAATAGGACATTACTCAATTTCTTTTGAGTATCTTGAAAAATACACCAAGGAAGTCCTAGAAAAGTACCCAAGATATACCATGGCACTAAAGCAAATGCTCAAAGAACAAGAAGAAAGTAAAAAGACTCAATTAGAAGAAAAATAAGAAGAGATCAAAAGACTAAATAATGAAATAGAAGAAAATAAGAAGGTAGATGATGAGCTTATCAAAACTCTTGAAGTTAATGTCAATATTAATACCAAAATTGAAGAATCCAAAAGAATAAAAGAACTATTGAAGAATCAAGTAAATGAAAAGAAAGAGTCGTGCCATAAGTTGGAAGCTGAAGTTGTTGACATTAGAAAGAAAGGAGAGAAATAAAACACTCACATCTAGTTCATGAATAGCTCAAGAATCTTGGATGAGATCCTAGATAGCCAAATATCTCCAAATGATAAATAAGGTCTTGGATACAAAAAGGAAGCTATACATCTTGAAACTAGCACTTCTAAGAAGCATGATGTTAAGAACCAAATATCAATATAGCATAGAAAAACCTCAGAATAAGTACTCAAATCCTTGAAAAAGATAGAATTTCAGATAATAAGCCTCTTTGAGAGGGAAACCTCCTTTTACCCCACATAAATGTTCAAGTACAAGATGATTCCAAATGAAAATGTCTCCTTGGTATATATAGGAGACTAGTAGGTATAATTACAACTAATGGAATAAAGCCGACATAAATAAAATAACATTCCTAATGTAATATGCCCCAGTTAAGGGGTAATGAGGAAATATGAGGGCTTAACATTCCCCTCCCCTTGAGACAAGTGTTGTTCACAATTCTTGAGTAACTCTAGATACTTCTGTATAAAAGACTCATCTTCCCAAGTGGAATCTTCAGCCATAAGTTTCCTCCATTTAATGAGATACTCTGAAATGGATCTATTCCTTAGCTGGCGAATTCTTGTGTCAGTGATGGATTTAGGATCCAATATGATTTTTCCTTCCTCTTCAAGTTCTGGCAATATAGTTTGAACTGGGATCTTGTCACCTATAACCTTCTTTAAGCATGAAACATGGAAAACTAGGTGTGATCATGAAGATGCAGGTAACTCCAATTTGTATGCCATAGTACCAATATTTTGCAACATCTTATAAGGGCCATAGTACTTTGGTGATAATTTATTATCCTTCTTGGCTTGCTTGAGGGACATTTATTTGTATGGTTGTAGTCTTTAAAACACCCAATCCCCTACTTCAAAACTTCTTTCACTATGATGTTGATCTTCTTGTTGTTTCATGCAATTTTGTGCCATGGTCAGGTTGTCCTTTAAGATTTGGAGAACTTGTTG
>JZKD02S2103318.1:3364-47869 GCA_000966675.3 Picea glauca | reverse complement strand
TCCATCAAACTTCCTCATATCGATCTTAGGAACATGGTTGGTCTTCAACCCAAAGTTGGAGTTTCTCCATTCTCGATTCACCTTCCTTGTGTCCTCATCATGAATTTCATGGGATACATTTTCAATTTCAGGTATTCTCTCTAATAGTAAATTTTTCAGTCCTTCCATGATCTCCCATTTTAGAGCGTCCATCTTAGTATTTATTGTCTCAAACTTAGCTTCTATTGAATCCATCATCTCTTGTAGTTCATCTTTTGTTATTGTCTTCTTTTGTAAATAATTTATGGCCCTACACATTTCTTAACCTTAATCAAGAGTCCAAGTAGGATTGTCTGAAGGCTTATTTGGTGTAGAAGTTCCCTTTTTTGGTGGCATGTTGGCCAAGTATCACTTTAAACCTTGATTTTGAGGTGGTTCTGCTAGACAATCTTCCTTTTATTGTATCTCCAAAATTTCATCCTTTATGAGTATAAAATTTTACTTTTTGTAGGTCTTTGATATTTCTTCTCTTCAATGCCATGGGTCTAATAAAAATTGGATGTGCCAAGTAGAATTTACGGTAACTTCCCCACAACTTGCTGATTTTTTGCCTTTCCAGGAGATCTCATTTGTATAGCGTTCCCCGCACAAAATAATTGATATAAAATTATGAAACTCGTACCAAAACTACTATGGGTTGTCCAATATCCAATGCAACTAGTCTCACTCAATTTGGATACTCTAGGAAGAATTTATGATTGTTTTACCCTAAACACTTGCTTGAGACTAGTCAATAGGACTAGTCAGATACCTATCTTCCATAGGGTGTATATACAAATTTAAGATGACCCAGAAGCTGAAATTACTACCAAATATACCTTACTAATTTCTAAGAATAGCCTTCGCATTTCAGGGTCTGAAACATTACAAAAAAAAAATTATAGCAAAAATTCCGCAATGACTCAATTCAGGATGATTCAAGAACCCTATCTTACAAAGGTTGTATCTTCGAAAGTGTAATGCCTCAGGAGCTGAAATTTTAGTCCAACGTACCTTGATCCATATACTAACTATCCTCCAAGTGGTTCCTTCTGAATCGTTGTAGAAAAAAATTTATAGCAAAAATTCCATGGTGTCTCAGAGGTAGCAGTGAAACCCCAAGACCTTGAGCTCAGATACCATATGTTAAGAACCAAATATAAATATAGCACAGAAAAACCTTAGAATAAGTACTCAACGCCTTGAAAAAGATAGAATTTCAGATAATAAGCCTATTTGAGAGGGCAACCTCCTTTTACCCCACATAAATGTTCAAGTACAAGATGATTCCAAATGAAAATGTCTCCTTGGTATATATAGGAGACTAGGAGGTATAATTACAACTAATGGAATAAATCCAACATAAATAAAATAAAATTCCTAATGTAATATGCCCCAATTAAGGGGCAATGAGCCAATATTAGGTCTTAACATCTTGAAACTAGCAGTGAAATAGGACATTACTCAATTACTTTTGAGTATCTTGAAAAATACACCAAGGAAGTCCTAAAAAAGTACCCAAGATATACCATGGCACTAAAGAAAATGCTCAAAGAACAAGAAGAAAGTAAAAAGACTCAATTAGAAGAAAAATAATAAGAGATCAAAAGACTAAAGAATGAAATAGAATAAAATAAGAAGGTAGATTATGAGCTTATCAAAAGTCTTGAAGTTAATGTCAATATTAAGACCAAAATTGAAGAATACAAAAGAATAGAAGAGCTATTGAAGAATCAAGTAAATGAAAAGGAAGAGTCATGCCATAAGTTGGAAGCTGAAGTTGTTGATATCATAAAGAAAGTAGAGAAATAAAACACTCACATCTAGTTCATGAATAACTCAAGAATCTTGGATGAGATCCTAGATAGCCAAATATCTCCAAATGATAAATAAGGTCTTGGATACAACAAGGAAGCTATACATATTGAAACTAACACTTCTAAGAAGCATGAGGTAAGTCCTTCATTATCAAAAGGTGGAAGTAATTTTGCAAGTAAACCATCTACAAAAAGAAAGGAAAATTTCAAAAGAACAAATCAAGGAAGACATCAAGAAGTCATCTTTAAACCTCAAATTGGACACCAAAGAAAATGTATGATTTTTTTTTTCATTGTCACTTCTACTCATGTAATGAATATGTTCACAAATCTTTGGATTGTATACATTATGCAAGGAAATATAATGGAATGTTTCATAAAACCCTAAGGTGTTGGAGATGTAATCAAGTGGGACACATTGTTGCTCATTGTCACACCATGAGAAGCTACAGTTGTAGTGGGTTTGGCCACAAATCCTAGGATTGTTGGAACACAAGAAGATAGTCCATGAGGAGTGCCTCATATATCATGACAAGAAGAACACATGAATCTAGGAAGGAAGACAATTTTGAAAGGATGGAAGCTCATAGCTCAAGTTCTGAAAATTTGGGATACCTTTAGAAGTGGATGAAGAAGAATGAACAACCAGAACAGAATGGCAGCCATGAGGCAAGCTCAAGCTTGATTTGTTCTAAAGCATACGTGGGATCCTGTGGGAGAATTTGTTTACATATGCGATGTGACCTATATAAAGGTCGCATACATACGAGTGTTGTTTGTAGAACAGGCCACGTACCTTTTGTAAAATCCTTGGAAAAGAAGGCTATGAGTTGTAGAATGCTTTGATGGTATAACTTTGTTTTGCAGTGTCTAACATGGTTTATTGTAGGTTTGCATGATTATATGTTGGCATGTGTATTTGATGTATGTATGGTGATGACATATGGTTGAGTGTTCAAAGTCTATCTTGGATGCATGGTACTAACCCTAGAGTGTGGATTAAGACATTTACTATTGAGGAACAATGTTGGTTATGTTAGTGATGATATAGCATGTTGTTTATGGGACAATTCATGTTGATGTGATGTTAGCTAGAGACATATCATCGATGTATTGAGGGAAATTATTTGTACATGTTTATATGTACTATTGGATGCTTAGTACTTGTTGTAGTGAATGGTTTTTTAGGCATATCTGTGATGGTACATGGATGGTGCATATGTGAGCTCCATTGATATATCTTATGATGTATTGTTAGAGGCATATTTGTTGGATGTATTGGTGCATGAATTTGGCATGCGGTTGAGATATGTTGGCTCTTGGCTAGGGAAGGTAGTGAAGATCAAGGAAGAAGAGGTAAAATGCAAACTTCGTGGAAGACACAGTGACTATCACTGGGTCGAAGTGAGAAAAAGAGAAGAAAAGATGGAGCGAAGTGAAAAAAAGAAAGTCATTGGATGAGGAGATCAAGGATGACAGATCAACAAGGAAGAAGGATCGTGGAAAAGTCAGGAAGCGGAAAAATCCATCGTTGGATGCTTTGGAGAACTGCTCAAGAAGGAAGGAAAGATAGGCTAGCAAATCCAAAAAAACGCAGGTCAAATTGAACTAGGGTTTTATACACCTAGGGTTTTGGTATCTAGGGTTTTGACACCTAGGTTTCGACCTAAGGCTATTGGTGAGTGACTGTAATGTATAAATAAAGGTCTTGGGTCAGGTTGGTACGATATTGTTGTTGATATAGTTATATTGTGTCTGAGAGATTATTGTATTGTTAGAGAGAAGTGTTGAGTGAGAGAGCCTTCTAGTATTGTAAGATATTTAGTTCGGTGTGAAGATCAAGTCCTGTAGCTAGGTGTGCAGGAAGGGGAGAGAAAGAGAGAAGAAGAAGAAGATATGCTAACAGAGAGCACAGACAAGACTTGTAATCTTTACCTTAATATATCATAAGAATAGTTTTGAGGACGTAGCCCTAGAGAGAGGGTGAACCACATATATCTTGTGTCGAATGTGTGATTGATGCTTTGATATTTGTCATTGTTATATTGTTCTTTCCATTGTTGTGGTAGATGAGATCTATAGTTGTGTGAAGTATATCTGGCTGGATAAGTGATATATGTATGTTGTGTTATTCTATAGTAGATCCACTTGATATTCCCCTTGGTTGTAGACATCTCTCTCCTGCAACCCCCTTATAGTTGCTTCGGGTGAGACTACATCTGCTTTGTAGGTGCTACCGAAAGGGATAGTAGCTAGGGCTTGTTGGTGCGCTCTTGGAGCCGAAACTTGGGTCTGCCCCTGTGCCAACAAATGGTCCCGACAATGGAACCATTTGTTGGTAGAGGGACAGAACCAGGGTTCGTCTCCAAGAGTGCACCAACAAGCCCTAGCTACTGGCCCTTTCGGCAACACCTGCGAAGTAGATGCAGTCTCACCTGAAGCAACTATGAAGGGGTTACAGGACATAGATGTCTACAACCAAGGGTAATATCAAGTGGATCTACTATAGAATAACACATCATACATATATCACTTATCCAACCATATCTACTTCACACAACTATAGATATGATATACCACAAAAACGCAAAGAACAATATAACAATGACAAAGATCAAAGCATCAATAACACATTCGACACAAGATATATGTGGTTCACCCTCTCTCTAGGGATACGTCCACATAACTATTCTTATGATATCTTAAGGTAAAGATTATAGTTCTTGTCTATGCTCTTTGTTAGTAGATCTTCTTCTTCTTCTCTCTTTCTCTCCCCTTCCTACGCAGCTAGCTGTGGGACTTGATCTTCGCACCCATATGAAGATCTTACAATACCAGAAGGCTCTCTCACTCGACACTTATCTCTCACAATACAATAATCTCTTAGACACAATACAACTATATCAACAAAAATATCGTACCGACTCGACCCAGGTCCTCTTGACCTTTATTTATACATTAAAATTACTCACCGACAGCCTTAGGTTGAAACCTAGGTGTAAAAACCCTAGATACCAAAACCCTAGGTCAATTTCACCTACGTTTTTCGGGCTTCGCCAGCCTGTCTTTCCTTCCTTCTGACACGGTTCTCCAAATCATCCAATGATGGCTTTTTCTTCTTGCTAACTTGTCCACGATCCTTCTTCCTTTCTTATTTGTCATCCTTGATCTCCTCGTCCAACGGCTTGATTTTCCGCACTTCACTCCATCTTTTCTTCTCTTTTGCTCATTTCGACCCAGCGACAGTCATTGTGTCTTCTGTGAAGTTCGCATTTTACCTCTTCTTCCTTGATATTCACTTCCTTCCCTAGCCAAGGGCCAATAAGATACATATTGGGACATGTAGTTGATGAGTTGATGAGGTGGTTATGTTGTACATCATTGATGAGTCATAGCTCGATCTATAGTTGATGTGTGATTGATACATATTTGGTACATTGTTAGAGGCACTTGCTGGAAATGTTATTGGCACATGGTTTATGGTTGATATGACATACATGTATGGAAACACATCTTGATTGTAGTTCATCTTGTTGAGTTTTAGTAAATGGTTGATGCACTTTCTCTGGTACATGATGTATGGGATGATATAGTTGAGACACTTGTTATGATGCTTGGTTTATATATTGATGGTTGAGATACATGTTTGTGGCACTTGGTTTATGGTAGAGGCATATCATGAGTGATATGACACTTGTTTGAGGAACATGGTTGGAATTTTGGTATAGGAATATGCTTGGTACACAGTTGGTCAATGTTCTTGGCATATGGTTGATACACTCCATTGATGATATATTATGGTATATTGTATGGTATTGATGTACATGGGTGTTGTGCATGGTTGGCACACAATATGGAACATGATGTATATGGTTGATGTATTTTTCATGATTATCTATTCGTTGTTGATATATATTTTTCTTCATTATGTATCACATGGCACAAGTTTGATGCATGGACATGTCCAAGAATCATCATAGGAAAAGAAGATCATTCTTGAGCAACTGATATATGTTCTAGTTGAGAAATATCATTTGCAGCAGAAGCAGATTGCAGTGATTGTTCATCTTGCAGAGAAGATAGGGGGAGACATACCCACAGGGGGATTCATTCTTCTTCCCATGATTCCAGGAGGAGATATTCATCAGATGCAGGATATATAGATAGATGCATGTAAAGAGAGCACAAAGGCATGTTTCCCAGGGGAATGATGGTCATAGGGGGAGCATGAGCGATATGTCTTCAACATTACATTAGAGTGATATCCCTTGTTCAAATGGGGAGAGATTATTCAGAGGAAGCTCAAAGGCATCCATACAAGGGGAGAAAACCCAAGGAGAGAACTACCCATTGATGTCAAAGGGGGAGAGATAGTCACATTGATTTGATTGAGATGACTATTGATGAAGAGAAATGTCGTGTCTACTCATTTCCTTCAATTATTGGTGTTGACGTCAATGTTGATATTTCCATCAATGCCAAAGGGGGAGATTGTTGCATTATGTTGTCATTGATGTCAAATGATTTGTATCAAAGAGTTTTTGACTTTTTCATAGTATCATTGATGTATTGATTGATGGCCTATGTTTTCATAGATGTAATTGATGTCAAAGATTTCAAGTGGTGTCATAGTGATGTATTGTCATGGATTGATGTATAGACGAGATGATGTAAAGGTTGTTCATTATTGTCTTGTCATGGTTGATAGGAATAACCAAATGGATAATCTCCAAAGTGGTCCCCTTATGGTTAAATCCCTCACGGGAAGACTCTATTGGATAAATTTCACAAAGTGATCCCCTTATGGTGAAATCCCTCATGGGAAGACACTTTGTGAAGTCTAAATTGTTAGGTAGTCCGATAGTGTGGTTAGGGAAACTAAGATTGATTAATAAATAATGTAATGAATATCAGTGAATTTGTAGGAAAACCTATTCCATATGGATAGTATATGTCATTCCATTTCCGGTGATATGTGGAACGTCAAATAACTTCTCACGGTTAGAGAGTTATGGCCATGTGAAGTTGGAGAACCCTCATGAGTTATATAGAAGCCTCTAGAAGGTCAAATAAGTCAAATTATCCTAGAAGCTCTAGAAGAAGTTGACCATTCAAAGTGGTTAGTCATGGGTTAAGTGGTTGCAACAAGAAACAAATTAAAAATAAATTAGTTGCAACTAGAATTGGAGAGTTTACTATTAGTGGACAAAGTGGTTAAGTGGACAAAGTGGCTAAGTGGACAAAGTGGCTACATGGTTAAGTGGACAATGTGACTAAGTGGACAAAGTGGCTAAGTGGACAAAGTTGTTTAAGTGGACAAAGTGGCTAAGTGGACAAAGTGGTTAATTGGACAAAGTGGTTAAGTGGATACTTCTAGAGGAAGCTACTTGGAGAGTATAAATAAGAGAGAAAGGGTCCCCCATTAGCATCCATTGAGAATAATGAACATATAAAAGTTACTGAGGTAACCAAAGGAGATCTAAGGTGAATTTCAGAGGGAGGTTGAAGTAAATAAGGACGAAATTCAAGGGAGGATAAAGTTGTTTTGATGATGCTTTCTAAGGTATGTTATTTACAGGCCATCTCACCATTTTCACAATAACATATTTTCTAGAATGATTCAGATGGAGAAATATGGAGGCTATTGAGAAAACATATCCAAGTAACTATGATAAAAATTTCATCTTGTGGGTCATTGTATTTTGGGAGTTAAACATCGTGGAAACTAGGGTTTGTGGCTAGTCCTGAAACTAGTCTAAAACAGGTGTTTTGGGTAAAAACATCATAACTTCTTCATAACATGTCCAAATTAGGTAAGAAAAAATGTATTGGTGTTTTGTACCATTATCAGATCCAGAAAGAAAATATTCCATGCGGGGCAAACTCTACAAGTTCTCTCTCTAGAATAAGCCAAAATTCAACAACGTATGCCATTTTTTCTATAAATCCTTTTATGGGAGGTTCAAAGAAGTGAAACCTGGAGGAATTGCATAAAAGAAACTGAAGAACATTGTGTACCATTTTCAGACCTTTTTTCATTATAGGTACAGAGTTATGATTGTTACATGTTAGGGTTTTTGACTAATCCAAAATTAGTCATGTGAGACTAAAGTAAAGTTTGATAAAAATAATAGTCTCTTGTTGTTAAAGTTAAGGAAGATTTGCAGATATATGATCATATAAACCAAGTTTGTTACAAGGTTATAGATTAGATTTATATGATGATATTGATGTGACAAGTTGTGTGGTGCATAGGTGATGCACTTGTGTTTGGTATAGACTGTTGGTACAATTTGACATATTTATTTCTGTCTACAAGTTGGGTCTTGTACTTGAGGGTTGGATTCTTCTTCTCAGTTGGTGCTATGATTTCCAGGTTGGGTCTTGCAATGATAGCTGATGCTCTCTTGGATTTGGTTCTCTAATTTAGTTGGTTATGATAAAACCCAAGGATTGTAGTCCATAATACAAAAGAAACGTATACATATATTTGGTATTCCTTGTGTTCTTTATTGTGATGGTGCATAGATATTTATTGTTAATGTATGTAATTGAGATATATTTACATGCAAGAAACTAAGTATGAATGGAAGTAATAAGTAATGATGTTGTGAATGGTGATTGCTAACTAAAGTTTTGTGATAAGTGAAAAAAAAAACTCACACTGATTCACCCCCCCCCCACTCTTAGTGTGATCAGTGTGTCGAACAATTGGTATCAGAGCGGGCCTTCACTATAAGCCTTAACAATATTTGAGGATATCCATGGACACAAAAATAGATGATAAAGTTATAATATTTGATTAGAAAAAGTATTAAGCATGGCGAATAGAAATGAAAGGGTATTTAAAAGAAAAAGGAGCAGGTGTTTGGAAAGAAGATATTAATGGATCAGTTAGATTTAATAATAAGTCAACGTTTGCAGCTCAAAGGGAAGAAAATAAGAATGATGCATTGGCTCTCAAGACCATTTTCAATGGACTCTCAATTTCTGTCAAATAAATCATGGGACAATATACTTCCACCAAGGATCTATGGCTGAATCTAGAGAAGACATATCAAGGAAAAAAGGATGACACTGAAGACAATTCCATCAAGAAAAATGAAGGTAAAGACTCTCCAAAATCCTCCAATTGAAATAATTCTAAGTGTGATTATGTTGAATCAAAATGTATACGTAGTTTGTGTAGAATCAAATGGCAATTATCCTATAGATGAAGAGGAATATTTGTTGAAGCTTAAAGATAAAGTTTTATTTGATTTAGATTATGTTAGCAGTGAAATAGGACATTACTCAATTGCTTTTGAGTATCTTGAAAAATACACCAAGGAAGTCCTAGAAAATTACCCAAGATATACCATGGCACTAAAGAAAATGCTCAAAGAAAAGGAAGAAAGTAAAAATACTCAATTAGAAGAAAAATAAGAAGAGATCAAAAGACTAAAGAATGAAATAGAAGAAAATAAGAAGGTGGATGATGAGATTATCAAAAGTCTTGAAGTTAATGTCAATCTTAAGACCAAAATTGAAGAATCCAAAAGAATAGAAGAACTATTGAAGAATCAAGTAAATGAAAAGGAAGAGTCATGACATAAGTTGGAATCTTAATTTGTTGATCATAGAAAGAAAGTAAATAAGTCAAACACTCGCATCAAGTTCATGAATAGCTCAACTATCTTGGATGAAATCCTAGATAGCCAAATATCTACAAATGATAAATCAAGTCTTGGATACAACAAGGAAGTTATACATCTTGAAGCTAGCACTTCTAAGAAGCATGAGGTAAGTCCTTCATTCTCAAAAGGTGGAAGTAATGTTGCAAGTAAACCATATACACGAAACAAGGAAACTTTCAAAAGAACAAAGCAAGGAAGACATCAAGAAACCATATTTACACCTCAAAGAAAATTCAAAAGAGAGATACCTTCAAGATGTACACCAAAGCAAAGGTACACAAATGTTTTTCATGGTCACTGCTACTCATGTAATGAATATGTTCACAAAGCTTTGGATTGCATACATTATGCAAGGAAATATAATGGAAGGTTTCATAACACCCTAAGGTGTTGGAGATGTAATCAAGTGGGACACATTTCTGCTCATTGTCACATCATGAGATGCTACAATTGTAGTGGGTTTGGCCACAAATCCCACAATTGTTGGAACATAAGAAGACAATCCAGGAGGAGTGCTTCATATGGAATGAAAAGAAGAACACATGAAGCTAGGAAGGAAGAAAATTTTGAAAGGATGGAAGCTCAGAGCTCAAGTTCTGAGAAGCTGGTACACCTTTAGAAGTGGAGGAAGAAGACTGAACAACCATAACAGAATGGCAGCCATGAGGCAAGCTCAAGCTTGATTTTTTTTTAAGCATACGTGGGCTCCTGTGGGAGAAGTCACATACATGTGCGAGGTGACCTATAGAAAGGTCGCATACATACGAGTGTTGTATGTAGAACAGGCCACGTACCTTTGGTAACAGCCTTGGAAAAGAAGGCTATGAGTTGCAACATGCTTTGATGGTATAACTTTGTTTTGCAGGGTCTGACATGGTTTATTGCAGGTTTTAATGATTATTTGTTGGCATGTGTATTTGATGTATGTATGGTGATGAAATATGGTTGATTTTTTAAAGTCTATCTTGGGTGCCTGGTACTAACCCTAGAGTGTGGATTGAAACATTTACTATTGAGGAACAATGTTGGTTATGTCAGTGATGATATGGCATGTTGTTTATGAGACAATTCATGTTGATATGATGTTAGCTAGATACATATCATTGATCTATTGAGGGACACTCTTCGTACATGTTTAGAGGTACTATTGGTTGCTTAGTACTTGTTAAAGTGAATGGTTTTTTAGGCATATCTATCATGGTACATGGCTGGTACATATGTGAGCTCCATTTATATATCTTATGATGTATTGTTAGAGGCATATTTGTTGGATGTCTTGGTGCATGCATTTGGCATGTGGTTGAGCTACATATTGGGACATATAGTTGATGAGTTAATGAGGTGGTTATGTTGTACATCATTGATGAGTCATAGCTTGATCTATAGTTGATGTGTTATTGGTACATATTTGGTACATTGTTAGAGGTACTTGCTAGTAATATGATTGGCACATGAATTATGGTTGATATGACATACATGTATGGAAACACATATTAATTGTAGTTTATCTTGTTGAGGTTTGGTGCATGGTTGATGCACTTGCTTTGGTACATGATGTATGGGATGATATAATTGAGAAACTTGTTATGATGCTTGGTTGATATATTTGTGGTTGATATACATGGTTGTGGCACTTGATTCATCGTAGAGGCATATCATGAGTGATATGACACTTGTTTGAGGAACATGGTTGGCATGTTGGTATAGGAATATGGTTTGTACATAGTTGGCACATGTTCTTGGAATATAGTTGATACACTCCATTTATGATATCTTATGGTATATTGTATGGTATTGATGTACATGGTTGATGTACATGGGTGTTGTGGATGGTTGGCACATAGTATGGCAGATGATGTATATGGTTGATGTTTTGTTCATGATTATCTATTCATTGTTGAAATATATTTTTCTTCATGATGTATCATATGGCACAAGTTTGATGCATGGATAGGTCCAAGGATAGTCATAGGAAGAGAAGGTCATTCTTGAGCATCTCATCTATGTTCCAGTTGAGTAGTAGCATTTGTAGTAGAAGCAGATTGTAGTGGTAGCATATTGTTCATCTTGCAGAGAAGATAGGGGGAGACATATCCACAGGGGGAGTCATTCTTCTTCCCATGATTCTAGGAGGAGATATTCATCATATGTAGGATAGAGAGATAGATTCTTGGAAAGATAGCACAGAGGCATATTTCTAAGAGGAATGACGGTCATAGGGGGAGCATGAGAGATATGTCTTCAACATTACATAAGAGTGATATCCCTTGTTCAAAAAGAGAGAGATTATTTAGAGGAAGCTAAAAGGAATCCATACAAGGGGAGAAACCCCAAGGAGAGAACTACCCTTTTCCTTTGATGTCAAAAGGGGAGAGATAGTCACATTCATCTAATGGAGATGACTATTGATGAAGATAAATTCCATGTCTACATGTTTCCATCAATTATTGGTGTTGACATCAATGTTGGCATTGCCATAAATGCCAAAGGGGGAGATTGTTTCATTATGTTGTCATTTATGTCAAAGAGTTGATGACTTTGAAATAATATCATTTATGTATTGATTGATGGCATATGTTGTCATAGATGTAATTGTTGTCAAATATGTCAAGTGGTGTCATTGTGATGTATTGTCATGGATTTATGTATAGACAGGATGATGTAAATGTTGGTCATTATTTTCTTGTCATGGTTGATAGGAATAACCAAATGATAAAATCCAAAGTGGTCCCCTTATGGTGAAAGCTTGCATGGGAAGACACTCTTGGATAAAGTTCTCAAAGTGGTCCCCTTATGGTGAAAGCCTTCACGGGAAGATGCTTTGTGAAGTCCAAATGGTTAGGTAGCCCAGAAGTGTGGTTAGTGAACCCAAGTTTGATTAAGAAATAATGTAATGAATATTAGTGAATTTGTAGGAGAAACTATTCCATATGGATAGTATATGTCATGCCATTTTCGGTGATATGTGGAACATCACATAACTCCTCACGGTTAGAGAGTTACGGCCATGTGAATTTGGAGAACCCTCATGAGTTATCTAGAATCCTCTAGAAGGTCAAATAAGTCAAATTCTTCTAGAAGCTCCTAGAAGAAGTTGACTAAACAAAGTGGTTAGTCATGGGTTAAGTGGTTGCAACAATAAAACAATTAAAAATAAATTAGTTGCAACTAGAATTGGAGAGTTTACTATTAGTGAACAAAGTGGTTAAGTGGACAAAGTGGCTAACTAGACAAAGTGGTTAAGTGGAAAAAGTTGGTTAAGTGGACAAAGTGGATAAGTAGACAAAGTGGCTAAGTGGTTAAGTGGACAAAGTGTCTAAGTGGACAAAGTTGGTTAAGTGGACAATGTGGATAAGTGGACAAAGTAGTTAAGTGGATACTTCTAGAGGAATCTACTTGGAGAGTATAAATAAGAGAGCAGAATGAAATGAATACAAATTATTAAAATACGCTTAACACAAAATAACAGAGATACAGTAAAAATGGTTTTCTATTCAATAAGGAAATAAGTTGAAACTGTAAAATGCAACGGAAAACAAGATTGTTGGAATGGTGGCGGCTTATCTCTGAGAAGAGATGTGAAGGTTGCACTCATTCGGAAGAAAATGGTTACAATGAGGCTCTGAAGGCCTTTTACAATAAACAGGAATGCCAAAAACCCTAGGCATCAAAAAACCTAACCCTAGGAGATGAAGTGCCAAAAGTCATGTGGGCCCCATTTGGGTAAGTTAGTACATCAACTTCCCAGGGTCGTAACTTTTGCATACGATCTTTGTTTTAGGCGCACGATAGCCTATTGGAAAGGTATAACTGAGAAGAAAAAATTTCGACTGGCCCAAGGGAAGCCCACTAGTAGTCCCCTAGGTCCCAAATCCACAAAAAACGTTGTTTTGAGCCTCAAAACGACCCCAGAAGTTTGGAACCTGAAAAACTGTCAAAACAATTGCAAGGTGGAAAACTATTTTTTAAGCCAGTGGAATAGGTGGGTGGCCACCGATATCCACCTGGATCAATCCTCCCTCCTTTGGAAGAAATTGTCTCCATTGCGTTGATTTCCCCCATCAGATGAGGAAATTTCTATTGAATTTGGCCCTGGGTGAGCCACTTTCCTTGGTGTAGGAGATGCCCTAATTTGATGACTCGATAAAGCTAGATTCTTTACTGTCGATTTCCCTTGATCTGTGTGTCCACAATTTGATCACTGAATGCATGTAGCATGCATTCAGGGTTGAACTCTGTTGGTGTTAACTGCTCTGCTATCTTTGAGGTGTCCAATAATGGTGGGAAATATGGTCGAAGGAGAGCCACGTTGAAGACTTGATGTATACCAAGGAAGGGGGGAATGTTGAGCACAAAATCATTGTCACCCACAACCTTGGTGATGGTGTATGACCCATAATGGAGTGGGTGAAGCTTCTGATGGGGCCCTGCAAGGTGTTCTTTCTTCAAATGAAACCAAACTTTGTCACCCACCTGAAACTTATGTGGCACCCGATGTTGATCATGGCGTTGCTTGTACTTGGAATTAGAATTCTGTAGAATATCCTGAACTTGTTGGCGGATGTTATGTATCCACTCAATGAATCGGGTGGCTTTGTTAGCTTCTGGTGGAGCAGGGGATGAGTCGGCCGAGGTGGTCTCTAGGGGTAGTACAACATCCATGGGGCCCAATCGTTGGAATCCCAACCCCACCTGAAAGGGGTTGTGTCCAATTGAGCTATGCAGGGCTCGATTGTAGCTATGATGGAAATAAAGAAGACTCTCATCCCATTTGCGGGGGTATTTTGAATTGTACATGCGTAGGATATGTACAAACATCCGATTGATGACCTCAGTTTGGCCATCTGTCTAAGGGTGGAAGGCAGTGGATTTGGTGAGCTTGGTATCTAGCAGTGACCAAAGGCTAGACCAGAATGAGCTGAGGAACCAACTCTCACGGTCTAAGATAATGGTTTTTTGGATCAAAAAATGTACCCATACTCGTTCAAAGAAGAGCTTGGCAGTGGCTTCTGCTGTGATGTTCTTCTTGTAGGTGACTGTAAGCGCCATCTTGGAAAAGCGATCAACAACCAAAAAAACACATTCATTTCCCCTCTTGGTGGACGGGAGGCCCGACATGTAGTCCATTGAGATGGATTCCCATATCCTGTTAGGAGTAGGAAGAGGGGTGTACATGCCCTATTTCTTAGTGGTTGGTTTGACAATAGTGCAGGCAGTGTGGGACTTGATATACTTGCCGACATCCTGTCGAAGTTTCGACCAGTAGAAATGTTTTTACAGCACTACCATTGTCTTTTGGACGTGAAAGTCTCCTACCACCCGATTGTAGTGAGCTTCCCAAATCATCTTCGTGCGCTCTCTTGATGGAAAGAAAAGATGGCCCAGACGACACAACATCCCATCCTGAATATGGAAATTAGCGACCACTAAGTTGGTTCCCAACATTTGGTATGTGGTGGAGAAGTCAGGTTTTGTCTCGTAGAGGTGGGGCCATTCGGAGGTCTTGTGACCACAAGAGTCTAGCACCATGGTTTGTGCCGCGACTAGAGTTTGGTTGAGGAAGTCAAAAACTCAGTTGGTACTTCATATTTTATACTTGATGTTGAGGTGAAACTGTTATAAGTATGTTGACCACTTCTGATGGTGGTCATTCTGCAATTTTACTTGGGTCTGCATGAACTGTAGTGGCTTGTGATCAGTGTGGATGACTGTCTCCTTCCCAAGAATGTAATGTCTCCATTGGCGGTAGGCTTGCACAATGGAGTACAATTCTTTGTTGTAAGTAGGGTACTTACAGACATCATATGATAGTGTCTCACTATGATATTCCATGGGGTGGCCGTGTTGAGTGAGGAAAACACCCACAACATAGTCTGAATCATTTGTCTCGATCTCAAAGGGATGTTGCAGGTTTGGTAATGAAAGTATTGGGGATAATCACAAATGATTCTTCAATTCATCGAAGGCTTGCTGTTGGGACAAGCCCCACACAAATGTTTCCTTACCTCCACCCCTGGTTACTTGGATGAGGGGCCATGCGATATGAGAGAAACCCAGCATGAACCTGTGATAGAAATTGGTGAGGCCCAAGAAACTCTGAAGCTCAGTGCGTGTGGTTGGGGATGGCCAGTAATGGATGACATGGATCTTGGTTGGATTCACATGCACACCATGCTGATCAATGATGTAGCCTAAGTAATGAACCTTGTCCATGCCAAAGAATAATTTTTCCAAGTTTGCATATAGTTTGTGTTGTCGCAGGGTGTGCAAAACCTGTTGAATATGCTGCAAGTGTTCCACCCAAGTCTTGTTGTAGATGAGGATGTCATCTAAATACACCACTACAAAATTATTGGTGAAAGGTCGTAGGATAATGTCCATCATCCTCATAAAAGTTGTTGAAGCATTTGTCAAACCAATGGGCATGACCAACCATTCAAAAATACCTTCTTTTGACTTGAAGGCAGTCTTCCATACATCTGTCTATTTTATTGGGACCTGGTGGTATCTAGAGCTCAGATCAATCTTACTGAAGTATTTAGCCCCTGTGAACTAATCAAGGAGGTCATCGATTCAGGGAATTCGGTACCAGTTTTGGACTATGATTTTATTCAGGGCCTGGTAATCAATGTAGAGTTTCCAAGTCCCATCTTTCTTCTACACTAGCATGATTGGGCTCCCACAAGGTGATGATATGGGATGGATGTGCCCCTAGTGGAGCAGTTATTGGATCTTCCTCTTGATCTCCTCATTTTCTAACAGAGAGCGGCAGTAGACTAGCCCATTGGGTAGCGGTGCGCCTAGGGTCAGATCGATGGGATGCTTGACCTAGTTATGTAGAGGTACCCCAGTAGGAGAGGAGAATATATTTGAGTATTCTTCCATGACCTTATCCACTTGCTTCTATTGTGTGGAGAGATCGGCTGTGGAGGCCCTGCATGTGGTTGGGATATTTTTCTCACTCTGAGAGTGAATCACGAAGAAGAAAAATTTCCCAATCTAAGAGATAACCTTCCTACATTGCTTGGTAGATATCAAGGAAATAGCACTAGGAGGGACTTCCTCTTGTATCCTTTACAATTTCCCGTTCAAATTAATAATAACACTATGAGGCCTAGACTCATATAAACCATGATGTTTCCATAAATAAGGTTGGCCCAAAAGAACATTACAAATTTTGAGAGGAGAAACATCACACAATACCTCGTCTTTGAAGGGATCTATGTCGTACAAGATTCGACACTGTTGGCTAACACAAAGATCACTTCCTTGGCGGAGCCATCCAATGGTGTAGGGTTGTGGGTGAGGCGTTTTCGGCAGGGCCAACCACTTGAAAACCTCTACTAATATGAGTTTCTTCTGGTTATTTCTATCAATGATAAAGTGCAGCGGGGTGCCTTTTACTCAAATATATGAATGGACGAGGTGCTCTCCTTCTTTTGGCTTGTCTGGTTCACCAAGCTGAAGCTTGGTGGTAGCAACGGTGGCACTGGGTTCCGCATCAAGGATCCATCTTCCCCTTTCTGGTTATGAATCAGAGGCAGAACCTGCATCTGATTCAGAGGCTTTCACTTCGGCCACCAGCGACTACTTTGAGAGAAAGTCAACAGTGTTATGCCAAGGGCTCTTATGGAAGTCGCACCACTTCCTGGTATCTTTCTTTGTCTTTCCGGTGTCCTTCGTTTCTAGCAGCTTGGACTAGTTGTCTTGATACTGTCCATATTTCCTCTTTCCTTTGTTCTATGGGTTGGGGCCTCCCTTTCTTGGCTTTTGCTGTGAGGGGTTCCCAGGCCCAAATTGTCGCGTCTTTTGTTTGAGCTTCCGCTCGATTTTTACGGCATATCGGTAGGTTGCACCCAAGGATGAGATGTCCAAAAATTCCATTTCAGTATGGATGCATCTATGCAGATCACCATGATACTTGAGCACCAGATGTTTCTCTAAATATTTGATACCTAGCTTGGTGCACAAGGTATAGAAGATATTTGTGAACTCTGGCACTACTTGGTCTCTTTCTTGCCACAGTGTGGTCCATTTGGTATACAAGTCATCATAACTTCTGACAGGATAGTATTGTTCCTTAATAGCATCCCTGAAGGATTCCCAGGTGGTCATGACTGTAAATAATGAGGGTTCCTCTGTTTCCTTTTTCTCATAGAACGTTTCCCACCAATATTTGACATGGGGAATGACTTTGAGAAGCGCAAAAGTAATATTTTCTCTATTCGAAAAGTTATGGACAGAAAAATACCCTTCTAATATATTCAACCACTTGTCTACAACATCTGCGTCTATCTAACCTTAAAATATAGGAATATCAAAGTTGATTTGTACCTTGAATGGGGTGACGCCTTCACTTGAGGAAGACGTGTCACCTATTGGTAGTCGTCGAAGGATTTGCGCAAAACTATCCATCATCTCATTCCTTTGTTGCGTGAGGGATTCCTCAAGAAATGTTTTGAAAGGATCTTCTATCCCATCATATTTATTTTCTCCTACCATGAGAGGTCGCTTGGGCATGTGAGAGATTTTGTCCTCAAGAGAAACAAGATCGAGACAAAATTCTTTGTACCCTGACCTCGTTGGGGACATGCATTAAGATGACAAGGAGAAGACTGCTCTGATACCACTGATCCAAATTTTATGAGCAGAACAAAATGAATACAGATTATTAAAATATGCTTAATACAAAATAACAGAGATAAAGTAAAATTGGTTTTCTATTCAATAAGGAAATAAGCTGAAACTATAAAATGCAGCGGAAAACAAGCTTGTTTGAATGGTGGTGGCTTATCTCTGACAAGAGATGTGACGACTACGCTCATTCGCAAGAAGATGGTTACAATGAGGATCTGAAGGAATTTTAAAATAAACAGGAATTTCAAGAACCCTATACATCCAAAAACCTAACCCTAGGAGATGAAGCGCCAAAAGTCATGTGGGCCTCGTTTAGGTAAGTTAGTACATCAACTTCCCGAGGTCGTAACTTTTGCATACAATCTTCGTTTTAGGCACACGATAGCTTGTTGGAAAGGTATAACCGAGAAGAATTTTTTTTTATTGGCCCAAAGAAAATATACTAATTGTTTCCTGGGGCCCAAATCCCCAAAAATCGTTGTTTAGGGCCTCAAAATGGCCCCAGAAGGTTGGAGCCTGAAAAACTGTCGAAAAATTGTCAAGGTGGAAAATTGTTTTTCGAGCCAGTGGAATAGGTGGGTGGCCACTGATATCCACCTAGATCAATTGAACATATAAAATTTACTGAGGCAACCAAAGGATATCTAAGGAGAATTTCATAGGGAAGGTGAAGTAAAGAAGGCCGAAATTCAAGGGAGGATACAGTTTTTTTATGATGCTTTCTAAGGTATGTTATTTACAGGCCATCTCACCATTTTCGCAATAACTTGTTTTCTAGAATGATTTAGATCGATAAATATGGGGGATATTGAAAAAATATATGCAATTAAATGTTATAAAAATTTCAGCTTGTGGGTTGTTTTATTTTGGGACTTACACGCCATGGAAAATAGGGTTTGTGGCTAGTCCTGAAACTAGTCTAAAACAGGTGTTTTGGGTAAAAACGTCATAAATTATTCTTTAAAGGTCCAAATTTGGTAAGAACAAATGTATTGGTTATAGTATAGTTTGAAGTATGTTTTTTACCATTCTTAGATACATAAATAAAATATTCCTTGCGGGGTCGTCTCTACAAGTTCTCTCTGTAGAATAAGCCAGAATTCAGCAAGGTATGCCATTTTTTCTATAATGCATTTTATGGGAGGTTCAAAGAAGTGAAAACTGGAGGAATTTCATAAAAGACACTGAAGAACATTGTGTACCATTTTTAGACCTTTATTCATTACAGGTATAGATTTATTATTGTTGCAAGTTAAGGCTGTTGACTAATCCAAAATTAGTCATGTGAGAGTAAAGTAAATTTTGATCAAAGTGAAAGTCTCTTGTTGTTAAAGTTAAGGAAGGTTTGCAAGTCTGTGATCATATAAAACAAGTATGTTATAGAGTTACAGATCATATTTGGATGATGATATTGATGTGACATGTTGTGTGGTGCATAGGTGATGCACTTGTCTTTGGTATAGATTGTTGGTACAATTCGACATATTGTTTTCTGTCTACAAGATGGGTCTTGTACTTGAGGGTTGGATTCCTCTTCTCAGTTGGTGATGAGATATATAGGCTGGGTCTTGAAATGAGAGTTGGTTCTCTCTTGGATTTGGTGCTCTATTTCATTTGGTGTTGATAAAACCCAAGGATTGTATTCTGTAATACAAAAGAAACTTACACATATATTTGGTGTTCCTTTTGTTCATTATTGTGATGGTGCATAACTATTTATTGTTAATGTATCTAATTTAGATATATTTACACACAAGCAACTAAGTATGAATGGACTTAATAAGTAATGAGGTTTTGAATGTGGATTTCTAACTAAAGTTTTGTGAGAAGTGAAAAAACATCCCTCAGACTTATTCACCCCCCCCCACCTCTCAGTGTGATCAGTGTGTCCAACAATTGGTATCAGTGTGGGCCTTCACTATAATCCTTAACAATCTTGGATGATATCTATGGACACAAAAATAAATGATGAAGTTCCAATCTTTTATGAGAAAAATTATTCTACATGGAGAATAAAAATAAAAGGGTATTTGAAAGAAAAAGGAGAAGGTGTTTGGAAAGAAACTATTAGTGGATCAGTTCCCTTGAAGAATAAGTCAAATTTTGTATCTCAAAAGGAAGAAAATAAGAATGAATCATTGGCTCTCAAGAACATTTTCAATGGACTCTCAATTTTTGTCAAAGAAAGCATGGGACAATGTACTTCTGCCAAGGATATATGGTTGAAGCTAGAGAAGACATATCAAAGAAAAAAGGATGACACTGAAGACAATTCCATCAAGAACAATGAAGGTAAAAACTCTCCAAAATCCTCTGATTGCAATAATTCTAAGTGGGATGATGTTGAATGTTTCTCTACAAGTGAAGAAGAAAATGTAGAGGTAGTTTGTGTAGAATCAAATGACAATTATCCAATAGATGAAGAGGAATATTTGTTGAAGCTTAAAGATAAAGTTTTAACTGAGTTAGATTATGTTAGCGGTGAAATAGGACATTACTCAATTGATTTTGAGTATCTTGAAAAATACACCAAGGAACTCCTAGAAAAGTACCCAAGATATACCATGGAACTAAAGCAAATGATCAAAGAACAATAAGAAAGTAAAAATACTCAATTAGAAGAAAAATAAGAAGAGATCAAAAGACTAAAGAATGAAATAGAAGAAAATAAGAAGGTATATGATGATCTTATCAAAATTATTGAAGTTAATGTCAATCTTAAGACCAAAATTGAAGAATCCAAAATAATAGAGGAACTATTGAATAATCAAGTAAAGGAAAAGGAAGAGTCATGCCATAAGTTGGAAGTTGAAGTTGTTGATCTTAGAAAGAAAGTAGAGAAGTCAAACACTCAGATTAAGTTCATGAATAGCTCAAGAATCTTGTATGAGATACTAGATAGCCAAATATCTACAAATGATAAATCGGGTCTTGGATACAACAAGGAAGCTATACATCTTGAAGCTAGCACTTCTAAGAAGCATGAGGTAAGTCCTTCATTCTCAAAAAGTGGAAGTAATGTTGCAAGTAAACCATATACACAAATCAAGGAAACTTTCAAAAGAACAAAGCAAGGAATACATCAATAACCCATCTTTACACCTCAAAGAAAATTCAAAAGAGAGACACCTTCAAGATGGACACCAAAGAAAATGTATGAAAATGTTTTTCATGGTCACTGCTACTCATGCAATTAATATGGTCACAAATATTTGGATTACATACATTATGCAAGGAAAGATAATGGAAGGTTTCAGAACACCCTAAGGTGTTGGAGATATAATCAAGTGGGACACATTGTTGCTCATTGTCACACCATGAGATGCTACAGTTGTAGTGGGTTTTTCCACAAATCCCAGGATTGTTGGAACACAAGAAGACAGTCCATGAGGAGTGCTTCATATAGCATGACAAGAAGAACACATGAAGCTAGGAAGGAAGACAATTTTGAAAGCATGGAAGCTCAGAGCTCAAGTTCTGAGAAGCTGGAACACCTTTAGAAGTGGATGAAGAAGACTGGACAACCAAAATAGAATGGCATCCATGAGGCAAGCTCAATCTTAATTTTTTTATGAATCATACGCGGACTCTTGTTGGATAAGTCACATACATATGAGAGGTGACCTATAGAAAGGTTGCATACATACAAGTGTTGTCTATAGAACATGCCACATACCTTTGGTAAAATCCTTTGAAAAGAAGGCTATGAGTTGGAGCATTCTTTGATGGTATAACTTTGTTTTGCAGGGTCTAACATGGTTTATTGCATGTTTTTATGATTATATGTTGGCATGTGTATTTGATGTATGTATGGTGATGACATATGGTTGAATGTTTAAATTATACCTTGGATGCATGGTACTAACCCTATAGTGTGGATTGAGACATTTACTATTTAGTAACAATGGTTTTTATGTCAGTGATGATATGGCATGTTGTTTATAGGACAATTCATGATGATGTGATGATAGCTAGACACATATCATTGATCTATTGAGGGACACTCTTAGAACATGTTTAGAGGTACTATTGGCTTCTTAGTACTTGTTGTAGTGAATAGTTTTTGAGGAATATCTGTCATTGTACATGGATGGTACATATGTGAGCTCCATTTATATGTCTTATGATGTATTGTTAGAGGCATATTTGTTGGATGTCTTGGTGCATGCATTTGGCATGTGATTGAGCTACATATTGAGACATGTATTTGATGAGTTAATGAGGTGGTTATGTTGTACATAATTGATGAGTCATAGCTTTATCTATAGTTGATGTGTGATTAAATTGGTACATATTTGATACATTGTTAGAGGCACTTGCTAGAAATATGATTGGCACATGGCTTATGGTTGCTATGACATACATGTATGGAAACACATATTTATTGTAGTTCATCTTGTTTAGGTTTGGTGCATAATTGATTCACTTGATTTGGTACATGATGTATGGGATGATATATTTGAGACACTTGTTATGATGCTTAGATGATATATTGATGGTTGAGATACATGGTTGTGGCACTTTTTTCATGAGTGATATGAAACTTGTTTGAGGAACATGATTGGTATTTTGGTATAGGAATATGGTTGGTACACAGTTAGCACATGTTCTTAGCATGTGGTTGATACACTCCATTGATGATATCTTATGGTATATTATATGGGATTGATGTACATGGTTTATGTACATGGGTATTGTGCATGGTTGGCACACAGTATGGCACATGATGTATATGGTTGATGTTTTGTTCATGATTCTCTATTCATTGTTGACATATATGTTTCTTCATGATGTATCATATGCAACAATTTTGATGCATGGACAGGTCCAAGGATCATTATAGGAAGAGAATATCATTTTTTAGCATTTGATCTATGTTCCTGTTGAGCAGTAGAATTTGTAGCAGAAGCAGATTGTAGTGGTAGCATATTGTTCATCTTATAGAGAAGATATTGGGAGACATACCCATAGGGGGATTCATTCTTCTTCCCATGATTACAAGAGGAGATATTCATTAGATGCAGGATAGAGAGATATATGATTGGAAAGAGAGCACAGAGGCATGTTTCCAAGGGGAACGATGGTCACATGGGGATCATGAGTGATATGTCTTCAGCATTACATCAAAGTGATATCCCTTGTTCAAAATGGGAGAGATTATTTAGAGGAAGCTCAAAGGAATTCATATAAGGGGAGAAAACCCAAGGAGAGAACTACCCTTTTCCATTGATGTCAAAGGGGGAGAGATATTCACATTGATGTGATTGATATGAATATTGATGAAGTGCAATGCCATGTCTACATGTTTCCATCAATGATTGGTTTTGACATCAATGTTGGTATTGTCATCAATGCCAAAGAGAGATATTGTTGCATTATGTTGTCATTGATGTCAAAGAGTTGATGAATTTTTCATAGTATCATTGATGTATTGATTGATGGCCTATGTTGTCATAGATGTAATTGATGTCAAAGATGTCAAGTGGTGCCATATTGATGCAATATTGTCATGGATTGATGTATAGATAGGATGATGTAAAGGTTGGTCATTATTGTCTTTTCATGGTTGATAGGAATAACCAGATGGATAAACTCCAAAGTGGTGCCCCTATGGTGAAATCCCTCATGGGAAGATGCTCTTGGATAAAGTTCTCAAAGTGTTCCCCTTATGGTGAAATCCCTTACGGGAAGACGCTTTGTGAAGTCCAAATGGTTAGGTATCCCAACAGTGTGGTTAGGGAACCCAATTTTGATTAAGAAATAATGTAATAAATATCAATGAATTTGTAGGAGAAAATATTCCATATGGATAGTATATTTCATGCCATTTCCTTTGATATGTGGAACGTCACATAACTCCTCACATTTAGAGAGTAATGGCCATGTGAAGTTTGAAAAACCTAATGAGTTATCTAGAAGCATCTAGAAGGTCAAATCAGTCAAATTCTTCTAGAATCTCCTAGAATAAGTTGACCAGTCAAAGTGGTTAGTCATGGGTTAAGTGGTTGCAACAAGAAAACAATTAAAAATAAATTAGTTGCAACAAGAATTGGAGAGTTTACTATTAGTGGACAAAGTGGTTAAGTGGAGAAAGTGGCTAAGTGGACAAAGTGGGTTAAGTGGAAAAAGTGGTTAAGTGGAAAAAGTGGCTAAGTGGTGAAGCGGACAAAGTGGCTAAGTGGAAAAAGTGGCTAAGTGGACAAAATGTGTTAAGTGGACAAAGTGGCTAAGTGGACAAAGTGGTTAAGTGGATACTTCTAGAGGAAGCTACTTGGAGAGTATACATAAGAGAGAAAGGGTCTCCCATTAGCATCCATTGAGAATATTGAACATCTATAACTTACTGAGGTAACAAAAGGATATATAAGGCGAATTTCAGAGGGAAGGTGAAGTAAAGAAGGCTGAAATTCAAGGGAGGATAAAGTTTTTTTGATGATGCTTTCTAGGGTATGTTATTTATAGGCCATCTCACCATTTTCATAATAACCTTTTTTATAGAATGCTTCAAATGGTGAAATATAGAGGCTATTGAGAAAACATATCCAAGTAATTGTGATAAAAATTCCATCTTGTGGGGTGTTTTATTGTGGGAGTTACACGCCGTGGAAAATATGGTTTGTGGCTAGTTCTGAATCTAGTCTAAAACAAGTGTTTTGGGTAAAAACATCATAAATTCTTAATAACAGATACAAATTAGGTAATACCAAATGTATTGGTTAGAGTACAGTCATTAGTATGTTGTATACTATTTTCATATCTATAAAGAAATTATTTTGTGCGGTGTAGGCTCTACAAGTTCTCTCTCTAGAATAAGCCATAATTCAACAATGTATGCCATTTTTTCTATAACTCCTTTTATGGGAGGATCTAAGAAGTGAAACCTGGAGGAATTGCATAAAAGACACTGAATAAGATTTTGTACCATTTTCAGACCTTTATTCATTACAGGTACAAAGTTATGATTATTGCAAGTTAGGGTTGTTGACTAATCCAAAATTAGTCATGTGAGACTAAAGTAAAGTTTGATAAAAATGATAGTCTCTTGTTGTTAAAGTTAAGGAAGGTTTGTAGGTCTGTGATCATATAAACCAAATCTGTTACATAGTTAAATATCATATTTGGATGATGATATTGATGTAACAGGTTGTGTGGTGCATAGGTTATATACTTGTGTTCGGTATAGACTGTTGGTACAATTTGACAAATTTATTTTTGTCTACAAGTTGGGTCTTGTACTTGAGGGTTGGATTCCTCTTCTCAGTTGGTGCTGCGATATGTAGGTTGGGTCTTGCAATGAGAGTTGGTGCTCTCTTGGATTTGGTTCTCTATTTCATTTGGTGCTGATAAAACCCAAGGATTGTAGTCCGTAATACAAAATAAACTTATACATATATTTGGTGTTCCTTGTGTTCTTTATTGTGATGGTGCATAGCTATTTATTTTTAATGTATGTAATTAAGATATATTTACATGAAAGCAACTAAGTATGAATGGAAGTAATAAGTAATGATGTTGTGAATGGTGATTTCTAACTAAAGTTTTGTGATAAGTGAAAAAACATCCCTCACATTGATTCACCCCCCCTCTCAGTGTGATCGGTGTGTCCAATAATTATTGTCAGAACTAGACGAATTTAGTCACTTTCTAAGATCCATAGAGCACCACTTGGTCGTGAAGAGGCCAATATACTTGTCATCAATGTCACAAGTAACATCCTCCTTGCCTATGAAAATACAATTGATGGATGTGAATGTTTGAAGGAGACAGAAAGGAGTTTCATTCGGTGGTCGAATAAGTATTTGAGAAAATCATCGATCTAGATGGTCATGTTTTATGAATCAGTTGCAAACTTTCTATTTAATTTGCATAGTCTTCAAACCATTTAAACTTACTTTACATTTTCTTTAGACCATTTAAACTTTCTTTACATAGTGTCCAGACCTTTTTTCTTTAAAGGCATGTGACCTTAGATATAAGGACATGTTTTAATGCATCTATTCACTGGTTGATTTCATTTAATGTTGCTTGTGGTGCAATTATAAATGTTGTTTCTGTCATGCCTATTGTTATCACTCAGTAGTTTTCTTGGATGTAAGGGGAAATTGCCAAGGTAACCCTTTCAAACCAATCTTTAGGCTGGAAACTGGCCTTTCCAACTAGAGGGGGCTCCCTCAATGAAATTTAGTCACAATGGCTAGATATTTATATAAGGATTGGTTTTATAGTGTGGTTGGTTGGGTTGAGGAAATGACCATTGGGCATGGAGTCAAGAAACGAAAATATTAACCAAAGTGATCAATAACTTGTGGTTGAAAAAATCAATGACATAAGCAAGATAGATCATGTTCTCCGGCTACTAAACTCGTTATAGTATGGTTGAGGATTTGAGGATTAATAGTCCATTAACACAAAGCATATAACATGGATGAATTTTGTATTAATTTTAGAGGAAAAAGTGGAAGTATTTAACTGCTATGAACTTAGAGCATCAAAGATGAATTCCTAATCATTTAATTTTAATTAAACACTAGAAGATCACACATTCAAATGGGAAACTGAGACAAATATAAACATACACAATAGAAAATCACAAAATCGAGAGATATTGCTACACTTGGAAAATCCCTTCATAAATGATGTATATCTTTCTTTACATTTGTTTTGACTAAAAGATCTGCTTAACCTGATTTCCTGACGAACCATATTTTACCACTTGGATGAGTCATCAAGATTGATTAGCAGCTAGCAATTTATACTTTGATCTCCCCAATCTCTCAACTCCCTTTCACTGACTTTCTGAGGGAATATCATAATCGACCATTTCCTTGATAAGAACCTCTAATTCTATATAGGATGCATATGAAATAGGAGGAATACCTGATTTAATTGTCCTGAATTTACATAGAATCTCGAAGTCGTTTGTTAACTTGTCCACAACTGTATTTCCTTTTAACCATTTTTCCAGGTCTTCAAATTTAGAATGATCCATTCGAGCTTGGGTCACAAAACATTATATTTCTCTTGTGAAACCAACTTGCCATTGTTATTCCATAAATAATGAAAATCCCTTTTAAAAAATTGTCTGAATAAATCCTCAAAGCTTTGTACATTTTGTTCTATTTTATCTTCTTTTGACCGCACATTCCTCATATGGTTATGTTTTCCAATGCTTTTTTTGGCGCAAAATATGACAACATTCCTATATTTTACTCCAATAGTCTACAAATCTACATTGGAGATTGCATTTAGGATATTAATTTGATTTTAATCCCACTCCAAAGGTCTTTTCAACAGTGTTTCATTTAGAATTACACATCTATGAAGGGTTGTGCTTGCTACAATACTCTTGTCATCAACAAAATTTAAGTATTGTCTAAACTTGGTGATATCCACTGCTAAGGAATCCCAGAGAAGATGATTTTCCCCTTGCAATGGAACTTTTCCCTTTATTCTTGAATTCAACTTGGCAACCCTTTTCTGCAAACAATTTTTCTCTTTATGGATTTGATTACTCTTTTCACTTTTTAATCATTTAAGTTTATGATGTTCTTGTTTTAGTTATTCAATTTTTGCATCCTTTAGCTTAACTTTGGAAATAAATTTTACCATATTTTCAGTAGATACATATTTCTCTTGAATAGATCTTGCAGTTACATTTCTCAACAATAATTCATCTCTTTTTTTCTTCCACTCTTTCTTTTCATTCTCTAATTGCAAGAATTTTGCTTTATAGTTCATTAGTTCTTGTTGTAGAGAATATTTTTCTTGTTGTAAGGTCGTTAGTTATGTAGTTTGCACATGCTCATTGCCAGGGATCTTATTTCTTCATCACCTGGATCATGTTTTATTTTTCCTCAAGAAATTTTTAATAGGCTGCATATTTCCAGGCTCTGCCCCTACATCCATGATATTTGATTCTAACCTTTTAATCTATATATGCCATGCTCTATTTGCTGCTTTTTCCTGCTTTAGTTTCCCTTCCAATTTTTTCACCTTTCTTTCCAGCCTTGCAATATTCAAAGTTGATTGTAAAATGTCATCATAAATCATTTCACTGGTTTGTTTATGAAAATGAATCTTATCTGGTGCATTAATTTGATCCATGTTGATTTTCATCTCAGTGACCTTGTTTTCTTCTGTAACTGTTATATTATAGCTATTAATTTATGCATCTTTAACCATAACTAATGAAACTTTATTTTGAGATAGTTTCCTGACTTCTGTAAATATTTTTTTACCCTCTTTAAATAATTTCTTTTTCTTTTGTGCATATTTTGTCATCATCTCTTTCTTATATTTAAATTGGGATTTTTGAGCATCTAAAGATAAATATTTTTGTATTTGAACAATAGGATCTAAAATCCTCTCTGATGTATTTGATAAACTTTATTCTTCTTCAACAATTACAACATTTCCTCCTTGTTTTATGGGTTAATCTTCTTCCAGGATGACCACAACTTTCTCTCTTTCAATTTTACTCCTTTTACTGCAAAATGGTCCATCAATTTCCATGTTATATACCTCTGATATGGCTCTTTTGTTCACATTATCATTTTTTCCTGGATTTTGAATTGTTATTGTAAGAGGATTTGCTCAAAATGTATCAGTTTGTGAATCCTGAACTTCATTAAACATTTCAGGCATTTGCTAGTCTTGATCAAAATTTTCCAAGTTGGCCATTCTATCTAAACCTTCTACTATTTTATGCTCATAGGGTGCATTTTTATTTTGTTGTCTTCTATGTGATATGATTTGATGAGGATCATATCTAATATTATTTGCTTCTTGTAAATTCATGGCATTCAATAACTTCTCTACTATGGGCGGAGTTGATTTACCTTTAACTACAAAAGGTCCCATATTGAATGGGAATTTAATATTTGATGGCTTCTTGTAATTAAGAAAATGTTGTGTCTCGGAGTGAAGTCTTTGTCTAATGAACTCAAGGGAAAATATTTTAGTAGTCTAAAATGTTGGAAGAATGTAAGGTGCTTCACAGAAACCATAAACCATGATGATTGTATAATCCTTGTAAAAAAACTAGTCTCTTGTTCTATTTTTTGGAATGAAATGTAGCTTGGTTTTCATCTCCTTTGAAACCCTTGGCAATTTTGTATTGAAAAACACTTTGCATATCCTAGACATGATTTTGTTGATGAAATCAAACATATTAATCTTATCTGCATCAAATGATATGACTGAATGGTCTGAGAATAATATTGGATCTAGTTGTTGATAATATGTTTGACAGTAGTATATGAACATGTTCAATAGATAATTTTGGTACCAAAATTTTTTGAGAGTGTCGAAATTCACTTCCTGATCACGGATTACTTTAGCAAGAAATTCATCAAAATTAATGCAACCTGGGACTGACTCTAACTGAATTGGCTTCATCAAAAACCCTAACATGAATTCAATGACAAACTTATCATTATCAAGACCCAAAAGCTGACTTAAAAGGGAAAATACCAATTGTACACTTTCTTGGAAAATATTTACATCACAGGGCAATCACAGACCTTCAATAGATTGACCAGGTTTCAATATTATGGAAAGAAACTCATTTTTTGTCTCTAAACTACATTCTCTGTAAACCCTAGTCAATTCTACCTCATCGAATGACACATAATTTTGGTGAAAAGGATGGAATAACCCTCATGAATCTCTAATGACCTAGGAATTGACTTGGAACAAGATTTTTGACCCATCAGAAGCAACAATTACTCTCTTTGTATGTGAATAGTTAGTTGCAAACCCACTGACGAACTCAGGGAAATGACAGGTTTGTTCTTGACATAAATGAGAAATTGAAGCCCTAACACTACTCAAAACATAATTTTTTTTTATTTCTAATGCAGATAACTTGTTTTTATACTCTGAGATGCTTCTGATAGATAAAATTGGATCAAAAATTTCCCCTCCTTATCAACTATGGAATCCTCCTTTTCGTCTAAGTTTTTACACAGAAAAACCTGATTTCCAGTTGATTCTATGATAACAAAGAATGTTTTAGAAGTACCTGGTGGTTACAATGTTATAGTAAATGATTCAGGATCAAGTTGGTGAAGCGCAATTCCAGTTGAAAATGGCTATCAACTGAAACTGGCGGGTGAAATGGCAGCAGATTCAACTTTCCAATCTTTGAAAATAATAATAAAATGAGTTATTTGATTATATTTTTATTTCTTCCAGGGCCAATGGTGGTTTTGATCCACACCACTTGAGGTAGCTAAATAAATCAGGAAATGACATGTAGCAAGGTTGTTTTTATTCTGCTCTGCTCTACATCTACTAACCGTCGAGCTACTAACACCAATGAAATACAATATGAGTCGTTGATCTAATCGGGCCTAAGATTTGGAGGGTCCCACCAATTAATTTTATTACTTGGACAAGTTTAGCGCTCTCGCCGCTTATTTATCCCTTCTGCAAATTTTAGCAACGTTGCCAGCCGATTTTAAAAATCCCTTCGCTTACTTTAATTTATTTATAAGTGTTGTAATTAACTAATTAATGTGACAATATTGCATGATTCACATGTGTATTAGATGAGCATGATTCTTTTTTTAATTTAGATAACATAATATCATACTAAAAATTTATATTGATTAATAATGGACACCATTAAAACTACTAAAAAATAATGAATAGAAAAAATGATTAAAAATAACTAAATTAGTGTCCAAACAATGAGAATAATTGTAATATCCCTAGGCCGAACCCAATTGTAAATGTAAAATGCAAATGTATTTAATATGGTGAGTTGTTTGATGTCATTTTTGTATGCGCCTTCCATGGTATAGTGCGCACATGTATTGCATAGTAAATTGATGAAGTGTGTACATTCCAGGATATCGCGCAGAACAACTTAAGTGTGTGCGATCTTGAGGCCAAGGAGCCTTTGTATATATGGTGAGCCAGTTATTATAAGCTAGGAGGCTTATGTTTGTATTAGGCTAGAGAGCCTAGATGCTAAAGGCCAATGCGCCTATTTTTGTATATGTCTCATCATTAATATAGAATACATCGTTGCACACAGACCGACCATGATAAAAGAGTATGGGGGACTAAACTCCACTAGTTAGGGAAAGGGGGGGGCTAAAATTTAAGGAAAAGGGGCTAATCTAGGGATATTAAGCCAAAAGGAATATTATATTAATATTTCTTAAATTATAAAGTATGGATAATTATTTTATCCTAAGTTCTAAAGATGGGGACAAGTGGGCCAAATTAGCTCCCAACATGGCAAGTTTCAAGTTGGGAACATGCATAGATATTGTTTGGACTTAGTTCATTTTCCATCATTCCTTCCATCATTCAGTCATTGAGTCAATCACTCCCATCATCATTCACACACTCATTGATCTATCCTTTGTACCTTCCTATCATTGTACCTGAACTTGTATCTGTATCAGTATCCATACATGTTTGTGTAGTTGGTTAGCTTGGGAGTTGGACTGAAGAAGCGAGTTGTCAGGACCATGGGATATTGAAGAGGAGGGTTGTCAAGCTCGTGATAAATTTCTCTCTAGGTGAGAGAATTGTTGGGAATTGATTTCCTAAAGGTACTAAACTACAACTACAGGCCTTTGAGAATTCCTGTCTGGCATGTTGTGGAAGCCTGGAAAGGAAGTGGGGCAACCGAAGGACTGTTGAGCAGAGAAGGCGCACACTTCCTAGGTGCTACAGGCATGTGGGGAATGAGGGACTATGGGCTGTTAGTTTGAGTTGGAACCTATGATAGAGTCATTCCTGTTTTCTATGATCCATTAGCTTGGTTAGGAATCCCTTTATTCGGGTGGAGTTTAGTCCCAGCTCAGGGGTGACTCACTGTTGAGAGTGATGAGCAGTGTGGTCTAACGATGGGAGGTTCGTGAAAGTTTTGAACGCAGTTGGTGATTTTCTTACCAATATAAGTGACAATTGTGTGATAAATTTACATGTTACATTATTATATACGTATTTATTTTTATGTGTTTATCCTATGTGTGGTTATAACTGTCTTTATATTTATGGGTATTGCCTGTATATGTTGCATGTATATTCTTATTGTTATTTCAGTATTAATTCGTGCAATTACATAATGCATTTGTTTGTTTACATTTCATATTTTCTACAACAATTTTGTGTGCATATGTTTTAATTTCATACAGTTCAAAAAAATCATGTGGCATAGCTCAGTTGGATACTTGGTATGTTATAGTATGTTGAGAAGAGAATAAAAAAAAATTCTAGAGTAGCATGGCCCGACCTGGGTGACCGGGGATGTTACAATACCGGCCTATTGCTGAAGCCTAGAAAGGAAGTGGGGAAGTCGAAGGAATGTTGAGCAGAGAAGGAGCACACTTCCTGGGTGGTACATGCATGTGGGGAATGAGGTATTGTAGGCTGTTAGTTTGAGTTGGCACCTGTGACAAAGTCATTTATTTTTTCTATGATCCATTAGCCTGGTTAGGATTCCCTTTACCCAGGTGGAGTTTAGTCCCATCTTGGGGGTGACCCACTTCTGAGAGTGATGAGCAGTGTGGTCTAAGGTTGGGAGGTTCGTGGAAGGTCTGCACACAATGATGTATTTTATATTAATGATGAGACATATACAAATATAGGCGCACTGGCCTTTAGCATCTAGGCTCTTTGGGCTAATACAAACATAATCCTCCTAGATTATAATAACTAGCTCACCAGCCTATAAAACACAACATGTACACAAAGGCTCCTTAGACTCAAGATCACGCGCACTTAACTTCTTGCGCACAGTATCCTGGAATGTGCACACTTCATCAATTTACTGTGCAATACATGTGCACACTATACCGTGGAAGGTTCATACAAAAATGATATCAAACAAATCACCAACTTAAGTACATTTGCATTTTACATTTACAATTGGGTTCGGCCTAGGGAAATTACAATAATGAACACATAAAACGACTACAAATGACTAAATTAGTGACCAAATAATGAGATATATGTGACCAAACAATGAGAGATAAGTGACAAAAAAAAAGACTGAAACTTGCATATAAAATGACCAAAAAATGAGAGATAAGTGACCAAAAAATGAAAGGTAAGTGACCAAAACAATGACCAAAATGCACATATAAATGACCACATGGCAGTTTTGGTGGCTAATTTTCGGTCTCTTATCATGTGACCGGAATGTGGTCATATTTAGTTTGGTCATTTATAGCTTGTCTTGTGGTCATTAATTTGGTCACATATTTGGTCATATATTTGATCATTATTTGTGACAATTAATGACCAAATTAATGACCAAATATGTGACCAAATTAATGACCACTAGACAAGCTATAAATGACCAAACTAAATATGACCACATTTTTGGTCAGGTGATAAGAGACCAGAAATTAGCCACCAGTGATCGCCAAATCAAAAGTGGTCATTTATATGTAAATTTTGGTCATTTTTTGGGTCACTTATCTCTCATTTTGTACTAGTATTAAATGAAGGAAAGACAATTCAAGTGAAGGAAATCCAAGCCAAGGCAATACAAGTGAAGGCAAGGCAAGGCAAGGCATGTTATTGAAGGCAAGGTAAGTGAAGGCAAGGAAAGGCATGACATGTTATGGAATGGCATGACATGGAATGGAAAAGGCAAGACAAGTGAAGGCAAGGAAAGTGAAGGCAAGTGAAGGAAAGTGAAGTCGAGGAAATTTAAGGCAAGGCAAGGAAAGTGAAGGAAAGGAAAGGAAAGGCAAGCGAAGGCAAGGCAAGGCAAGGCAAGTGAAGGCAAGGCAAGGCAAGGAAAGTGAAGTCAAGACAAGTGAAAAAAAGGAAAGGAAAGGCAAGGAAAATGAAGGCAAGTGAAGGCAACACAAGGCAAGTGAAGTCAAAGCAAGGAAAGGAAAGGAAAGTGAAGGCATGACATGCTATGGAAAATGAAATAAAATTGAAGGAAATTCAAGTGAAGGCAAGGAAAGGCAAGTGAAGGAAAGTGAAGGCATGTGAAGGCAAGGAAAGTGAATGCATGGCAACACATGGAATTTGAAGGAAAGACAAGGCATGTGTTACACATTATTTTCTTCATCCCTATTACCATTAATGATGTAAACCTGTCTGTAGTCTTCA
This sequence comes from Picea glauca, assembly GCA_000966675.3. Classification (NCBI taxonomy): domain Eukaryota; kingdom Viridiplantae; phylum Streptophyta; class Pinopsida; order Pinales; family Pinaceae; genus Picea; species Picea glauca. The sequence goes on along the minus strand of JZKD02S2103318.1, from coordinate 13,629 downwards.
GAGGGGTCAGTGGCCTGAGTTCTTGAAGAAAGAAGGGAGAAGAACTTTTCCTGAGAAAAGAAGTTGCATTTTCCTTTATGAAAACCCTATTAAAGATGATTTTTGCATGTTGCACTATGTCTAGGGTGCGATAATGTCTCATTCTCACAGGCTACACCATAGTTGGGTTGTGAGAGGTTCACAGGTTGCTCTATAAGTAGGGTGTGAGAATGCTCATACGTGGGAAAAATGAGCATCTTCTCGATGCTTCTAGAAGGAGAAACTTCCATGGTGAGGTGGCATCCGAATGGTTTGGATCTTACTCGCTTTAATGATTTAGTGGGATCATCCTAACCTCCTCACTTATCCTCTTCAAATTATAAAAGGAGAGAAGATCTCATGGAGGAGGTTAACTTTTGATTTTGGAGCTTGGATTGGATTGAGCTTTGGAGATTGTTAGCTTGGCTATATGAGCCATTTTGTCAAGATATATTGTGAATATTATTAAATCTATGCTCTTAGAATTCTTGGAGTGAAAGTGTGTGGGGAACAAAGGACAGTTGGAAGGGACCTTATGACATCAAGGCCATGGTTGTAATCTCTCTTTCACATTTGATATGATACAATAATATGATTCTTTCCTATAAAGCTTGTTGTGTTTTATTGTATGATTCCTTGATCACATACATAGGTTTATATTGAGTTTATGCTATTACTATCACTTTGGTTGGTTGCATTCTTTTGTAGGTTCATCATTGTATGAGAATTGGAACGGAGCTAGGATGGCGATGGTGAGAGGAAGCGACATTTAAATGGTATGTCACCTATCCCTCTATAGTTACTAAATTCAATATCTAAAGCTTAAGGAAAGCGTCATGTTCTGGTGTGTTTTTTTCTAGATCTAAGTGGATCTAGGGAGATCAGTTAGTGTCTGCACCTACCGATTTATCCAATAACAAAATTGGCGACTCCACTGGGGAACGGATTGTTTCCTAGCTAGTCTAGTTTCCCTTGATTTGATTTCTTGATTTCTAGTCTCTGAGTTTGTGGGAGATCCATCTAGACTCTCTGGATTTGAAAGTTCACTTAGATTTTTTGTCCTTTTTCCAAAATATCTTTGATTACAAACAATCTCGCACTGTACCTATCTAGATCTTGTGGAAACCCTTGATTTTTGCACCCCACTGTTTAAACCAGTGCGACCTGTTCGCACCCTACCTGTGTCTAGCCTGTGAAAATACCTGATTTTCACACTGCACCTCACTACTAGGTTGCGAACTTGTTTGTAACTTTTTTTTTGGATTGGGTCTTGTTATCTTTTGATGCCCAGTTTTTCTTTGATCAGCTCGATTGAACTTTTGGAGCCTATATTGATCTGTTTACAGATTTCTTGACATTCTTTGAGTTGATTTTAGACATCTTTGCTTTGTTTGGTTTTGAAGGATTAGTCTCTTGCTTTGAGTATCTTTCAATTACAAAGCGTGTGTTCTCTTTAGAATTGTTTAGGGAAAGATAATATTTCTTTTGAATAGTTCGCTTTAAAAAAAAAAAATTAGTTTGGGTTTCTTTGTTTTAAGAAAGTTCATTATTGCTATTAGTGAAAAATTTTAAACATTAATTTCTTGCTTTATATTAGATTGGGGGCATCCTTGCATTTGAAGTAGAAAAATTGCATGATTCTTGGCATTTTTGGTCCATGAATTGTGGATTGGTGTACAATCTCTTTTTCTCATTTCTTGAGAATATTTATATTGATGCGTTTAATCAATTTTGGGATGTTGTGCATCTGGGAATGATAAATGTTTTCTCCTGCTCATAGCATAGATTTCATCGATATGAAAATATTGCATCTTCATCTCTTTGCATCAATTTCGAGTCAGTCAAAACACCATATTGTCCACGCCATTTTCCTCTTGAGTAACAACAGCCATAAAATAAAGCGCTTATAAAAATTGATTAGATATTTTTATATTTTATGGTAGCAAACCTACATTAGATTAGTCGTAGGGATTTGGAATAGGTGTGAAATATAACTTTCCAAAACTGCAAAAAAACGTAGTATCTTGTGATAGGGAGAGTTAAATCCACTTACTACATTTTTTCCTGGGAAGCCCTTCTCACACAAGGGTCAATCACGAGGTCACATTAAGACTAGAAAAGTTACTCACCCTGATTTGTTGGTCTTGTTGTAGAGATTGTGTGTATTATGGGGGTCACTTGAAGGTATACCCAGAATTATGAGTGGAAGCCTTTTGAGTTGATTTTGGGCTAGTTACCCTACGTTTGCACGTAGATCATACTGTCGATTATTTCCCCAGGCATCACTGTAGTAATTGGTAACCTTTCTGGTCTATCTCTCTAGGTTCTTTACACGAGGTGACTGTGGAGGGGCAAGTCTTCACGGTACCTGGAATCGACGTTGGACAAAATCACTCAGGCTCCTTGTAGGGTATACCCACGATTATGTGTGGGATATTGCACCAAGGAATAAATTCGTTAAGCAGGTCATCAGCGTAACTTTTCCACCCTCTCTATCTGAGCCCCTTCTTACTTTGTTCCTGCGATGTTGGATTTCATCACCAATTAGTGTGCTCATTGTGAGAAGGTTTTGCTTGCTTGTTTTCTTACTAAATTTTTAACGTGTGCTGTTTGTTTTCCCTAGTGGATTCTAGATTGGATCTTTATTTTTATGGAATCAATTCCTGGAATGACCAATGAAGGAACTCCTTTTCCAGGGGAACCTTTTGTTTTTCCTTCTTACGGAAACATTGCTCCTCCTCATATTGCTACTTTGAGCCTTCCAAGTCTCACAATTGGGTTACCGGTATGGTTGTTTTCTACTTAGGTAATCCCAAATGTAGTTAGTGCTTTAGTCACAAGCACTTCCCCCCAATAGCATCAACCTCATGTTGATCCTTCACCTTCTTCACTAGTAAGGTCTTCTTCACCTTCTTCGCTTGCAAGGTCACCTTCTATTTCATCTTCTTCGTCGAGTGAAAGTTTTGAAGCTAGTAACCCAATGAATAAGAAGAAGAAGAAAAGGAAGAATAAGAAGAAGAAACATAAGAAAGGATTAAAACCTCCAACCACTGCTAAATAGGTTGGAAAACAACCAATTACTGTTAATCGTGTTGGGAGTGTTGACGATGTCAAGATCACCCAAACAACTCGTAATCCCAAGTAACCTTGCAGCCTTTGTAAGGGTAGCCATCTTCTTAAGGATTTCCCTGGCCTATCCAAGGTTATAGAAGTATGGTCTACACACCCTGACCAACCCACGTCGTCAGCCTCTGAACAACATGTTGATGACCTCCCGTCAACTAGTCACGATATCGTTGGGAAGAAGAAAGGTAGAGTCAAATTCCTGTGTATGTTATGCAAAGGGCGTCATCTAACTCATCTTTTCCCTCATATGGAAGAAGCCTCAAAATTCCTGGAAGACATGACTATTTCACAGCCTCAACTTCTAGCTACTTATCACAAGCTTTCTCTCAACCCACCTGTAGTTGATGGAATGATCAATCTGGTTCCCCTGTCGGTCAATCTGGTTGATCAAGTGGTCAATCTGGTCACGTCCTTGGTTGAACCAGTAGACTAGGTGGTCGATCCAATCCCATCCTCAGTTGATCCCACTCTCTTGTTAGAGTATGAAACCCAAGTGGTCGATCGTTTTCCAAGCATTGATCCAATTCTCCCCTTGGAGAATGAAACCCAAGTGATCGATTTAATATCATCATCGGTCGATCCTACTCTCCCGCTTGAGAGTAAACCTGATACTTCCCATATTTTTCTCGTTGATACAGACTCTGTCTTGTTGTGGGGTATTCCTCTTTCTCCCATGAAACGCCCTCCACGTAATGAGGCCATCCTTTTTAATTGAGGTGTTCTAACTGGACCTCATCTTCCCTCTCACATTCCTTTCTAGATTACAGTGCAAGTTTGTGGTCGGGATGTTTCTCAGAAATTGATAGATGAAGCTGCGCCGATTATCATTTTTTCCTCTTTTGCTTGGCAATCTTTGGGTTGTCTTCAGCTTGCGCCGGTTACATGGAATTTGTTATCTTTTAATAGAAGAACTAGTCAACCTTTAGGGACCCTTCCTCAGTTTCCTGTAAATTTGGGACGGAAAATTGTCTTTATTGACATCATGGTAGTCCAAGACCCCTTGAATTTATCTTTACTCCTTGGGTGAGATTATGTCTATGCCATGAAATATATTGTGTCTACTCTTTTTCATGTGATATCTTTCCCTCACGATGGATGATTTGTGACTGTTGATCAAATTTCATTCATTGACCCCGATTGGATTGCCTCCCTAAATGGTTATTATATGCATACGGTATCGCCCCAGCCACAAGTCAATTATGTGTCGTTGTCTCCCATGGCTTCAACTTATGATGACTTAGATCCAATAGTTGACATGGTGATCTCTTCGATAGGGTTGTTAGAGCCTGATCTCTTTAATCCTATCACAACCCTCGACATGGTGTCCTTCCAGAGTGTGTTTCTTCCTTCTAGTGAAGACCTCTTGGAATCCATGACCGAGTTTTGTCCCTTGACATGGTTTCATTCTAGAGCATTGTCCTCTTGGAATCCATGATCAAGAAGAGAGACTCCGAGGATAGTTTTGAATCTCTGAGGCAACCTCGTTAAAAAATGAAACAAAGGTATATGAGCATGTTTTTCTGATTTCAAGCTCATTAAAAAATGAAACCACTTATAAGGATAGTTTTTTCATCTCTATGGCCACCTCGTTAAAAAAATGAAACAAAGGTTACGATCATAGTTCTTGTTTCTGTGCAAGCTCGTTAAAAAATGAAATAGTTTCCCCCCTCTATATTTGAGTCAAGTCCTTCGTCTAGTATTTGAATCTTCATTTCATTCTCCTTTGCAGTTGGATGAAATGAAGCTTGGGGGGCATTTTCCTCAGCCTCTAGAATTCATGCTAAAGTTGAGTCGTTAGCTTCTTAAGCTGGGGGCTAAGTACCAACCATCCCTGTGTTATGTGTTGGGAAGTCCAAGCATAGTTTTCTATGGTTCAAGCTTGTGTAAAAATGAAATCACTTAACTCAAGAATAGTTTCCTCTGGTTCAAGCTTGTGTAAAAATAAAACCAGGTCCAAGCATAGTTTTGTTTTGTTTTAAATCCTGCGTAAAAATAAAAACAATCTCGAGCTTAGTCTTTGTTCTTTCTCATGCTCGTAAATACATGAGAATAAGTTACCAATCTTAGTCTTTGTTCTTTCTCATGCTCGTAAATAAATGAGAATGTAACCGAGTATATTTTTATCACTTTTTCGGACTTGTAAAGGTTATACAAAAAAGGAACCCACTAGAGTTCCCTTTAAGCTCTTTTTAGACTCTCTAAACATGAAAAGATTGTTGAGCGATCTTGTTCTTTTCACGCTCGTAAAAGTTTTTGAAGGAAACGTTCGACGAGCGATATTTTGTCACTTTTTCGGTCTCGTCGGACTAATTTATGAAAAAGGAACTGGGAGAGTTCTCTTTAAGTTTTTTTTAGACTCTATAAACATGAAAAACCCCTAAGTTTTCTTTCTTTGGACTCATAAAAAAAACATTGAAAGGCCCATGTGGGACCGAACCACTCCTTCCTAGGGTTCGTTAAACATACTCTGAGGAACTCATCAGAAGGATGAGATTACATTACAAGCATATGTTATCCTCCTCAAGATTGCGTAAAAATAAAGAGGTACTCGCCAGAAATGGTGGGGGGGGAAATTGGAAAAGAAATATGTCTAAACCTGTACTCCATGGAAGAATCACTTTTGAACATGACACCCTTTCACTCGCCTTGTGTCTAGGTTGGAAAATACACTTGTCTCTTGATCATACTCCTTTATAAGATTACAAATCGGTCTGTGATCCCTGTTGTTGAGTCAATGTTTCCAAGACAGTTGTTGTGTCATCAATATGTTCAAAGAGAAGTTCAACTTGGAAAGCCTTCTATTGCGTCGACCATTTCTGCAGTCCTTAAGCCTTCTATTGTGTCAGCCATACCTGAGTTAGTCTTGAGTTATTGGTTACTCTGATCTACATAAAATCTTGTTACTTGTTTCGTGTCATTGATGTGGGATACATTAAGGCCCTCCTGTGATGAGTCTTTTCCTGTCGACTTCAACTAGTTATCTAGGAATTAGACTTAGAATCTAATTGGTACCTTGGAACTTGCATGCCTCAATGGCAGGTTTCCTCGCTTTCGACAGTGGGTTTTCATTATCAACCCCTGATCGAGAGATTCCATCAAGTATTCAACCTCAGCTCATTGATTCACATTCATTGGATTGTACTAGTGTACCTTGGGGTTCATTGACATTAATGGTGATTTGCCTCGCACTTGTTAACGGTATACACTAATGACTGGTAATAAAGTGGTTTCTACATGTTCGACTTCAACACATGTATTCACATGGTTAGATTCATACTATAGAGTGGTGGAGATGAAGACCCTGGATCTTTTCTGATAGATTCAGATTTCATTGGAGTATATTTAGTTTGTACTGTTGCATATATCCACATTGTATGTCTTGTGGTTATGTTCAAATTTGAGTCTTTAACACATAGATCCACAGTGTATTTTTGGTGGCTATGTTCAGATTTGAGTCATAATGGCATGGATCCACAATGTATGTTTGGTGGCCATGACTTGTCTTACTTGACATGGATCTTTGCATGTCGGCATTTATTCTTTGATTCATTTATATTCTGAGTATAGGAATGCCTACCTCAGTGATGATATATTATTGTACTGTATTTCCTTGTTTGTTGGTAGCTTTCCGACCCACTGTTTCATGTTCCCTACACACACTCGACAAAGTATTTCAGCTATCACTCTGTTCTAACTTCATACTTTGGGGGGCTCTCTGTTACACATTATTTTCATCATCCCTATGACCGTTAATGATGTAAACCTATATGTAGTCTTCAGAGGGGTCAGTGGCCTGAGTTCTTGAAGAAAGAAGGGAGAAGAACTTTTCCTGAGAAAAGAAGTTGCATTTTCCTTTATGAAAACCCTATTAAAGATGATTTTTGCATGCTACACTATGGATGGGGTGCGAGAATGCCTGATTCTCATAGGCTGCACCATAGTTGGGTTGTGAGAGGTTCACAGGTTTCTCTATAAGAAGGGTGCGAGAATGCTCATATGTGGGAAAAACAAGCATCTTATTGATGCTTCTAGAAGGAGAAACTTCCATGGTGAGGTGGCATACGAATGGTTTGGATCTTACTCGCTTTCATGATTTAGTGGGATCTTCCTAACCTCCTCACCTTATCCTCTTTAACTTATAAACGGAGAGAAGATCTCATGGAGGAGGTTAGCTTTTGATTTTGGAGCTTGGATTGGATTGAGCTTTGGAGATTGCTAGCTTGGCTATATGAGCCATTTTGTCAAGATAGATTATGAATATTATCGGATCTATGCTCTCAGAATTCTTGGAGTGGAAGTGCGAGGGGAATGAAGGACAGTTGGAAGGGACCTTACGACATCAAGGCCATGGTTGTAATTTCTCTTTCACATTTGATATGATACAGTAATATGATTCTTTCCTATAAAGCTTGTTGTGTTTTATTGTATGATTCCTTGATCACATACATAGGTTTATATTGAGTTTATGCTATTACTATCACTTTGGTTGGTTGCATTCTTTTGTAGGTTCATCATTGTATGAGCGTTGAAACAGAGCTAGGATGGCGATGGAGAGAGGAAGCAACGTTTAAACGGTATGTCACCTATCCCTCTTTAGTTAGTAAATTCAATATCTAAAACTTAAGTAAAGCATCATGTTTTGGTGTGTTTTGTTCTAGATTCAGGTGGATCTAGGGAGATCAATTAGTGTCCACACCTATCGATTTATCCAATAACAACATGGAATGTGAAGGCAAGGAAAGGAAAGGAAAGGAAAGTGAAGGCAATGCATGGAATGGCATGGAAAGTGAAGACAAGGCATGGCATGTCAAGTGAAGGCAAGGCAAGGCAAGGAAAATATTTTAACAACATTACAAATATTTTAACAATAGTCAAAATGAAGCCAACATTATTCATTTTACATATGTAAATGGTCATTCAAGTAGACCATCGGGATCACTTCTAATACTGACGGTTTCCATTAACTTCTCGTGCTTAGAGTAAAGTTTGTAAAGTGGTATACAACTTGACCTGGTTTATAATCTTGAAATACATAACCACCTTTCTTTATTGTTATTTCATCATGTGTCGTATATTCTCCTTTAATAACCATCGACCCTGATGAAAATTCAATGCCTTCGTACTCTGTTACTGATCGCATGAGGGTATGATTTCCCTCTAAGAATCGTTCCAACCAATAATCAGTGCCCCATTCATGATCTCTTGGGGAAACCACTGTGTATATTTTCCATGAAAAAAATGGAGTGCTAAAATGTGAGTCCACTAAATGGCCAAATCATAACACATTAATTCTAGTTATTCAAAATTTAATATAAGGATTCAATGAACCTGGCAATATGAGATATGAGACATGATCATAATCTGTTGAAATACTTGATTGGTCCTCCTCCAAATGGGATAGTTCCATAGTTATACTTTGATCAATGCGGAGTGATACAGGATCCCATATATCAACCCATTTTGTCGATTCACAATCATCCCATTCATTACTACTACATGGACCACAGAAGCAAGAGAGTTTTCTCATCCATATTTCAACTATTGCATTGTTTGATGTTCTAATTTGATGGAATCCATGAGTTCCCTGGATTGTTTTTCATTCATACCACTATGATCGATATACATCGACCAGCTCCCAAAAATATCTATGTACATGCTCTTTCTTGTGTGATTGGTCTTCATGGGTTCCTGTTCCCTCTCCCATTATTGAAGAATACCATTCAACAATGGATTTTTCATCTCAAATGAGGGAAGTAGAAGTGAACTTCATTTATTTCCTGCATAATTCTCTTTTTATGCATGCACTTGCTCCATAATTCTTCCCTTTCCCGTGCTCGAACTCAAAATAGTTTCAAATGTGTGGTATCTTTAGTTGTTTATGAAACATACACAACCATTTAAATACAAGGCCATTTTTTAACTGGCCCGCGCAACTATCTGACCAAATACAATGTCGATCCATCTATATGTTCTTCTCCTTAAGGTGATTGTAGAAAAACTGAAAACAATGTTGTACATAGGCTAAGTCATGGCACCGATCATCACTTAGGTAGAAGTGATACTCTTTCAATATAACTTTGTTTTGTTCATTACTATTTGGACAACTAAGGCTTAAGGGGTTATGATTGAAAGCGTTTTCAAGGATATAGAAATTGTTAGAGAACCAAGATATGGGTGATGAGGGTGAAAGGATTGTACATAAGGTATATGCATAGTGCACTATGGGATCGAGTTAAAATAGGGTTAAGGATTGAGTATAAGTTATGCCTAGGATTAGATGGAGCTAGGGGGATCTATGTCATTTTCTACATCAAGCTCTAGGTCAATGTCTAAATATAGATCTAGCCAAATACAATGTCGATCCATCTATATGTTCTTCTCCTTAAGGTGGTTGTAGAAAAACTGAAAACAATGTTGTACGTAGGCTAAGTCATGGCACCGATCATCACTTAGGTAGAAGTGATACTCTTTCAATATAAATTTGTTTTGTTCATTACTATTTGGTCCATGCATGTATGTGATATGTACCATTATGCTGACCTGCTCTGAGTGATAATATTGGATTTGAATCTCATTTTGCAGTTGAAGGGTGTAGTTATTAGAAAAATAAACCACTGATAACACAATACCAACACGAAATGTATCTCTGCATATTATAAAATTCCCTTCCTTCCATCGAGCCACATGGACATGCTGAACATAATGTCGTTTCTTTTCAAAAAATTCCTTAATGAATTCACAAACTGGTAATTGGGAAGTAACCAATTGTATCTTTTTTCTTTCCTATTCTCTATCAATATCATATGTCACATATTTAAAGCTTTGCAAGGAAACATCCTTCCTCCCCAATTCATACTCATCGCTTACATGGATGCACTTTCTTAGTAATGGAATTCCACCACACTAGGGGAATGTCCCCTCTAAGCATGCATTTTGATAAAATGTAAAACCCTCTGGCCTTGTACACAAGATCTCGTGAATAAAGTCTCTAGATGACAATGACAACAATATGACTAGGAATTCCCGCAAAAGGGTTTTATGCAAAACATGATATATATATGTGTGTATGTGTGTGTGTGTGTGTGTGTGTGTGTGTGTGTGTGTGTGTGTGTGTGTGTGTG